>CM051235.1:511977602-512360102 GCA_027917425.1 Gastrophryne carolinensis | reverse complement strand
CAAAATGTGATAATGATTGTATGGTATTATGTTAAATGCCTGGGTGAGTAGTATGTGACTTTTGTATGTATTGTTATTTACTGTGTAGGATTAATTTTGTCACAGCCGGTGGGCGGTCTCCTCACTTTCGGGTCTGAGTGGGCAGGTTAGATGAGTTCTGAGGCGTAGAAATGCGGCTGTTTTTCGACCGGGAAAACGAGCCAGGATGGCCAGCGTAGGGGCGAGGATGGCTACAGTTTGGGGTAGCCAGGCTGTTGTCATTTTGCACCTTGGCGGTTAGCCCGGTTGAGCTCTGAGCGTAACGGAGATTGCGCCTGAGCTTAAGAAAAATGGCTTCCGTTTATTCAGGTGCATCCAGGATTTCCTCCTCGTCAATCTCGCAGGCTTAGTTTGGTTGGTTACCACTCAGACTCGATTAAGGGGTTCGGAGATTTTTGTGTTGTCTTGTATTTATTTGTTCAGCTGTGGCCGATTAAATCATTCCAAAGTCATATACGTTGTGCAGTGTTTTTATTGAGGGGAGCTGGAAGAACAGTGGGAGATAACATGGAGCTCTAGCCCAGTCATGAATCCTTCCTTAAAATCAGCGTGAGGGGAAATTGGCAGGTTGATTCGTTACTAGCGCCAGGTATCGGCAGATGAGCGTCTGTGCAGAGGCGCTAGTATGCGCTGTGATCTGCTATCGGGCACCTCAGTCGCTGTAGTAACCTGGCCGGCATTGATGAATGAGACGTATGTTGGGCGTTCTAACACCAGTACAGCGTTGCAGGGAGAGAAAGGTAGCGCCAGCTCATTACAACTGACTCTCATCGACTCACACCATATTCAACAAAAAAACAGACACACACAGCTTAGGCGCTCTGGATCTGGTCGCTACAGCATAGAGCGGCAGACGCTGTGTGATTAAAGTCTGTTTGTGAACACATATCCACCAGTAACAAAGCGAAAACACATGGAATTACATTGTTGTAACATTGTGCCATTAATATTTTAATGCCAGAGCTATAATGACAATTCTGCATAAAAATAAAAAAAATGTAAAAAGTTATCGAAAATGACTCTTTCTAGGCCACGAGAGGTGACACAATTATTTGAGAGAAAAAAAAATGAAACACAAAAAACCCTGTTTAAACAGAAGAAAAGGAACGTCCATTGAAATGTATGGGAGATCAACAGGTAGCAGCGACATGTAATACCAGGCGCTCTGGAAGCTAGACCACTGGCGCTATACGCTGAGCTGCCTGTAATGATGAATCATACGCTACATGGCGCTGTTAGAGTCGCTCACCAGAATCGCCTTCATAAATGTGGTATTGTGTACAGCGCCCAGTTTTCACCAGACGCTGCCTGCCGCTATGTGGCGCTACCTGCCGCTATCCCTTGATGAATAACCCCCTTAGTATTTGGAGCATTGAAGCGGTGTTTGTGTGTGGGCTAGGCTATGGCTTTGAGCTTTTGACTCCCAAGGACCTTCAACCATTGGACATAATTTCTGCTGTGGCTGCATCACAAGAGTTTACTTATCTGCTGCTTAACCTGGACCTTCAGCATCATCTAATGAAAAGCCGAAACCCTTAACAAACGATTCCACAGCATCTAAAATTAATACATTTTATGTTTTTAGTCACTTACTTATTATTTTTCTCCCACTGGGCTGCAACTCTGTTCAGGCTTCTAGGATATGGGGACCGCCATTTTGCTTCAGAAGCATCACATACTGAGGAGAGGAGAGGGGGCAAAAATACAGAGGGAGGTTTATAGCTGTTAGAGCTGGGGTCAGGAAAAGGACAGCAATCCCAGAATACAGAGCGGCACAGTCAGAAGACACTTCCTGTTTGCATACATCCTGTTGCTCCATGAGCTGCCATCTTGGATATTTAATGGCTCAGAAAATGCAGTAGATGCAGGTAGGATCATTTTTAATGTGGGCAATCTGTGGGGGAAACATACAAGATAGACTCTTATGTAGGGGGAAGGTTTGGTTTAAACAACGTCCCCTTGGCAGCGCTGCGGGAGGCAACTGTATCGCCCAGCGACTGGCATTGATGCTTGCCATGAGAGGTGTTTTTCCCAGCGTAGATCTCCACCATTTCACCGCACCTCACACTGTGGGTTCCTTTTTAATGTCCCTATTGCCTAGCATTGGAAGATACTGGCGGTCCAGCCTCCTCAGTTGTTTAGTGGTGGTTAATTAAAAGGGACATTGAAACCAGCTTAACTGATGCCTGTCTCATGTGCCTCTCTTTTCTTTCCAACAGCACCAGGTAGAAGCTGTAGCAGGGTCCTCCTTTCAATTTTGGGGGTTATTTAAGAACGGATAGCGCCAGGTAGTGCTTTGTAGCTGCAGGTAGTGTCTGGTGAATGCCGGGCTCTGTACGGGAAACCACATTTGAAAAAGCAAATCTGGTGAGCGCCTCTAACAGCGCCATGTAGCGTCACATGTATTAATCCAGGCAGCTCAGTGTATAGCGTTGGCGCTCTAGGCTCAGGAGCGCCATGTGGTACCTGTCGCCAGGGCTGTATTTGCCATTAGGCACCCCTAGGCACGTGCCTAGGGTGGCAACCTGGAAAGGGGGGAGGGCTCTGCCCTTACTACTGTAGTAAAGAAAGGAAATGAAAACTACCATAGCCAGAACATTAATGCCTCCTAACAAGCCAGCCGCAGAAGGATGCAGAGTGTATCTCTGCGGTGAGAGGGTGCAATGAGTTGAACACAGGCCAGAGAATCTCCCCTCCGTTGCTTTGGTCATGTGACTCCTGTATATCAGAGTGCATTTCAGCCCTTTGTGTCCTCTCCCTCCTCCACACACATACTCTGCATCTAACCCATTGTACACTGTCCCCTACCCACACCTTTTTTATGTGGACCGTGACTAACTTAAAAAAAAGGCACCTAAAGTGCCTAGGGCACCATGAACCCCAAATACGGCCCTGCCTGTCGCTCTGTAGCGCTCTCCATACATTTCAATGGGCTTTCATTAGTTGTGTATAAATAGCGTGTTTGCCAAATTATTTATTCATTTATTTTGCTCAAATCATTGCGTGACCTCTCCTGGCTGCAAACAAACACAATTTTGTTAATGCAGAATTCTATTTACAGGTCTGGCACTAAAGTGTTATTGTCACAGTGTTAAAACAATGTCATTCCATGTGTTTTCGCTTTGTTACTGGTGGATATGTGTTCAGAAACAGACGTTAATCACACAGCGTCTGGCGCTCTATGCTACAGCACCCAGCTTTAGAGCACCGACGCTGTGTGTATCTAGTGTTTTGTTAAATATGGTGTGGAGCGCTGAAGATTTGGCACTACCTCTCGCTCGCTGCAGCGTTGTGCTGTTGTTAGAGCACCCAACACACATCATATTCATCAATGCCGGCCAGGTTGCTAGAGCGACCGAGACGGTCTGTTACAGCGCCCGATACCCGTTTACAGCGTCTACTAGCAGTCGCTCTAAGCGCCGCTAACAGATGCTCATCTGGCAATACCTGGCGTTAGTACTGAATCAGCCTCCACGTTTCTCCCGGATGCAAAAAATGTGGTCTGACACTTTGTCCTTGTCCCTAGTTGATCTCAGCATGAGTGAACCTGGCAAGCCACAAAGGTCCTACAGCTGTATCTGACCCCATCAGAGCGCTGCATCAAAACACACCCTTTCCAGCTCAGCTGCTCTTAGAAATTGAAGCAAAGAAAGTAACTTCACTAAGAATACATAAGATATTTGCATATAATTGGAGATTTTGAGATCCTTAAGGGGATAAAGTCTGGGAAAGTTAGTGTGTCCCTGGAGAGGAACTTTAAAAGCCGCCTCATGGCGAGGGCAGCTCTGACTGTATTTTTGCATTTAACCTATGATTTTACTGCTTGTTGACAATGAACTTTAGTCTGCCTCATGTCACATTTTCCGCGAACTGATTCACATCCTGTCTGCTACATGCTGCAACCTTCTCTAGTATCTTTACCCGAGTAATTCCTTGCTGCCTGTCCACAGCCCACTAACATAGATACAGACCACTCTAGCAATAAAGAAAAAGAACAATATGGATACGCACAGCCAAATGGAGAAATGTATAAAGCTGGGGCCCTAGATGTGCCCCATAAAACCCAAATAACTGGCGCTCATAAATCTATAGAAAAATGTAAAAACATAAATTTATAGATATCAAGAAAGCAGCTAAGGCACACAACATGGAAAGACAAGATTAAAAAAACATATACAGACACAAAGCTATGGAAGGACCCTATAGATGGCTCTAGTATTAGTACAAATCAATTATACAGAGATCTCATAATTATATGCAAGTTGGATAACAAGTAAAGTGCAGAGAAATAGGCGCACAAATACGTATAATAAAACACAGTGAAATAAATATAATAAATAATATAATAATAAATAATAAAAAATATATTTTATATTTTGTTCTTCATTATATATGTGCAAATAGTGCAAGTGCTTAAGTGAATACCAAAGGCCTAAAAATTGCCTCAATAAAGTGCGAAGAAAGAATTACCGTATATACTCGAGTATAAGCCGAGTTTTTCAGCCCACTTTCTGGGCTGAAAAAAGCAGCCTCGGCTTATACTCGAGTCAGTAACCTGACTTACCTGAGCGAGGGGGCGGAGGAAGCGGCAGAAGAGCCTCCGAGGCGGCAGAAGAGCCTCTGAGGCGGCAGAAGAGCCGCCGAGGCTTCAGAACTCGGCGGGGAGATCAGTACACCCAGCGCGAGGTGGGTGTACCAAGATGGCGGCCCGGGCCTCAGTGACGTGGCGGCGCGGAGCGCGCCGGCCGCCATCTTGGTACACCCACCTCGCGCTGGGTGTACTGATCTCCCCGCCGAGTTCTGAAGCCTCCGAGGCGGCTCTTCTGCCCCGCGTCCAGGGGCGTAGCTATAGGGGTCGCCATTGCGACTGGCGGGTCCCCCCCCGCCCACTGTAACTGTCTGGCTGCGGAGGAGAGACAGAAGGTCCTCTAATCATATCAGTCTGTGCGCTGCTTATCACATCTCTTGCATCACAGCCGTGATAGGCGCACACTACACACAAGCCTGTCTCCTTATTGGCTACCAGCTTCCAGCCCCGCCTCTGTGTCACATCACACCTCCGCTCTGATTGGCTTCTGTGCCCTCTGCTCATGTCAGCCTAGCTGAGGTAAGAGCTCAGGACGCGTTGCAGTCTGGGAGATGTAGTTCTGAGTAGTCCCGGACTTTCAATAGATTGTCACAAAAAAACTACACGTCCCAGGTGACTTTGCAACTGAAGGCTGTTCAGTTTTTATTGTAAGAGATGCTGAACTGACAGGCGACAGAAGAACCGCAGCAATGACTGAGGGCACGTAAGTACTTCACACCGCTTCACACTTCTGCAGTGGCAGGGTTAGAACCTCTGCAGCGTTCCTATCACCTATCCCTAATTTATAGGGGCTCCGCTTGTGTAATTATCGACAAAAGTTTGCAGTCTGTTAGGGTGAGCTTGCTAAGTATGCAGAAGAGCTTACAATCAGGGGCGTAACTTGAGGGGTGTGACTGCACTGGGGCCCAGGAGGTCAGGGGGCCCCATCTTTGCAGCTTCTCCACCTTATTTATCATATTTGTGCTCACATGGCATCATTTAGAGAAAGGAGGCTCCATCTGTCTCTGCTGTTTCAGTCTTGTGTTGTCTAGCTGCATCCAATTGGGTTAAAAGACAGAAAAAAAGTTTACTGTATGAGGCTTAAATGGGCCCCATTTAATGTTTGCACCAGGGCCCCGTCACATTTAGTTACGCCACTGCCCGCGTCCCATGCCATCGTCCCGCGCCGTCCTCACTCTGTCCCGCACCGTCGCCTTGGCTGGAAGGAGCCTCGCTGAAGATTGTGCAGGAGCTGAACTGGTGAGTGTGTGTGTTGTGTGCATTGTATGTGTGCTGTGTTGTGTGCTGTGTGTTGTGTGTGCCTTGTGTGTGTATGTGTGCTGTATTGTGTGCTGTGTTGTGTTTGTGTGTGTGTGTTGTGTGTGCTGTGTGTATGTTGTGTGTGTGCTGTGTTACACCTGAATGGCTGTAATGAGGGATGCCCCTAACTGGCTGTAACAAGGGATGCCCCTCACTGTATTATTATTATTTATTTTTATTTAATTCTTAGGTGATGGCTGGGGGCGTGGTCAGGGGTGATTCCTCAAATCAACTCCAATTCCAATTGAAAAAAGCCGCCTCGGCTTATACTCGGGTCAATAACTTTTTCCAAGTTTTTGTGGTAAAATTAGGTGCCTCGGCTTATATTCGGGTCGGCCTATACTCGAGTATATACGGTACTTGCAAATCCAAAAATAATAAACCAATATTAGAAAAATCGATAACATAACCAATATGGATGAGACCCTCTACCCCTGAAATAACCTGCTGGGCAATCGGCAGGTACGGCGCCCACACCCGAACTCGTGCCCGCCCGGCCTCCGGAGACGGCCATAAGGGCTGTGCGTCAGGTGCTGCGTCACATCTGCCTGATGGGACGCACAACCAGGAAGTGTGGCGTGGAGCGCATATTGAACATATTAAATATGACTAATAATTACATCAAAAATAGCTCTGCTGAGTTAGCTATCAAGAAATTTTTGTTGTGATTGGGGGTGCCCCGCTGTGTGAAACCCCTCAGGTCGCCCGAACAAATTCACCTCTTCCCCGGTCCTACAATGTATGCGCGGTCGCTTGTCCAATCAGCGCACTCGGATCCACTTGAGCCCCTTTGTCCAGAAGCTCGTCTAATACAAACGGATCCAAGTGTGCTGACGGTTGCATCCTCCGCTACCCTCTAACAGAGAACGCACCCGTGTCAGCCATTCACAAATTAAAAGCCCAAACCCTTAAAAACGTCCAGCATCTAAAATTAATATATTTTACATTTTAGTCAGTTAGTTACAGGCTTAAAAATGCAGTAGATGCAGGTAGAATGGTTAACATGGGCAATCTGTATGTAAAGGACAGGGGGGGACATATATGGCTCTTATTCAGGGTGAAGGTCCTGTTTAAAGAGAAAAGGCCTATACTCACAGTTTGTCCCCTGCAGCTCCTATTTGCAGGTCTGTTGTTCACAGGCATCTCCTCCAATCAGGTTCGGCACACCCCTTTGCGGCGTGTCCTCTCAATTTAAATGAATGGGGTAGGTGTGTTAGGGGGCTGATGATAGCCACCACGCTGGAGGACAGAATTGCTTGTATCAAAGTTTCTGATATCTGTAACTGAAAATTGTGGTGCTGCATGGGAGAGCATGGAGGAGCTGCAGGGATAAATGGCTTGAAGTGGACTAAAACCCACTGAACTTGTAAAATACATTTAGCCAAAGCCCTTGCCTGTACTCCTTTCTTCAGGTGTGGAACTAGAGAAGTTTTTTTTCACTTTTCGAATCGTCCTGGAACACTATTTTTTTCGGTCCCTTACTGTAATATGGCATATAATATATAACATATATTAGGATATGGCATAGGTGTGGCAATGACATCATTGGCACACACAGCAGGGAAATGGCCCCCGCAAAATGGCACCGGAGAGCGAGCCTATGGGATGATGGCGCCAGTACAGGAGACAGCAAAACGGTCCACTTCCATACCCGGCGGACGCGGTAGTGACGTCTTTCTGGAAGAAAAGGATGTGGGCTTCACCACTGAAGCACACATTGGAGCCGCGTCCGGTGGCAAAGAGGCACCCCAGCGAGGACGGAGGTGGCGAGCCCGCCTGAGCGCCCCTAATAGTCACGCAGAATACACATCTGGGTAGAATATTTGCCTGAGCATTATATGGAGTACTGAGGCAGAAAAAAATGATACATACAGGGCAGCAGAATACACCCACTGGGGCAGCAGAAACTATACAGGGCTCTCCCCTGACATAACCTCAAAGAGGTGCCTCCTTTCTTAAAGTCACCGCGGTCTTGTCCCTGGGTAAAAGGTTAGCCAAAATTCAATATGAATGATTAGAATTATGATTATAATAAGGCACTAGCAAAATTACTGCATTATTACAGAAAAATGGCCATAGAATAGATGAGTGATAAAACGCAAGTGCCTTTTGAGAATATCGGGTCAACCTGCATCCTCTCATCAATAGTGGTTAAACAACTTGTATAACTAAGGTATTGTACAAAGTTATCTATTGTCCTGTCCAAACTGTATATAGTGATGATGCATAAGTTTGTAACAATCAAATTTATGAAACTCTTGTGTAGGGTATTGATAAAGCCTTGAAGGCGAAACATGTTTACCCACAAGTTTGCACAGCAAGCAGGAAGTGCAGAGTATTGATCGAAATTAGCTCTAGTAGCACTAATTGTGAATATTTAAACCAGGATGATTTTTCTTAAAGAGACATCTGCAAGATAATATATGCACAAGATAATACATAGATAATAAATTGTGTACATTTTAATATATATTGTAGTGATGTGGTCAAATGCAAAGTCTTAGAAAATAGGGGGAGAGCCAACATAAAGCAACATACCAAAGCAGACTGAGTATTCAGGCCAGCATTTGGACCTATCATATAATTTCTTTCATAGGTGTGGTCACTAAATGTGAACATATTGGTGAGTCACCTACTCTTTTATTCTAAAACTAGCAATACAATGTATGACAGTGAGTTAGTTTTCTAAGTTTTGCTTTCATTCTGCCTGGTGACTGAAGAAAGGCCTCAGTTTATATTTATTATGAAACCTTTGTGTTCAGTGTTTTCTGGTTTGAATAGGCGCTTTGCCTTCTCATGTTTTGATTTGCTCTTTTAAAAATAAATATCTCTCAGACTAGCTAATAAACTAAACCCTTTCTTTGTCAAATGTCAAAAAGATTCTCTGCTGCCTTAAATAGGATAAGATGTAAATCCTCAGCATCTGGTTCCTAATTGAGTTCACTAAAGTCTCTGACATTTCCCACTAAGTGATGTGAATCAACATGAGATGCCAATGTGAATAGCACATAATACCTAGCTAGGTACTGTGAGAGCCTAACCCCTGCTTCTGCTGATTAATTGCATTGTGTAGGCAACAAGCAGAACCCTGGCGGAGGATTTAAAGGGTCAGTTTTATTACTGAGCTTTGTAAGTATTTAAAATGTAATATTTTTTTTCAAATACTTGTACACAAGAGTGTTTCCATATTGCTCAGTTTCCAAACACACTTTTAAGAGCAGATTAACTCATCTAGATATAAAAGTCAATAGATACAACTGAAAAATTGTTTATGCTACCTGCCATTTGCTGCTTCTTTCACCAGCATTTCCTGATAAGCCCTATTCCATGTGAACCCAGCAAACCTCTGAGGGACCTTCAACAGGAGAGGGTTCCCTAAGGCTTATATGTATAAAATAGTATAGTGTAAGCCAAATGGAAGGTGCAGCAGCATGTGGAAGGCAGAAAGCAGGCTAAATTAAACTTTTGCCTGGAATGTCCCTTTAACAATCAGATATATTGAGTTGCAGCTTGCCTGGAGTTGTGTGATGTCATTTAAGCATAGTAAAAAAGTCTAAATGGTGGGATACGGGTATTGTAAGGTGGCAGTAATGGTACTTATGATGACTTACACCAACCCTAAAGCGCTCACTGATATACAACACACACAAGAGAACAGGTACCAAGCACATGAGAAAATGCAGAGTAGCAAGTGGCAGAATCCAAACTATTTTACCATCCATTTACTATTTTATACTATAGACCCAGCTCAGACATACCAAGGTCTATAAGCAGGTCCGATCTTTATTGAAGATGCACATACTTGTGGGATAGACATGTGGTACGTCTACCAGGGTAATACTTCTGTGCCTGCGAGCAAGCACATGCATATTCAGGGTTTGATCCAAGGTCTATGTCTGGCAGCAGGAGTTTCATTTGAGTTTCAGGCTCTAGTCGGGCCAAATAGTTAGGGTTCAATTTGAGATTCAGACCATGGTCGTGGCAGAGAGCAAAGGTTGAGAATGAAACACTAAACGGGTAAACATAGAAACATAGTCTGCCCTTATGTAACTGTATGTACTCCTTATCTTAGGATAGATGTGTGCTTATCCCAGGCAGGTTTAAATTCAGTGACTGTTGATTTTTCAACTACCTCTGCTGGAAGTTTGTTCCAAGCATCTACTACTCTTTCTGTAAAATAATATTTTCTAACATTGCTCTCGTCTTCCCTCCGACTAGCTTCAGGTTGTGCCCCCTTGTTCTATCATTAAGTTTCTTCTTCAAAACACTTTTGAAGAACCTTATTCAATCATTTCACATATTTAAAGGTCTCAACCATGTCCCCCCTCTCCCTTCTTTCCTCCAGACTGTACAAATTAAGTTCTTTAAGTCTCTCCTGATAAGTTTTAAGTTTAAGTCCTTCTACCATTTTTGTTGCCTGCCTTTGGACCCGTTCCATTTGAATAATGTCTTTTTTCCGGGTTTGGTCTCCAGAACCAGTCACAATATAGTTCAAAAGAAACCAGCTTACCCATCACCAACCAAAAGCACGGACTTGGAGATCTCCTGGTATCCTCTCAATGCTAAATCCAACAGTGAAATGTCCAGCTTGTAGGTAAATTAAAATTTAACTTTTAATCCAAAATTCGTAAAAAAGAGCACAAATCCGCATAAATTAGCAGCGATAGTTAGAATCCAGCATGCATCTTCCAGACCAGCATATAAGGCTCCCCACTACAAGGACCTCCAGAACCAGTCCAAGGAGAAAAGCAGGTCATGCAATCTCTCAGTGGTTTGCATTGGTGTGCCTTTTAAAGTCAACTGCTTCTATCTGACATTGTACCTGCACCATTGCCAAATTACATGCACATTGCTACTGGGCGATTGTTGGTGCCCTTGCTCCTAGACATTGTGCTAATGCTATGGCTGGTCCTGTTGCCATTTCATGTACATATATAAGTATTGCCTGATTTATATTGTAATTCAGGTCCACTGTCAAATGCCACCATGATTTGGGGTCTTGAGAAGAGTCTGTTTGAAACGAGGGACACTTATTCTTTAAACTAAATAACTGGAATTCAGCAATCCTAAAAAAGTCCTTTGGAACAGTTTACAAGTATCTAAAAGAAATAACTAGGTCACCAAAATATTTTATTAAATTAAATGTAACTGCTTTTAACATTAAACACATGAAAGTGTTTCAGGTGCAGGTTTGCATTTTGTGTGCATTCTATACATTCATACATTTATCCATTCATTCATATCAATGCACAAAATATGTAAAATAATAAAAGGCCTCAAACAAGTCTAAAAATAGTAGGGCAAAAGTGAATTTTTACAAAAGAAATGTGCGTAAATGGATTCCTATTTTTTCGCATCAAGCCCTATGTCTGGTGTTGGACAAACTAGGAGACTAGTACTGCCTTTCGACTGAAAGTGATTGTTCCTGTAACTAAGTGACCCTTTAGCCTTAATTTAGTACACTTTCCCTAAACCGTCTGCTAAAAATAAGGGACATTTCATGCATTAACAATAAAATAGACAGAGGAGTGATTCAGAGTAGAGAGAACATTACCAGAGTTTATAAAAGCTTATAAAAGTTATTATTACTTTAATTGTTAACAGCAAAAATGTTTACTTGGCTAGTAAAGTGTGAAGCCAATCAAGCCCCCCCCCTGGGGGATCCTGATTTGAAATGACCCACAGTCATGGACCAAAACCTGGGATTGTCAAAATCCCCAGTTTTGACCTCTTTACAGAGCCACTGTAGTCAAACCAACTTCCTCATTCATTGCTTGGCTCCAATCACCTGACTTCCAGTAACTAATGAAGTTTGCCAAGTGGACTTGCCCATTAAACCTGAATGTTTGCTGGTGGTCACATGATTAGCTGCAATTTTCTACCAAACATGTGAATGAGGAAGTGTTGACTTGACTATAGTGTCTATAGTAAATTAAATAAGTGCATCCATTTGTACACATAAACTTTCTTATTCTCTACACGTCCAGAAACATTAAAGAGGAGCAACCACTGCCCTAAGTCTCTAGGGCCAGCGGTCTTTCTCTTTGTAGGACATCCTCTTTTAGGATGCCATAATGTGTAAGCCCCTCAGCGATCGCAGTAAAATATACCTTCCCAGGATGACGCATGTGTGAGCCCGTGACCGCATCTCTGCTCACCTTTATCTGTACGTAGCCTTGGTAGCTTTTCTGAATAGCTGGTGCTTGTACGCTGAGGAGCGAGGAGTGCAGCCATAATCCCAATTACCATGGGATCACAGGAAAGATGCATTTAGGAGCAATGTGAGGGGGTTTCACACAGCAGGGGGAACAACCTGGTGTTTTGTTCACCCTTCAACTACACAGGCTGGGAAAGTCCCTTTTAACACAGACCTATAAATTAGAGAATCTGCCCACTTATCTGGTTATTTGGTAAGTGATTTCACCAGTCCACTGCCCCAGTTTGATAAAACGGGAGGGCTAGGAATGAGACATTTTGTTTTTTCTTTAGGGGTGCGCACCAAACGTTTCATTTTTGGGGTTCACCTATAGGAAGCTGTGAAATAACATAAAAACTCTTTGGGTGTAAACATCTTGCATTGAAATAACAGGCAAGTATACAGCAATTTTAGACACAGAAACTTTGATATAGTACACTTATCCTTAAGGCCAAGGACATTTTTTTCTCCTCTAATCAAATGGAATATAAATTAGTGATAACTCTGATTAAATTTAATGATAAATAGCTGTAAGAACCACAGACTGAAACAAGAGCACTAAAATAAATGAAAATGTGGCTGCCAGCTTCATATTATAGCACTTGGCTACTGTCTTTATGGACACAATTTTGTTGGTCCAACTGGCAGATTTCGACCTGTACATAAATACAGGCAGCTATGTTATTATTTGTGAATTTCATCTACATGTTTTCCAGTGAAGCTCTTTACTTATAAAATTATTGATCAGAGATGTGTTTATCTGGGATTCTGATACTTTAAACTTGTTAATCAGCTTTTTAGCTCTCCCATGGCTCGCTTATATCGCTGGATCCCCACCGTGCCAAAGCCTAGAGAGGAGGGGGCATCCAAGTGCTCCCTCCACCACCTACTGAAGTACTTCCTCAAAGCAGGACAAAACCCAGCAGCAACTGGCCTGGAATCTAAATCCCCCCTGTCCCTCGCCTATACAAACTCCCCTTTCCAGGCTTTAACAGTGCATCAACGGGCTCTCGTCTAATGAGAGCCGCCTGCTGTGACTACATCATTCGGCAGGTGGCTCTCATTGTTTACAATGGGGAGTGTACACTGACGTTTTTATGGCCAGACAGGGGGCTTTCATACAGCGGGGCATTATAACTATTTCTATAATGCAGGGCTCACTAGTGCAGGGAGGAGGAAGATTAAGGGGGTTATTCATGAAGGGATAGCGGCAGGTAGGGCCTCGTAGCGGCAGGCAACATCTGGTGAACGCTGGGCGTTGTACGTAAAACCACATTTATGAAAGCGAATCCGGTGAGCGACTCTAACAGCGGCATGTAGCATCCGATGTAATAACACAAGCTGCTCAGCGTAAAGCGCCAGCGCTCTAGCTTCCGGAGCGCCAGGTATTACCTTTCGCTCACTGTCGCTCTCCCATACATTTCAATACACGTTCCTTTTCTTCTGTTTTAACAGGGTTTTTTAAATGTTTTTTTGTTTCCTCAATTCATTGTGTGACCTCTCCTGGCCTAGAAAAAAGTCATTTTTGAAATATTTTTTTATGCAGAATTGTAATTACAGGTCTGGCACTAAAGTGTTAATGTCACAGTGTTAAAACAATGTCATTCCATGTGTTTTCGCTTTGTTACAGGTGTATATGTGTTCAAAAACAGACTTTAATCACACAGCGGCTGGCACTCTATGCTATAGCGACCAGATTTAGAGCGCCGACGCTCTGTGTGTGTCCTTTATTGATAAGTATGGTGTCGGTCGCACCTCTTGATCGCTGCAGCGCTGTACTGGTGTTAGAACGTCCAACATACGTCATATTCATCAATGGCGGCCAGGTTACTACAGCGACTGAGATGCTATTTTACAGCGCCTGATACCCACTTACAGCGTCTATTAGCGTACTAGCGGTCGCTCTAAGTGCCGCTATACAGACGCTCATCTGCTGATACCTGGCGTTAGTAGGGAATCAGCCTCCACTCCACAATTTAGAAAAGCCCACCAAAGAGCAGTGCCAAGGGGGGGGGGGGTCAGGGGCATCCCATGTCAGTGTGGCCAAATGGTAAAACAGCAAGTTCAAATCCTAGGCACTGGGTTATGTTGCAATCTGGCAATCATACTATATACAGCCTACATTTAGACCTTGTGATGCCTTTCATGGATGAATAGACCATAGCAGATCTACTTTAATGTTGTCTGGGCATTTCTAGACATCAAACATGGCAGGGGGAATTATAGGTCAGAATTGGAAACAAAATTTCTAGCTTCAGCACACCACCACCGGGTTGTGGCACTTGGAGGCAGTAAAAAAAAAGTAATGAAAATACATCACTTATAGCCAAATAAAAGTCAAGTCAAGTAGCTGGGCCATCCAAAACACTGCTATTACTGCTATTTCTATTAGTTAGCCACAGGAATTATCCAAGTGAAAGAGTGAGGAATCAAATTACTGGCATGGAGTTAGCATGTAAACAGAAAACAAAATAAAAAGCTAGTGCAGCACTGTAAAGCAGCTAACAATCATTTAATAAAAAGTAGAGATGAGCGAACTTTTGAAAAATTCGATTCGACTGATTCGCCGAATTTTCCGACAAAAATCGTTATGACCCGAATAAATTCGCGACGAATCGCTATTAAAAACGGCTATTTCTGAGCCTCCTAGAGCCTCAATAGGGTTGTAAACCATTCTGCCTTGCTGTAACACGCACAGGATGCGTGCTGGGTTAGTTAAATAATACTTTGAATAAATATCACATGCAGATCAGAGGCATCGCTAATAGAATCGCAGAGCGGCACAATTGAATTCAAGAGAGTTGAAGTGGCATCACTATGAGAGGCAGGAGCCCAAACATTGCTTTAAAGAGACACTGGAGTTGGCAGCAGCAGGAGCCCAAAAATTGGATGAATCACACCCTGGAGTTGGCAGCAGCAGCAGCAGGAGCCCAAACATTGGCTGAAAGAGACACTGGGGTTGGCTTCAGGAGCCCAAAAATTGGATGAATCACACCCTGGAGTTGGCAGCAGCAGCAGCAGGAGCCCAAACATTACTTTAAAGAGACACTGGAGTTGGCTTCAGGAGCCCAAAAATTGGATGAATCACACCCTGGAGTTGGCAGCAGCAGCAGCAGCAGGAGCCCAAAGATTACTTTATAGAGACACTGGAGTTGGCTTCAGGAGCCCAAAAATTGGATGAATCACACCCTGGAGTTGGCAGGAGTTGACAGCAGCAGCAGCAGGAGCCCAAACATTACTTTAAAGAGACCCTGGGGTTGGCTTCAGGAGCCCAAAAATTGGATGAATCACACCCTGGAGTTGGCAGCAGCAGGGGCCCAAATATTACTTTAAAGAGACACTGGGGTTGGCTTCAGGAGCCCAAAAATTGGATGAATCACACCCTGGAGTTGGCAGCAGCAGCAGCAGGAGCCCAAATATTACTTTAAAGAGACACTGGGGTTGGCTTCAGGAGCCCAAAAATTGGATGATTCACACCCTGGAGTTGGCAGCAGCAGCAGCAGGAGCCCAAATATACACTGGAGTTGGCTTCAGGAGCCCAAAAATTGGATGAATCACACCCTGGAGTTGGCAGCAGCAGCAGCAGGAGCCCAAATATTACTTTAAAGAGACACTGGGGTTGGCTTCAGGAGCCCAAAAATTGGATGAATCACACCCTGGAGTTGGCAGCAGCAGCAGCAGGAGCCCAAATATACACTGGAGTTGGCTTCAGGAGCCCAAAAATTGGATGAATCACACCCTGGAGTTGGCAGAAGTTGGCAGCAGCAGCAGCAGGAGCCCAAACATTAATTTAAAGAGACACTGGGGTTGGCTTCAGGAGCCCAAAAATTGGATGAATCACACCCTGGAGTTGGCAGAAGTTGGCAGCAGCAGCAGCAGGAGCCCAAACATTACTTTAAAGAGACACTGGGGTTGGCTTCAGGAGCCCAAAAATTGGATGAATCACACCCTGGAGTTGGCAGCAGCAGGAGCCCAAATATTACTTTAAAGAGACACTGGGGTTGGCTTCAGGAGCCCAAAAATTGGATGAGTCACACCCTGGAGTTGGCAGCAGCAGCAGGAGCCCAAATATACACTGGAGTTGGCTTCAGGAGCCCAAAAATTGGATGAATCACACCCTGGAGTTGGCAGCAGCAGGAGCCCAAATATACACTGGAGTTGGCTTCAGGAGCCCAAAAATTGGATGAATCACACCCTGGAGTTGGCAGAAGTTGGCAGCAGCAGCAGCAGGAGCCCCAACATTACTTTAAAGAGACACTGGGGTTGGCTTCAGGAGCCCAAAAATTGGATGAATCACACCCTGGAGTTGGCAGCAGCAGGAGCCCAAACATTACTTTAAAGAGACACTGGGGTTGGCTTCAGGAGCCCAAAAATTGGATGATTCACACCCTGGAGTTGGCAGCAGCAGCAGCAGGAGCCCAAATATACACTGGAGTTGGCTTCAGGAGCCCAAAAATTGGATGAATCACACCCTGGAGTTGGCAGCAGCAGCAGCAGGAGCCCAAATATACACTGGAGTTGGCTTCAGGAGCCCAAAAATTGGATGAATCACACCCTGGAGTTGGCAGCAGCAGCAGCAGGAGCCCAAACATTACTTTAAAGAGACCCTGGGGTTGGCTTCAGGAGCCCAAAAATTGGATGAATCACACCCTGGAGTTGGCAGCAGCAGGAGCCCAAATATTACTTTAAAGAGACACTGGGGTTGGCTTCAGGAGCCCAAAAATTGGATGACTCACACCCTGGAGTTGGCAGCAGCAGCAGCAGCAGGAGCCCAAATATACACTGGAGTTGGCTTCAGGAGCCCAAAAATTGGATGAATCACACCCTGGAGTTGGCAGAAGTTGGCAGCAGCAGCAGAAGCAGGAGCCCAAACATTACTTTAAAGAGACCCTGGGGTTGGCTTCAGGAGCCCAAAAATTGGATGAATCACACCCTGTGGAGAGTCATGTGGAGAAAAAGTAGCTTAGTTAGTAATATCTACATAAAATTATGAATAAACAAATGCAAAAGTATTGCCAAAGTGAAGTTTTGTTTGAGGGTGTGTTCCACCTTTTAATTAAATCAGAAACAAGAAGGTATCATTGCCTCTGACTAATTAGCCCTCAAAAATTCTTGGAATTTTTAATCTGGAATCATGTCTGATCCGTCTTATCCGAAGAATATTATTAAAAAGTAAGAGTAACGTAAAGGATTTTTTATCAATACTTACTTGTGGTCCGATGCGGAGGAATGTCTGTAACTGGAGAGCAGCGCCTTAAATCTGGTTTGCACGATCCATCTTTCTTTAGTGTAGGTCTGGCCCCGTCATCAATCTACTGGAATACATCAGGCATTGTTGGGAGGAAAGCTTGGATGATCCATGCGCCATTCATTTCCACGCAGGGCAGTCTCTGGAAAAAAAAAAACTATGTATAAACCAGGGTCTTTTTCATATAAAAACAAATGGTTATTTTTGCTTTTAAACCATATGTTCCACAGCTTTACCAGTCATTGTGTCAGCCAATGAAGCAACTTTGTCTGGAAGTGCTGCAAAAGCAGTCCACTGCATCACAAGTGGCATCTGACACCCCCAGTCAACTGTCTGTTGTCTGTCTGTTATGCTTTGGGTTCAGCTCCACTATCCATTGATGAAGATCTGATAATCATAAAATTCAGCAGCTACTGCCCAGCCAAGAAGTGGAGGAGACACTCGCCTCTTCTTCCACTAGCCGGCAATTAGTGATGAGGAGAGTGTCGTGGGAGGAGGTGTTGCAAGCCGAGGTAGTGGAAGAGGGTCCCTGGAGTCTGCGGCGGTGGCGGCGGCAGCAGCAGCAGATTATTGCGGACTGTTGTTCGGAAAAATCAGCTACTCAGCGATGTGGCAGTGTTTCATGCAGCATCCTGTGGAGAAAAAGTAGGTTAGTTAGTGTATATACATAAAATTATGAATAGACAAATGCAATAGTATTGCCAAAGTGAAGTTTTGTTTGAGGGTGTGTTTCCACCTTGTAATTAAATCAGAAACAACTAGCTATCATTTGCCTCTGAATAATTAGCCCTCAAAATTTCTTGGAATTTTTAATCTTGATGTCTGAGGGATTTCTCCTCTCAGACAGCGTCACCATAAGTCCAGCCTGCTGCATTACACTTGGAAGAACATCTTGTTTGCGCTGCGACAAGGAAGCCAGAGTCATGCGTCCTGACATGGCACACGTGTTCAGTCTAGTTTTGAAGTCTTGCCCCCATCTGAAAGAACAACAGGAAAGAAAGTTAGCATGCACTTCTGGCACTCCTACACCACCAAGCACAACCTTATTGAGCCTCAGCGTCACAACGGTGTACCCCACCATAGTCTGATTTGCGATGTTTCCACCCGTTGGAATTCCACCCTCCATATGCAGGATCCACTATAGCAGTGGTCCCCAACCCTGTCCTCAAGGCCCACCAACAGGCCAGGTTTTGCAGATTTCCACAAAGATGCACAGGTGGAGTAATTAGTGCAGCTGCAGAGCAATAGAGCTGGCTATTTGGAGATCCAAAAAACATGACATGTTGGTGGGCCTTGAGGACAGGGTTGAGGACCACTGCACTATAGGAACAGAGAAAAGCCATCACGGATTTCTGGATGATTCAAACGGATAGGGGGACACCCCTGTGTAAATTCAATGTAAACCATTGGCAGCTCATACGTGACACCGACCGTTTGCTCAGGCCCTTTGAGGAAGCTACGTTATTAGTCAGTTGCCAGGACTATGAGATGAACGATGAGATTCCACTGCTTCATGTACTACAACACATGTTGGAAACCATGGCTGGTCAGGGCACTGGAGACATGGCACATACATTTCACAGCCACATGAAGCCTGTGAGGGCTGAAGTGGAGGAGGAGGAGGGGGTGGGGCACAGCAAACCACAGTTTAGGTTTCACAAAATGACCATTTTATCTAGTCATCTGACAGGAGAGGAGGAGCAGGAGCAGCCACAGGAGCTAGAGGGTTGTGAGTAAGGCGAGACAGAGGACCCAGACACACCGTGGCAGTTTACAGTGGAGATGGAGACAGGTAGTCCCTCCGAGTCACTTGCACAAATGGCACGATGCATGCTCACATGCTTGCGTACTAGTGAGCGCAGAATTGTCTCCATTTGTCAGCGGGAAGACTTCTGGCTCTCCAACTTATTGGACCCTCGCTTCCGGCACAAAATGGGGGCATTTTTTACGCCCACTGAGAGGGAGGACAAACTGACCTACTACAGAGACATCCCACGTAGTCAGTTGGGCGATGTCTATCTGCGCCATGGCCCATACTCCCGCAGGTCTGACTCGGTGGGACCTCTGCGATCACCTTCCACTGCCATGGCTGCTGGGGGGGTGGAAGGAGCAGCAGCAGCAGCTCCATCAGCAGCAGCCTCAGTCTTCAGTCGCTAGTGAGTAGCTTTCTACACCCGCATAGTGAGTCTACTCATGAGCAGCAGGAAGACCTGGAGCTGGACCTCAAACAGCAGGTCATGTCATACCTTGACATGACCATGCCAACACACCTTCAAGATCCACTGGATTTGCTGGGAAGCCAAACTTGATTTGTGCCCGCAACTAGCAGAGTTTGCCCTGGAAAAGCTGTACTGGCCGGACAGTAGTTGATTTAGTTGACAACTGGGCTGCTCTATATAACGAAGCAAAATGGCAAATTTACCTCACTATATAAGCTATTGCCCCTCAGATTTACACAGGGGCTGCTCTATATTATGCTGCAAAATGGCAAATTTACCTCACAATATAAGCTATTGCCCCTCAGATTTACACAGGGCCTGCTCTATATTATGCTGCAAAATGGCAAATTAACCTTACAATATAAGCTATTGCCCCTCAGATTTACACAGGGCCTGCTCTATATAACGAAGCAAAATGGCAAATTTACCGCACTATATAAGCTATTGCCCCTCAGATTTACACAGGGGCTGCTCTATATTATGCTGCAAAATGGCAAATTAACCTCACAATATAAGCTATTGCCCCTCAGATTTACACAGGGCCTGCTCTATATAACGAAGCAAAATGGCAAATTTACCTCACTATATAAGCTATTGCCCCTCAGATTTACACAGGGGCTGCTCTATATTATGCTGCAAAATGGCAAATTAACCTCACAATATAAGCTATTGCAGCTCTATATAAATAAAAATAAATAAATAAAAAAAGGGCCTGTAGAAGCTTATTTAGTATAACAGATAGGGTGACATGTGCTGGTTTGGGATGCCCATATGGGCTAGTGTTTTGGCAGCAGTACAAAAACCAATGTAAAATGCAATAGCTTAATAAAGCTGATGCTGATCAACGCTTATTTAGTATAACAGATGGAGTGCAACATGCAGGTTTGGGATGCCCTGCGGCCTGGTGTATTTAAAGCAGACCAAAACCAATTCAAAATGCAATAACTTAATAAAGCTGAGGCTGTAGATGCTTATTTAGTATAAACAGGTAGGGTGCAAGGTGCAGCTTTGGGGTGCCCTGCGGCCTGGTTAAATGAAAGCAGTCAAAAAGGAAGTGCAAACTGAAGTAGCTTAATGAAGCTGATGCTGATCAACGCTTATGTTGTATACCAGATAGGGTGCAAGGTGCAGCTTTGGGGTGCCCTGCGGCCTGGTTTATTAAAAGCAGTCAAAAACAAGTGCAAACTGAAGTAGCTTAATAAAGCAGCTGATGCTGATCAACGCTTATGTTGTATAACAGATAGGTTTAAAATAGCATGTGCCTTGGGATGCCCGTGTGGCCTGTTATATTTCAAGCTGAACAAAAAGTAACAATAATCCAAGTATGAGACATAATTTTGACCTTCTTTACAGCGCCATACTTTGAAAAAAAAATCCAAAAGGTCAATGCCCCTAACAAAAATAGTGTTCGGCATAAGTTTTCCTTCTGGAAGGACGTAACCTTTAGTTTACATGGTTGGGGTAGGTTATCTTACAAATTGGGATACCCCAGGCAGCAGTGTCATTGAAAGAGACAGATTGTAATGCAGGCCATACGCAAGCAGAGAAACTCAGGCTGCAACAGGCCTATTTAGTTTACATGGTTGGGGTAGGTTATCTTACAAATTGGGATACCCCACTGTATATGAAACCGAATATAAATGCACACCCAAAAGTGGACAATCAGCCTCCAAGAGGCCTGCTTAGTTTAAATAAGAGAGCTGCTTAGTATGGTAGGTAGGTTATGTTATGTTACAGAATGGGATGCCCCAAGCAGACTTGAGATCAGTATATATATGCACACAGCAGCAGTGTGTTAGCAGGCTCATACAGGCCAAATTTCTTTAAATAACTGTGCAGCTTTCAGTAAATGCAGAGGCTAATGGTATGTTACAGAATGGGATGCCCCAAAGCTGACTTGAGATCAGTATATATGCACACAGCAGCAGTGTGTAAGCAGGCTCATACAGGCCAAATTTCTTTAAATAACTGTGCAGCTTACAGTAAATGCAGAGGCTAATGGTATGTTACAGAATGGGATGCCCCAAAGCTGACTTGAGATCAGTATATATGCACACATCAGCAGTGTGTAAGCAGGCTCATACAGGCCAAATTTCTTTAAATAACTGTGCAGCTTACAGTAAATGCAGAGGCTAATGGTATGTTACAGAATGGGATGCCCCAAGCAGACTTGAGATCAGTATATATGCACACAGCAGCAGTGTGTTAGCAGGCTCATACAGGCCAAATTTCTTTAAATAACTGTGCAGCTTACAGTAAATGCAGAGGCTAATGGTATGTTACAGAATGGGATGCCCCAAAGCTGACTTGAGATCAGTATATATGCACACAGCAGCAGTGTGTTAGCAGGCTCATACAGGCCAAATTTCTTTAAATAACTGTGCAGCTTACAGTAAATGCAGAGGCTAATGGTATGTTACAGAATGGGATGCCCCAAGCAGACTTGAGATCAGTAAAGATGCACACAGCAGCAGTGTGTTAGCAGGCTCATACAGGCCAAATTTCTTTAAATAACTGTGCAGCTTACAGTAAATGCAGAGGCTAATGGTATGTTACAGAATGGGATGCCCCAAGCAGACTTGAGATCAGTATATATGCACACAGCAGCAGTGTGTTAGCAGGCTCATACAGGCCAAATTTCTTTAAATAACTGTGCAGCTTACAGTTAATGCAGAGGCTAATGGGATGTTACAGAATGGGATGCCCCAAGCAGACTTGAGATCAGTATATATGCACACAGCAGCAGTGCGTTAGCAGGCTCATACAGGCCAAATTTCTTTAAATAACTGTGCAGCTTACAGTAAATGCAGAGGCTAATGGTATGTTACAGAATGGGATGCCCCAAAGCTGACTTGAGATCAGTATATATGCACACAGCAGCAGTGTGTAAGCAGGCTCATACAGGCCAAATTTCTTTAAATAACTGTGCAGCTTACAGTAAATGCAGAGGCTAATGGGATGTTACAGAATGGGATGCCCCAAGCAGACTTGAGATCAGTATATATGCACACAGCAGCAGTGTGTTAGCAGGCTCATACAGGCCAAATTTCTTTAAATAACTGTGCAGCTTACAGTTAATGCAGAGGCTAATGGGATGTTACAGAATGGGATGCCCCAAGCAGACTTGAGATCAGTATATATGCACACAGCAGCAGTGCGTTAGCAGGCTCATACAGGCCAAATTTCTTTAAATAACTGTGCAGCTTACAGTAAATGCAGAGGCTAATGGTATGTTACAGAATGGGATGCCCCAAAGCTGACTTGAGATCAGTATATATGCACACAGCAGCAGTGTGTAAGCAGGCTCATACAGGCCAAATTTCTTTAAATAACTGTGCAGCTTACAGTTAATGCAGAGGCTAATGGGATGTTACAGAATGGGATGCCCCAAGCAGACTTGAGATCAGTATATATGCACACAGCAGCAGTGTGTTAGCAGGCTCATACAGGCCAAATTTCTTTAAATAACTGTGCAGCTTACAGTAAATGCAGAGGCTAATGGTATGTTACAGAATGGGATGCCCCAAAGCTGACTTGAGATCAGTATATATGCACACAGCAGCAGTGTGTAAGCAGGCTCATACAGGCCAAATTTCTTTAAATAACTGTGCAGCTTACAGTAAATGCAGAGGCTAATGGTATGTTACAGAATGGGATGCCCCAAAAACCAGAGAGCACCTGGCAGGCAGCAGTAAGACTATGCACAGCAAAAGTGTCTTTATCATGCCTAATTTAAATTAGAATAGGTGCAAATGGTTAGGTTCTTAAATAGAGGCTGGTGTAGTCACAGAATGGGGTGCCCCAAAAAGGAGTGCACCTGGCAGGGACGAGTAGTGCTATGCACAGCAAAAGTGTCTTTATCAGGCCTAATTTCAATTAGAATAGGTGCAAATGGTTATATGGTCTTAAATAGAGGCTGGTGTAGTCACAGAATGGGATGCCCCAAAAAAGAAGTGCACCTGGCAAGGTCCAGTAGTGCTATGCACAGCAAAAGTGTCTTTATCAGGCCTAATTTCAATTAGAATAAGTGCAAATGGTTATATGGTCTTAAACAGAGGCTGCTGTAGTCACAGAATGGGATGCCCCAAAAAAGAAGTGCACCTGGCAGGGTCCAGTAGTGCTATGCCCAGCAAAAGTGTCTTTATCAGGCCTAATTTCAATTATAATAAGTGCAAATGGTTATATGGTCTTAAACAGAGGCTGCTGTAGTCACAGAATGGGATGCCCTAAAAACCAGCAGTAAGTACACCTGGCAGGGTCCAGTAGTGCTATGCCCAGCAAAAGTGTCTTTATCAGGCCTAATTTCAATTAGAATAAGTGCAAATGGTTATATGGTCTTAAACAGAGGCTGCTGTAGTCACAGAATGGGATGCCCCAAAAAAGAAGTGCACCTGGCAGGGTCCAGTAGTGCTATGCACAGCAAAAGTGTCTTTATCAGGCCTAATTTCAATTAGAATAAGTGCAAATGGTTATATGGTCTTAAACAGAGGCTGCTGTAGTCACAGAATGGGATGCCCCAAAAAAGAAGTGCACCTGGCAGGGTCCAGTAGTGCTATGCCCAGCAAAAGTGTCTTTATCAGGCCTAATTTCAATTATAATAAGTGCAAATGGTTATATGGTCTTAAACAGAGGCTGCTGTAGTCACAGAATGGGATGCCCCAAAAAAGAAGTGCACCTGGCAGAGTCCAGTAGTGCTATGCCCAGCAAAAGTGTCTTTATCAGGCCTAATTTAAATTATAATAAGTGCAAATGGTTATATGGTCTTAAACAGAGGCTGCTGTAGTCACAGAATGGGATGCCCCAAAAAAGAAGTGCACCTGGCAGAGTCCAGTAGTGCTATGCCCAGCAAAAGTGTCTTTATCAGGCCTAATTTCAATTATAATAAGTGCAAATAGTTATATGGTCTTAAACAGAGGCTGCTGTAGTCACAGAATGGGATGCCCTAAAAACCAGCAGTAAGTACACCTGGCAGGGTCCAGTAGTGCTATGCCCAGCAAAAGTGTCTTTATCAGGCCTAATTTCAATTATAATAAGTGCAAATGGTTATATGGTCTTAAACAGAGGCTGCTGTAGTCACAGAATGGGATGCCCTAAAAACCAGCAGTAAGTACACCTGGCAGGGTCCAGTAGTGCTATGAACAGCAAAAGTGTCTTTATCAGGCCTAATTTCAATTAGAATAAGTGCAAATGGTTATATGGTCTTAAACAGAGGCTGCTGTAGTCACAGAATGGGATGCCCTAAAAACCAGCAGTAAGTACACCTGGCAGGGTCCAGTAGTGCTATGCCCAGCAAAAGTGTCTTTATCAGGCCTAATTTCAATTATAATAAGTGCAAATAGTTATATGGTCTTAAGCAGAGGCTGCTGTAGTCACAGAATGGGATGCCCTAAAAACCAGCAGTAAGTACACCTGGCAGGGTCCAGTAGTGCTATGCCCAGCAAAAGTGTCTTTATCAGGCCTAATTTCAATTATAATAAGTGCAAATGGTTATATGGTCTTAAACAGAGGCTGCTGTAGTCACAGAATGGGATGCCCTAAAACCAGCAGTAAGTACACCTGGCAGGGTCCAGTAGTGCTATGAACAGCAAAAGTGTCTTTATCAGGCATAATTTCAATTAGAATAAGTGCAAATGGTTATATGGTCTTAAACAGAGGCTGCTGTAGTCACAGAATGGGATGCCCTAAAAACCAGCAGTAAGTACACCTGGCAGGGTCCAATAGTGCTATGCCCAGAAAAAGTGTCTTTATAAGGCCTAATTTCAATTATAATAAGTGCAAATGGTTATATGGTCTAAACAGAGGCTGCTGTAGTCACAGAATGGGATGCCCTAAAAACCAGCAGTAAGTACACCTGGCAGGGTCCAATAGTGCTATGCCCAGCAAAGTGTCTTTATCAGGCCTAATTTCAATTATAATAAGTGCAAATGGTTATATGGTCTTAAACAGAGGCTGCTGTAGTCACAGAATGGGATGCCCTAAAAACCAGCAGTAAGTACACCTGGCAGGGTCCAGTAGTGCTATGCCCAGCAAAAGTGTCTTTATCAGGCCTAATTTCAATTAGAATAAGTGCAAATGGTTATATGGTCTTAAACAGAGGCTGCTGTAGTCACAGAATGGGATGCCCCAAAAAAGAAGTGCACCTGGCAGGGTCCAGTAGTGCTATGCCCAGCAAAAGTGTCTTTATCAGGCCTAATTTCAATTATAATAAGTGCAAATGGTTATATGGTCTTAAACAGAGGCTGCTGTAGTCACAGAATGGGATGCCCCAAAAAAGAAGTGCACCTGGCAGGGTCCAGTAGTGCTATGCCCAGCAAAAGTGTCTTTATCAGGCCTAATTTCAATTAGAATAAGTGCAAATGGTTATATGGTCTTAAACAGAGGCTGGTGTAGTCACAGAATGGGATGCCTCACAGCAGACTTAAGATCAGTTCAGTATATATGCACAGTTAGTTAGTATAAGCAGCCTGAAAACGCTAACAAAGCCTGTCAGCCAGCTAGTAACACTCAGGCTGGATGAAAAAAAAAAAAAAATCTCCCTGTGACAGCCTCCGATTTTTCCTACCTTTCCCTGTTTTTCGCTGACTTTCTGTCTGTCTCCTGTCTGTCTCCTGCCTGTCTCCAGCCTGTCCCTGTCTGTCCCTGCCTGTCTAACTGCCTCTCTCTCTCACTACAACGTTCTGTCTCTCACGAATGCAATAGAGAAATGAGGAAGGAAAAGCAAGATGGCCGACTTAAATAGCGCTGTGACGTCACCGGGCTTGCTGGCTGCTGATAGGCTGCATGTGACTGCCCCAGCTTGCACTGGCGCGGGATAGATGTCCAGACATGTCCCGTCCGCCATCTTAGAATGCCTGTAAATGTAAATGAATGGATGTTAAAGGAAAACTTCGAGCGATCGAATCGCGGGGAAATTCGGATTCAATCCGAATCGAATTTTTCCTGAAATTCGGATCGAATCTGGGTTCGTCCGGATCGATTCGCTCATCCCTAATAAAAAGGCAATAAAACACTCACAAAAAACATTTAAAAATCGCAATCAGGTAGCGTTAGACAACACTTACCGCTCTAATCAGCCATAAGAAATCCTCCAGATAGATCCTCATTTTAAATGTCAGGAGGAATCACAAACCGCCTACAACCAATGCGTTTCGTCACCTCCCACAATTTTAACTAGGTTAGTAGGTGCGGTGGCAAGATAGCGGTTATAGGGGGAAAGGGTGGGCGGAGTAAAGGCGTGGTTTATTAACCTCACTTTCCAGCTCAGCATCCGATTTGTAACAAGGCAGAGATAGGGCGTGTTTACTCGGGGCTAAGGGGCTGAAGAAAATGTTATTAAAAACAGATCTCCTATGGCCAAAATTCAACAGAGATGAGAGTTGTCGTTTATAGGGCTAGACAAAATCAAAAAACATTGGCAGGGCTCTAATCTGTTAAGAGAGATCTCCCGCAGGGAGAGCCAGTGGATCTATAATTTGAATACTTCAAGTGCGGCAGACTTGAATGTTGAATTCGATCTGAATTGCTTTCTGGACACTTCCTAAACATGGTTTTATGTAAACATCTTTTAACTTGCTTAATTTAGCCTTTTTTATTTTTTAAAGACAACTCTCATCTCTGCTAAATTTTTGCCATAGGAGATCTGTTTTTAATAACATTTCCTTTAGCCCTTGGCGATGAGCATTTTACCTGAGGTATCCCTTTGTATTTCAATGTTTTTATTCATTTTAGATGAAAAGAAGACGGTACAGGTATGTTGATCAACCATGCAGAAAACCATCCCACGCAGGGGAGGCAGACATTACAGTGACTAAAACAATTTACCATAGTTCAACAACCAAGAACAAGACATAGCAAGGCGGATAGACCAAGAAGCAAATGGCAATGCAAATATCACATACTTGAAACTTGAATAAACACTTGGTATAAAGATCAGTCTGTGTTGCGCCATCAATTGTATCGCCTCCCACGCAGAGAAATGGTAACTTCAAGTAGACCTGATTAACGTTTCTCTGTCGCTAACCCCCCCCACTCAACCCGAACCATATCAGGCCGGAGCACACTAGCCGTCACAGACCGGACCCACAACCGAGGCCCGTGGCTCAGGAGACCGGCAAGGGGCGAGTCGCGGCGCAAAAAGCAGGAGACAAAAAAGAAAAGGAAACAACAAAACAAAAAGACAGAAAACAAAGTCAATAAGAGAAAATGAAGAGGGGGGGCAGTATAGGAGGGGGAAGGGGGGGAGGTGGTCCTCGCAACCTAGCCCAAACCAGTCTTCTAGGTAAGCATTCCTGATGGCATATTAGGCCACACATATTGTGTCCAGGGCTCCCAAACGGAGAGGAACTTATCTTGAGTGTCTGCCCGGATGCTTGAGAGCCTCTCATTGACCATAAAGCCGTTCATCCTGGACGAAACCTTCGATACCAGGACAATCTGTTTCCTCCAGGCTTTAGCGATGGTTTGCTTAGCCGCCAAGAGCAGATAAGTGAACAGCTTGTTCTGCTTTTTGGTAAGCTCTGGAGATCTACGATGAAGGAGAGCCACCCAAGTATCTTTGCTAATGTTTGTTCGGAACATTTTACCGGCCATCCTGTATATTTGGGACCAAAATCGGGTCAGCATGGGACACGCCCACCAGATGTGCATAAAATTCCCCTCCACACTACAGCCCCTAAGGTATCCCTTTGATGCATACGTTGGGCATCCCTTTTTATTTTAATTCCCTTTTGGGGATGTGCCTGTGATTTTTTTGTGTGAAGATGCATGCAACGTGGGATTACGGTTATTGTTAATCACCATTTGGACTTTGTCTCAAAGCTCTGTGTTGAACTGGAGGTGGTGTTGACAGCAAAGATTAAAGAACCTCCTTAGATCATCTGTTGGAGATGGGCAGGTATATAAGTCAAGTGTGCATTTGCTCCTGCAGTGGCACGCCATGGTCATAAAATGTGTTACTTTGCTCAGTCTATTTGACTAGGTCAGAAAAGTTTCTACTGCTCATAGGCCATTGATGCTTAAGGATTTAAGCATTTGTTTTTCTAAACACTGTTCTTCAGTATATATGTTTCCAGTGTCTGCTTGGGTAGATGTGTTGTTATGTTTCAAAGGGTTCTCTGACAATGTTCTTCTTGAATGAAACTCTAAAAAGAAATCATGTGTTGATTATAAAGGCTTGATAAATCTGAAAAAACTCCCTAACCATAGTATTTCAGCAAAAAAATTACATAAGAAGATTTCACAGGCTAACAGGAGCCGTGTAACGGGATTTTATTTTGTTGATTTTATTTTATTGTATACTGTAGGCTTTTTTTGTCTGACAAGTTTTGTTAACGTGTGCTTTTAGTTGTTATATAATGTTATGTCAATGACTTCCAACTCTTTGTAATCTTTCATATGCTTTGGGCTTTTATTGACTATTTATAACATTCTCTTACCATTGTCATAGCACAATACATGAACCCCTGGCTGTTTAACCTTGGAGAATACTATTACTACCAACCCAGTGAACATCAGGCGAGACTGACTGAATAATTCCATCACAGCTCACTCTCAACTGATGTTTTCTTATTTGGTCTGGTCAAGGCGTCTTCAGTATATCAAATGGATACTAATGCATATTTTATTGGGTTGGTGTGGGAGAAGGTAATTGCCTGTCAAAGGTGCTATCATTGAACTGAGGAATGGAAAGTGATGTCTAGATGTATATGGGTTAACAACAAAAAATGGTGTTAGGACAAGGTTAACTTGATTTCCATACAGAATGTGCAAAGAAAGAGAGGGTCAAGAATGCAAAAACATTGTAAAATGTTTTGTAACATATTGAAGTACAGCAACTGCTTACCTTTATTTTTAGTCCAGTGACCACTGGGCCAACAACCCCCTTCCCGGATCTAAGACCGATTAGGGTTTTAAACAAAAAAAAATGCACCCCTATGACACCTAGCACCCAAGCCCCTGCTGGGGAGAATCAATGTCTCATGGTTCCCCAGGGTGACTGGGTGATGGGGAGGCTGATTCAATACTAGCGCCAGGTATCGGCAGATGAGCGTCTGTACAGAGTTGCTAAGAGCGACCACTAGCAGACGCTGTGATCGGCTATCGGGCGCTGTAACAGAGCGTCTTAGCCGCTGTAGTAACCTGGCCGGCATTGAAGAATGAGATGTATGTTGGGCGTTCTAACACCAGTACAGCGTTGCAAGGAGCGAAAGGTAGCGCCAGCTCAGTGCGACTGACTCTCAGCGACTCACACCATATTCAACAAAAAAACAGACTCACAGAGCGTAGGCACTCTGGATCTGGTCGCTACAGCATGGAGCGTCAGACGCTGTGTGATTAAAGTCTGTTTTTGAACACATATCCACCAGTAACAAAGTGAAAGCACATGGAATTACATTGTTGTAACGTGGCATTAATACTTTAATGCCAGACCTGTAACTGTAATGACAATTCTGCATAAAAATATAAAAAATTTAAAAAGTTTTCAAAAATGAACTTTTTCTAGGCCAGTAGAGGTGACACAATGATTTGAGAAAAAAAAAGCCCTGTTTAAACAGAAGAAAAAGAACGTCCATTGAAATGAGAGCGACAAGTTGTGACAGGTAATACCTGGCGCTCTGGAAGCTATATCACCGGTGCTATACGCTGAGCCACCTGTAATGATGAATCGTACGTTACATGGCGTTATTAGAGTCGCTCACCAGAATCGCTTTCATAAATGTGGTACTGCGTACAGTGCCCTGCGTTCACCAGACGCTGCTTGCCGCTACGAGGCGCTACCTGCCACTATGAATAAGCGTCTCTAAAGTTATCAGAAGAACCTCATCGATGCCCCAGAAAAGGTGATGGGGGAATTGGCTAGGTATTTTTTTAAATGCCTAAACGCAGGGGGGAGTGGTGAAGCACATGCTTTTAAGGTGATTTTTTTTTAATCCAAGCAAACCCAGCTTTGTAATAAAAGCCTTTTCTGGAGTTACTTACTTGAAAATTATAGTTGCATATTCCGGCAAAAAATAAAACATGGCTGCAGGATCCTTAAGCAAAGTGTTAATTGGCTGAAAAGTTTAAATTAGGTAGGGCTCAATTTACTATTAGTAACCAGCAGGCACTGTGCTTAGGGACCCTAACATTTATTTAAAATCAGTATAGTGGTAGGAGTTTGGGAGGATTCTGTTTGCCCGATAGACAACTATTTTCTCACATACAGATTGATTCAGCACCGTATTTTATTTTACTCACATTTTTTAGAAAACGCCTTTTCTTATTTTTATCCATAAGTGCAAGTGCACAGTCAAATATGAATAATGTGAAAAAAAATGTGACTGTAGTGATGGGATGATATGATATTGATGATATTATGATATTTCCCCTTCCTTAACCATCCTTTGTAGCCATTTCTTGTCACTCTTGCTAACCAGGGCTGTGGAGTCGGAGCTAGTTTTGGCTGGGGTCGGAGTCAGAAAAAAAGGACTTTACCAACTCTGATTTCAGCATAAAAAATAAAATATCTTGCTAATATTGTAAATAGAATGTAACTTTCATAATAAGTTACGAAACATTAATCAATAAATATATGTTATGTTCTTTCAATCTAAACCTCTTATTAGGGATGAGCGAATCGATCCGGACGAACCCGAATTCGTTACGAATTTCAGGAAAAATTTGATTCTGAATGAATCCGAATTTTCCCACGATTCGATCGATCGAAGTTTTCCTTTAAACTCCATTTATTTCAATTACAGCCATTGGAAAATGGTGGATGGACATGTCCGGACATATCCCCTGAGGCAAGTTATTATGGGAAGGTCACATGCAGCCTATCAGCAGCCAGGAAGCCCGGTGACGTCACAGTGCTATATAAACGGCGACCATCTTGCTTCTGCGCATTTCAGCATTGTATTGCGGCCAGAACGGAGCTTGCTACAGACAGGGAGAGACTAACAGAGAGGCAGGGAGAGGCAGGGAGACCCACAGAGTGCCAGGGAGAGCCAGGGAAAGATATCGAAAGATAGGGAAAAAACGGGAAGGATCCAGGCAGGGACAGCAGAGAAAGTGACAGGGAAACTTTTTTTTTATTTTCATTTCACTTCATTTGCCAGATCAGTTTTAAATTACTTTTGTTTGTGCTGTAAAAATTCCTGGCCACTGTGCATACCATCTTGGCAGTGGCATATTTAACCCTATCTGTTACACAAAAGCATTTCTTATAACTCGATTAGTTTTAATTTTTTTTGTGCCTGCTGTAAAAACACCAGCCCACATGGGCATCCCATTTCAGCACATTTGACCCTATCTGCTTTTAAAGGCTATTTCTCATAAATATATTGCAGTTTGAATTGTTTTTGTGTGTGCTGTAAAAACACCAGGCCTCAGAGTATCCCAAACATGCACATTTGACCCTATCTGTTACACTAAAGCAGCTTTTAAAGGCTATTTCTCATAAATATAATGCAGTTTGAATTGTTTTTGTGTGTGCTGTAAAAACACCAATCCTCAGGGTATCCCAAACCTGCACATTTGACCCTATCTGTTACACTAAAGCAGCTTTTAAAGGCTATTTCTCATAAATATATTGCAGTTTGAATCGTTTTTGTGTGTGCTGTAAAAACACCAGGCCGCACGGTATCCCAAACCAGCACATTTGACCCTATCTGTTACACTAAAGTAGCTTGTAAAGGCTATTTCTCATAAATATATCGCAGTTTGAATTGTTTTTGTGTGTGCTGTAAAAACACCAGGCCGCACGGTATCCCAAACCTGCACATTTGACCCTATCTGTTACACTAAAGTAGCTTGTAAAGGCTATTTCTCATAAATATATTGCAGTTTGAATTGTTTCTGTGTCTGCTGTAAAAACCCCAGCGCACATGGGCATCCCAAACTCTAGCATAAATATCTCAAGACTACCTGTCTAATAACTGCTTGCATTTTATAATTAACGTCACTTTTCCACAATCAAGGGAGGCCTCTTTTGTATGTGAGGAGGGGGCGTCCCAAACACTAGCAGTAATATTTCAAGAGTACCTGTCTAATAACTGCTTGCATTTTATAATTAACGTCACTTTTCCACAATCAAGGGAGGCCTCCTCTGTATGTGAGGAGGGGGCATCCCAAACACTAGCAGTAATATTTCAAGAGTACCTATCTTTTAACTGGTTGCATTTTGTAAAGAAAGTCACTTTGTCAAATTGTCAGCAGCCATTGGCTTTAACCGGGGGGCATCCCATATATGCTAGCATGTGTCTTTTAAGAGTGCTCACATTGGAGTTGGCAGCAGCAGCATTAGGAGCCCATATATTGCCTGAAAGACACACATATGAGCTGGCAGCAGCAGCATAGGGAGCCCATATATTGCCTGAAAGACACACCCAGGAGTTGGCAGCAGCATAGGGAGCCCATATATTATCTGAAAGACACACCCACGAGTTGGCAGCAGCATAGGGAGCCCATATATTGCCTGAAAAACACACCCTGGAGTTGGCAGCAGCATAAGGAGCTACCATGCATCAGCTACTACCATGGATCAGCCATTGTTCAGCCATTGTTGGCTGGAAATCCTGGTTGAACCATGCCTGATTCATCTTCACAAAGGTGAGTCTCTCCACATTATTCGTGGACAGACAAGTTCTCCTTGGCATGACTATGGCCCCCGCCGCACTAAACACCCACTCAGATGGCACACTACTGGCCGGGCAGGACAGCTTTTTCAGGGCAAACTCTGCTAGTTGCGGCCACAAGTCAAGTTTGGCTGCCCAGAAGTCCAGCGGATCCTCAAGGTGTGTTGGCATGGTCATGTCAAGGTATGACACGACCTGCTGGTTCAGGTCCTGCTCCAGGTCTTCATGCTGCTCATGAGTAGACTCACTATGCGGGTGTAGAAAGCTACTCATTAGCGACTGAAGACTGAGGCTGCTGCTGATGGAGCTGCTGCTGCTTCTCCTTCCACCCCCCCCAGCAGCCATGGCAGTGGAAGGTGATCGCAGAGGTCCCCCTGAGTCAGACCTGCGAGAGTATGGACCATGGAGCAGATAGGCATCGGCCAACTGACTATGTAGAATGTCTTTGTAGTAGGTCAGTTTGTCCTCCCTCTCGGCGGGTTTAAAAAATGCCCCCATTTTGTGCCGTTCAGTTCCGACACGGCTTGATCGACCATTCCTGTCTGCTGCCTGTACTGACCTCTGCTTTGTTTGACCACAAAGCTGCCTGCCCCTCTGGATCTCTGACCTCCTGGCTTGACCCTTTGGCTACTCCTGACTACGCACCTGTCTCATCCCTGTACTCTGACGCACCCTCCGGATTGACTACCTGTGAACGAGCTCGGCTTCGGGATACCCTCGAGGTTCATCGGCCTTCACCGTAAGCAGCCATCTTTTGCGCCTATTAAGACCTGGGGGCTACCGTGTCCGGTGAGGCGTACCTAGCGCCCCGGCAAACGGGGGCTTGACTATAGGCAGAAGCGGCTGTGGAGATTGGGGGTTGCCTGCTTACAGAAGGCTGGTGTCCCGCTGGGCATCACAGTATGGACCATGGCGCAGATAGGCATCGCCCAACTGACTACGTAGGATGTCTCTGTAGTAGGTCAGTTTGTCCTCCCTCTCAGTGGGTGTGAAAAATTACCCCATTTTGTGCCGGAAGCGAGGGTCCAATAAGGTGGAGAGCCAGAAATCATCCCGCTGACAAATGGAGACCATTCTGCGGTCACTGCACAAGCACGTGAGCATGCATCGTGCCATTTGTGCAAGTGACTCGGAGGGACTACCTGTCTCCATCTCCACTGCAAACTGCCACGGTGTGTCTGGGTCCTCTGTCTCGCCTTCCTCACAACCCTCTAGCTCCTGTGGCTGCTCCTGCTCCTCCTCTCTTGTCAGATGACTAGATAAAATGGCCATTTTGTCAAACCTAAACTGTGCTTCGCTGTGCCCCACCCCCTCCTCCTCCTCCACTTCAGCCCCCACAGGCTTCATGTGGCTGTGAAATGTATGCGCCATGTCTCCAGTGCCCTGACCAGCCATGGTTTCCAACATGTGTTGTAGTACATGAAGCAGTGGAATCACATTGTTCATCTCATAGTCCTGGCGACTGACTAATAAAGTAGCTTCCCCAAAGGGCCTGAGCAAACGGCAGGTGTAACGTATGGAAAATTGTGCAACACCGCGCTTCCAAACTTTAACATACAAAATATACAAAATTTAAAACATGTGAAAAAAATATTTAAATAAAGCTCAACGGGTCACAAAATTCCCAATCTTCCCAATAAAGTATAAACGAAAAATACACAGAGCTAGCTTATTTCAAAATAACACAATTGGTGTGCTTTTGGTAAGGATTTGCACATAGGGGTGTTGAGAGCACAGAAGAATAAGAGTACATGCACTTTGGGACGTGGTTGAAGAATCTAGAAAGACTTTAATATTGTTTTTTGCACTTATTTATTGGAAGATTTTTGCACAAATTGGACACTTTTATGAATTGGACACCAATTGTGTTATTTTGAAATAAGCTAGCTCTGTGTATTTTTCATTTATACTTTATTGGGAAGGTGTCACGTATGAGCTGCCACTGGTTTACATTGAAGTTACACAGGGGAGTCCCCCTATCCATTTGGATCATCAAGAAATCCGTGATGGCTTGTCTCTGTTTCTATAGTCGATCCTGCTTATGGAGGGTGGAATTCCAACGGGTGGAAACATCGCAAATCAGACTATGTTTGGGGATACCATTCTGACGCTGAAGCTCAAGAAGGGTGTGCTTGGCGGTGTAGGAGTGGCTGAAGTGCATGCAAAGTTTCCTTCCCGTTGTTAGGATGTCTTGCAGATGGGGGGAAGACTTCAGAAAACACTTGACAACTAGATTGAACACGTGTGCCATGGCAGGACACATGGCTCAGGCTTCCTTGTCGCAGCGCAGACAAGATGTTCTTCCCAGTGTCAGTCACCATGGGTCCCATTTTCAGTTTTCGTGGAGTAAGCCATGATTTAATTTATTGAGTTCTCATTTTTAGCAGTTCCTCCCATGTGTGGCTCTGTGGCTCAAGGCAAACCATGTGAAGAACAGTGTGAAATCGCTGTGTCCTGCGCACATGGTAGGCTGGAAGGGCACTGGGAAAAAAAAAATAAAAAATAAATATTTCGAAAAAACAAAATGCAAAAAAAATAAAAAATGAAAAAAAAACTGGTACAAAAATTCACAAAATATTAAAAAAAGACAATGGAAAAAAATATTTAAAAAATTTAAAAAATAAAATAAAATACATATGTTTTTAAAAAAGACAAAATATGAAAAAAAAAATAAAGAAAATTATCCAAAAAAAAAATAATAATACATTTTATATGTTACTGTTATTATGTTAGATGTTATTGTTGCTATGTTATATGTTATTATACCGTATTTTTCGCCCTATAAGACGCACCTGCCCATAAGACGCACCTAGGATTTGGGGGAAGAAAATAAGAAAAAAAATATTTTAAACCAAAAACGCACCATTACAGACAGTGTGGCATTCCCCTATCCCATTCCCCATATACCCATTGGCTGTGTGGCATCCCCCTCTCCCCCATTTGTATAGGCTGTGTGGCATCCCCCTCTCCCCCCATTAGTATAGGCTGTGTGGCATCCCCCTCTCCCCCCATTAGTATAGGCTGTGTGGCATCCCTCTTCCCACATTCCCATAGGCTGTGTGGCATCCACCTCTCCCCCCATTAGTATAGGCTGTGTGGCATCCCTCTTCCCCCATTCCCATAGGCTGTGTGGCATCCCCCTCTCCCCCCATTAGTATAGGCTGTGTGACATCCCTCTCTCCCCATTCCCATAGGCTGTGTGGCATCCACCTCTCCCCCCATTAGTATAGACTGTGTGGCATCCCCCTCTTCCCCCATTCCCATAGGCTGTGTGGCATCCCCCTCTCCCCCCATTAGTATAGGCTGTGTGGCATCCCTCTTCCCCCATTCCCATAGGCTGTGTGGCATCCACCTCTCCCCCCATTCCCATTGGCTGTGTGGAATCCCCCCTCCCCCCATTAGTATAGGCAGTGTGGCATCCCTCTCTCCCCATTCCCATAGGCAGTGTGGCATCCCCCTCCTCCATTAGCATAGGCTGTGTGGCATCCCCCTCCCCCCATTAGTATAGGCTGTGTGGCATTCCTCTCTCTCCATTCCCATAGGCTGTGTGGCATCCCCCTCTCCCCCCATTAGTATAGGCTGTGTGGCATCCCCCTCCCCCCATTAGTATAGGCTGTGTGGCATCCCTCTCTCCCCATTCCCATAGGCTGTGTGGCATCCCCCTCTCACCATTCCCATAGGCTGTGTGGCATCCCCCTCTCCCCATTCCCAAAAGCTGTGTGGCATCCCTCTCCACCCATTCCCATAGGCTGTGTGGCATCCCTCTGACTCCATTCCCATAGGCTGTGTGGCATCCCTCTGACCCCATTCCCATAGGCTGTGTGGCATCCCCCTCGCCCCATTAGTATAGGCTATGTGGCATCCCCCTCTCCCCATTCCCATAGGCTGTGTGGCATCCCTCTCCCCCATTCCCATAGGCTGTGTGGCATCCCCCTCTCCCCATTGCCATAGGCTGTGTGGCATCCCCCTCTCCCCATTGCCATAGGCTGTGTGGCATCCCCCTCCCCCCATTCCCATAGGCTGTGTGGCATCCCCCTCCCCCCATTCCCATAGGCTGTGTGGCATCCCTCTCTTCCCATTCCCATAGGCTGTGTGGCATCCCTCTCCACCCATTCCCATAGGCTATGTGGCATCCCCCTCTCCCCATTCCCATAGGCTGTATGGCATACCCCTCTCCCCATTGCCATAGGCTGTGTGGCATCCCCCTCTCCCCATTCCCATAGGCTGTGTGGCATCCCCCTCTCCCCATTGCCATAGGCTGTGTGGCATCCCCCTCCCCCATTCCCATAGGCTGTGTGGCCCCTCTCCCCCCATTCCCACCCCCTCCCCCCATTAGTATAGGCAGGCGCCATGTAAAAAAAAAAAAAAACAGTTAAACTCACCTGTCCGCTGACACCGCTGCGCTGAGCGGCCGGCTCCGTGAATGGGGTGGGCGTGACCTGCGCCGCAGCGTCGGCGCAGGCCACGCCCACCCCATTCACGAGCTGGCTCTGTCCTGGCCCCGCCGCTGCGATCGCTGTCTTTTCAGGCAGCGATGACAGCGGCGGGGCCAGAGACAGAGCCCCTGCCGATCCTCCATCTGCTTCCTGTGCACATGCGAGCACGAAGGTCCGGGCAGCGCGTGGGCGTGGCCTGCACCGGTGCAGGCCACGCCCACCCACTGCCCGGACCTTCGTGCTCGCATGTTCTGAGCCTGGAAGAGGCAGCAGATGGAGGAGCGGCAGGGGCTCTGTCTCTGGCCCCACCGCTGTCATCGCTGCCTGAAAAGACAGCGATCGCCGCGGCGGGGCCGGGACAGAGCCCCCGACGCTCCTCTGGCCTCTCGCAGTGTGGCAGACAACGCGGGAGCGCCGGGAATGGGTGAGTTTTTTTTTTTACATTCGCCAGATAAGGCGCACGGACATTTTTCCCCCACTTTTGGGGAAAAATAAGTGCGTCTTATAGGGCGAAAAATAAGTATGTTATTATTAATAATATGTTCAAATAAGATAAATGTTAACTATTAATATGTAATTGACAATTAGCCACTTTTTTCTGTGACACCATTGCTAAGTGCAAGTGCACTGTCACAGGCACAAAGGCATAGGAGCGTGGAGGCCACAGCGGAGGGACCTGTCCAAGTTGCTGTTGTGGTTGTGCAGGAACCACAATCACCCAGTGGGCCTTAAAGGATATGTATTATCCCTGACCGTAGTTACAGTTCCAGACGTAGGCACTGCTGTGCACTTTGGTACACACTGGCAGGCTAAATGACTGGCCCACCTTCTGTTCAACTAAATTGTACAGGGCTGGTACTGCCTTCTTCACAAAGAAATGACAGCATGGGACTCTCCACCTCGGCTCGGCACAAGCCATCAGTTCTCTGAAAGGTCCACCAACTCAAAAGGGAGGGACTGTAGCACCAGCAACTTATACAGGAGCACATTTAGCTTCTGCACGTTGGATGAGTGGGCACATACTGTTGTCTCTTGGACATGGCTTGGCCAATGGATTGCTGGCGGAATGACTGACTCGGATTAAGAGGAGGAGGAGCATCTGGAGCAACAGAAGATGGTAATGACACACAGGAGGTGGTGGAGCCTTGGCTGGCTGGAACAGAGAGCTGCGTGCCACTGGGTAATGCAGCAGACTGGACCACCACTTTGGAGCCAACTCTCCCAGGCCGCTTGATGGTGACGCTGCAAATGTTGACGCAGGGCTGTGGGTCCAACATTGGGACCCTGGCCACACTTCACCTTCTGCCTACACATCTTTCATATAGCCATGTTAACCTCCTGCAGATGCTTGATGAAAAACTGCCACATGGCCTTGTAGCTGATTTTTTCTACCAACCGTCCGCACTAATTCACTGTTGCTGCCGCCGCCGCCGCCGCCGCCGCCAACTCTTGGGACCCTCTTCCACTACCTCCTGGGAAGATAGCCTGCCGCGCAAGTGGTCTACCCCTAGCACCTTTGCCTCCATACTTTCCCCTTCTGCCACCATGCTGGCCGCTAAATATGTCACTCTCCATCACTCCAAACCTTTAAAAGTGCCCTCAAAACTCACTGATGTCCTCCTCAGGTTCCTCAACAGTGTCTGCTTAAGAAGCCAAAATGCTTGCAACACCACCTCCAACGTGACTCTCCTCATCACTACTTGCCCGCCTAGTGGAAGAAGTGGCGAGTGTCTCCTCCACTTCTTGGCTGGGCAGAAGCTGCTGATTTTTCTGATTATCAGATCCTCCTCACTGAATAGTGGAGCTGAACCCTAAGCATAAGACATAATCGACAGTTGACTGGGGGTGTCAGATGTCACTTGTGATGCAGTGGATGATCGTGTTAACCAATGGATGATGGCAGATGGGTTGCTGGTCAAGACCCGAACGCTAGCTGATCCCGGGAGATCAGTACTCTCACTGAGACTCCTGCTGCCACTCACCCTTAGTCTGCTGCAACCTCTGCTTGATGAATTTAGGCCTCTGCAACTTCTCTGTGCCCATCCTGCCACTTCTCTGCCTGACATACTTAGTGCGTATATGAGGGGAGGACACTTAAAACAGGATTTGTCGATAAGAGCAGCAGGTGTGTAACTATCTATGGTCTTTCACTAAGTAGTAACTAGGCCCTTAAGACTTTAACAGGAACAAAGTGATGAAACTCTTAGATGTGCGTAAGTGATGCTCTGATGAGAGCAATTCAATGTGCTCCAGTATGCTTCAAAAATGTTTTTATTCAGAGACTGGCCTGCGTGGAAATGAATCGGGCATGGATCAGCCAAGATTTCAACCCACCAATGCCTGATGCATTAGAGTAGATTGATCATGGGACCAGACCAACACTAAAGAAATATGGATCGTGCAAAACAGATTCACGGCGCTGCTCTCCAGTTACAGACATTCCTCCGCATCAGACCACAAGTAATTATTGAGAAAATGCTTTACGTTACTCTTACTTTTTATTAATATTCTTTGGATAAGATATCTGTGCCGAAAATCTGTATATGTTCTCTTAATGCTGCTGCCAACTCCAGGGTGTGTCTTTCTGGCAATTTTGGGCTCCTGCTGCTGCTGCTTGCAACTCCAGTGTGTCTTTAGGCCAATATGTGAGCTCCTGCTGCCAACTCCAGTGTGTCTTTCAAGCAATGTTTGGATTCTGCTGCTGCTGCTTGCAACTCCAGGGTGTCATTCAGCCAATTTTTGGCCTCCTGCTGCTGCTGCTGCCAACTCCAGTGTCTCTTTCAAGCAATGTTTGGGCTCCTGCTGCTCCTGCTTCCTACTCCAGTGTGTCTTTCAAGCAATGTTTGGGCTCCTGCTGCTCCTGCTGCCAACTCCAGTGTGTCTTTCAAGCAATGTTTGGGCTCCTGCTGCTCCTGCTGCCAACTCCAGTGTCTCTTTCAAGCAATGTTTGGGCTCCTGCTGCTGCTGCTGCTGCCAACTCCAGTGTGTATTTCAAGAAATTTTGGCCTCCTGCTGCCAACTCCAGTGTCTCTTTCAAGCAATGTTTGGGCTCCTGCTGCTGCTGCTTGCAACTCCAGGGTGTCATTCAGCCAATTTTTGGCCTCCTGCTGCTGCTGCTGCTAACTCTAGTGTCTCTTTCAAGCAATGTTTGGGCTCCTGCTGCCAACTCCAGTGTGTCTTTCAAGCAATGTTTGGATTCTGCTGCTGCTGCTTGCAACTCCAGGGTGTCATTCAGCCAATTTTTGGCCTCCTGCTGCTGCTGCTGCCAACTCCAGTGTCTCTTTCAAGCAATGTTTGGGCTCCTGCTGCTCCTGCTGCCAACTCCAGTGTGTCTTTCAAGCAATGTTTGGGCTCCTGCTGCTCCTGCTGCCAACTCCAGTGTCTCTTTCAAGCAATGTTTGGGCTCCTGCTGCTGCTGCTGCTGCCAACTCCAGTGTGTATTTCAAGAAATTTTGGCCTCCTGCTGCCAACTCCCGTGTCTCTTTCAAGCAATGTTTGGGCTCCTGCTGCTGCTGCTTGCAACTCCAGGGTGTCATTCAGCCAATTTTTGGCCTCCTGCTGCTGCTGCTGCTAACTCTAGTGTCTCTTTCAAGCAATGTTTGGGCTCCTGCTCCCAACTCCAGTGTGTCTTTCAAGCAATGTTTGGGCTCTTGCTGCTCCTGCTGCCAACTCCAGTGTCTCTTTCAAGCAATGTTTGGGCTCCAGCTGCTCCTGCTGCCAACTCCAGTTTGTCTTTCAAGCAATGTTTGGGCTCCTGCTGCTGCCAACTCCAGTGTCTCTTTCAAGCAATGTTTGGGCTCCTGCTTCTCCTGCTGCCAACTCCAGGTTGTCATTCACCCAATTTTTGGCCTCCTGTTGCTCCTGCTGCTGCTGCCAACTCCAGTGTCTCTTTCAAGCAATGTTTGGGCTCCTGCTGCTCCTGCTGCCAACTCCAGTGTCTCTTTCAAGCAATGTTTGGGCTCCTGCTGCTGCCAACTCCAGTGTGTATTTCAAGCAATTTTGGCCTCCTGCTGCTCCTGCTGCCAACTCCAGTGTCTCTTTCAAGCAATGTTTGGGCTCCTGCTGCTGCTGCTTGCAACTCCATGGTGTCATTCAGCCAATTTTTGGCCTCCTGCTGCTGCCAACTCTAGTGTCTCTTTCAAGCAATGTTTGGGCTCCTGCTGCCAACTCCATTGTGTCTTTCAAGCAATGTTTGGGCTCTTGCTGCTCCTGCTGCCAACTCCAGTGTCTCTTTCAAGCAATGTTTGGGCTCCTGCTGCTCCTGCTGCCAACTCCAGTGTGTCTTTCAAGCAATGTTTGGGCTCCAGCTGCTCCTGCTGCCAACTCCAGTATGTCTTTCAAGCAATGTTTGGGCTCCTGCTGCTGCTGCTGCCAACTCCAGTGTCTCTTTCAAGCAATGTTTGGGCTCCTTCTGCTCCTGCTGCCAACCCCAGGGTGTCATTCAGCCAATTTTTGGCCTCCTGCTGCTGATGCTGCCAACTCTAGTGTCTCTTTCAAGCAATGTTTGGGCTCCTGCTGCCAACTCCAGTGTGTCTTTCAAGCAATGTTTGGGCTCCTGATGCTCCTGCTGCCAACTCCAGTGTCTCTTTCAAGCAATGTTTGGGCTTCTGCTGCTCCTGCTGCCAACTCCAGTGTGTCTTTCAAGCAATGTTTGGGCTCCTGCTGCCAACTCCAGTGTGTCTTTCAAGCAATGTTTGGATTCTGCTGCTCCTGCTGCCAACTCCAGTGTCTCTTTCAAGCAATGTTTGGGCTCCTGCTGCCAACTCCAGTGTCTCTTTCAAGCAATGTTTGGGCTCCTGCTGCTGCTCCTGCTGACAACTCCAGTGTGTCTTTCAATCAATGTTTGGGCTCCTGCTGCTCCTGCTGCCAACTCCAGTGTGTCTTTCAATCAATGTTTGGACTCCTGCTGCTGCTGCTGCCAACTCCAGCGTGTCTTTCAAACAATTTTGGCCTCCTGCTGCTCCTGCTGCCAACTCCAGTGTCTCTTTCAAGCAATGTTTGGCCTCCTGCTGCTGCTGCTGCCAACTCCAGTGTCTCTTTGAGCCAATGTTTGGGCTCCTGCTGCTCCGGCTGCCAACTCCAGTGTGTCTTTCAAGCAATGTTTGGGCTCCTGCTGCTCCTGCTGCCAACTCCAGTGTGTCTTTCAAGCAATGTTTGGGCTCCTGCTGCTCCTGCTGCCAACTCCAGTGTGTCTTTCAAGCAATGTTTGGGCTCCTGCTGCTCCTGCTTCCAACTCCAGTGTGTCTTTCAAGCAATGTTTGGGCTCCTGCTGCTCCTGCTGCCAACTCCAGTGTGTCTTTCAAGCAATGTTTGTGCTCCTGCTGCCAACTCCAGTGTCTCTTTCAGCCAATGTTTGGGCTCCTGCTGCTGCTGGCAACTCCAGTGTCTCTTTTGGCCAATTTTTGGGCTCCTGCTTCCAACTCCAATGTGTGTCTTCAGGAAATATAGGGGCCCCTCATAGTGATGCCACCTCAACTCTCTGCAATTGTGCCGCTCTGTGATTCTAATAGCAATGCCTCTTTGAATGTCATAATTGTTTACAGTATTATTTCACTAACCCAGCACGCATCCTATGCGTGTTACAGCAAGGCAGAATGGTTTACAACCCTATTGAGGCTCTAGGAAGCTCAGAAATAGCCGTTTTTAATAGCGATTCGTCACAAATAAATTCGGACCGAAACGAATTTAGGCGGAAAATTTGGCGAATCAGCCGAATCGAATTTTTCAAAAGTTCGCTCATCTCTACCTCTTGTATATAAGAATCAGTGATAAGCAGTAGCAGCAGGGTGTTCTAGTGGTGATAATGAATTCCAATCTCCCCGGGCCCTTATACTCGGGATCTTTATGCTGCCCCAAGGCCCTTTGGTTTAGTTTAGCTACAAAGGCTGAAACTTACAGCAATGTAAAGGTATTGTTCAGACAGGATCCAAAAAAAAGCCTATACTCACCCGCATCTCCTCTATGCAGTGCCGGCATCTTTATACCAATAGTGGGAAGCCAGCAATTGCGTTTTCCAGTGCCTCTCCTGATGGCATCCACAGAGCCTTGTTTACGCCCTGTACATTGCAATAAATGGAGTAGTACACCACCATGTTTGCCTAGTTATGGAGGATGGATCCGCTCATTCTCCCTTACTGGTAAGCATGAAGATGTCAGCACTGCATAGAGGAGCTGTGTGTGAGTATGTTATTGCCTGGACATGAAATTTAAAGGGACATTCCAGACAAAGGGTTAGATTAGCCTGTTTTCTGCTGAATGTCAGGGGCTGCATCTTTTATTCAGCCTCCTTTATATTTTGTTATAAAATTTTATTTTTTATTTATCAAATTTTATTTTTTAGTTATCAAGCCATAGTGACAGGTAACGACAGGCAACGACAAGTAGCGCAAGGTAGAGAATGGTGACCGCCGGACGCTGTATAAATACCACATTTATCAAAGCGATTCCGGTGAACAACACGTAGCGACCGATTCATCATCACAGACGGCTCAGCATATACCGCCGGTGCTCTGGCTTCCAGAGCGCCTGGTATTTCCTGTCGCTACCTGTCGCTCTCCCATACATTTCAATGGACGTTACTTTTCTTCTCTTTAAACGGTTTTATTTTATTTTTTTATTATTATCAAATATTTGCGTGCCCTCTCCTGGCCTATAAAAAGTCATTCCATGTTTTTTCGCTTTGTTACTAGTGGATATGTGTCCAAAAACAGACTTTAATCACACAGCTTCTGGCACTCTGGGCTACAACGACCAGATTTTGAGCGCCGGCGCTACGTGAGCCTTTGTTTTTGATGAATATGGTTTGAGTCGCTCACACTGACCAGTCACTACCATTCGCTCCCATACAGCGCTGTACTGGTGTTAGAGCGACTCACATACAACATATTCATCATTGCCGGCCAGCAACTGAGGCGCTCTGTAACAGCGACCCATACCCCATCACAGCGACTACTAGCGGTCGCTCTCAATGCCTCGCTACAGATGCTCATCTGCCGGTACCTGGCGCTAGTAATATATCAGCCTGCCGGTGAACTATCTTCTGCTGGGCCTCCTCAGCAGCAGAGGATGAGCCATCCATGTGACAGTCCCCTCCAAAGTTTCATTTTGGGGATTGAGAAAGAGGAGTCAGCAGAAAAGAGCAAGTTTAGCAGGGTTTATTAGGAAATGCAAAGTGCTGGTGAATGAGGCAAGTGGAGAGTAGCTAATTTTGACTATCCAAGCTTTTGTTCCCTGCACGGGGTTCCCTGCTATGTGAACCCCCCCCCCCCCCCATATCGGCGATAAAAATTCACCTTTTCCTGATCCTATGGCGCATGCGTTGTCTCTCTTCCAAACAGAGCCATTTGCATATTGATACTTCAGTATACAGCTCTGTTTGCGGTAGTCTGGAGCGAGAGTGGCCACATCCCCAGATGCGTGCTTGCTCCCGCCCACCCACCTTTCTGAAAGGCTCAGAGATTCTGGGGATGCAGCCGCTGATATTACATTAGTGAGGGAGCCAGGAAGAAAGTGATATTTTACTGATGCCTGTCAGGAAGAAAGTGAGTTTTGCAGGAAACCTGCGCAGTTTCACACTGCGGGGTATATCCAACTGGGATGCCCCAGGGGAAGGTCAGGGGGCAATCCTGGAAACGTATCTTCATTGGAAACAGTGTAAAATGAGCCATTTCTTAGCGTCTCACAATCTCAGATTATATACATATATCTTATGTGCTCTAAGCGCAGCTACTTTCCTCACTTCAATTTCTGAAATTCTTGAATCTAGTGGTGAGAAGGGCATTATGGTGAGAAGGGCATTGTGAGTCTTGAGCCTGCTCTGCTATGGTCAGAGGCAGCTGCTGGGCCACTGTGTATTGCCAGGCATGCTCATGCTGAGAGCTCCAAGGGAAAGAGTTGCTGTTAGACCACTTTTTTGTGTGGTCCTGGAGGAAAGAAATTGGAAGGAGGGACAAAGTTTGGAACCTTGCTACGGCCTCTACCCTGTCCTGCAGAAAATAGAGAAAGGGCGCTTGGGACAGGCATCAGTAAGGTTTCCTGCAAAACTCACTTTCTGCCTGACAGGCATCAGTAAAATATCTCCACTGTCCTAAATATGGTACAGCAGATGCTGTTCTTTCTGCATCTACTGAAAAGGCAGATCCTTGTTACCTTTTACAATGTGATCATTAACATGGCCCCAGGCTTCTCACTGCTGGTTCATGGGGGGGCAAGATCAGACTCCACAGGGAATAAGAGAACCTTGGAGAATTGTATTGAGGCTCCCTTAACTCTTCTACATGACTCAGATACAAAGTCCTGCAAACATATATATATATATATATATATATATATATATATATATATATATATATAAGGAGTGTCATATCACACACCAGCAGGATTATCTCAGACACTTCCACCATTGTCATGGTACAGACTGTCACTATTCAACACCACTAGATTCCAGAATACCCCTCAGCCATCTTTTTACTAAATGGAATCCGTTCCTTAAAGTGGACCAACACCCAGGGGTGATCAACCCCGGAATCTATAAGATTCCCGGGCCGATCACCTCCCTCACCCCAGGACATCCGAGATCGGGATGTCCCGCAGTGAGGGACCCCCCCAAAACCCCCGAAAAACTTACCTCATCTAGACGTGCGCGCGCCCGCGCCGGCCGTTTCTGAGTGGCCGGCGCGGGCGCGCGCACTGTCAGAGGGGCGCGCGGGAGGCGGCGGCGGACGCGCTGTCGTGTCCGCCGCTGTCACCCGCTTGTCCGTGGCTACGTGGGAGCGTGGTGAGGTGAGTTTTGGGGGGTTTCTGGGGGGTTTTACACAGCGGGGCACCCCTAACCGGGGTGCCCCCCTGAAGTGGACCAAAACCCAGGATAGTCAAAATCCTGGGTGTTGGTCCACTTTAACCGGTGCACTCAGATGACCTATGCAGATCTATGTTGTTGAGACTAATGTTGTCACATTGCACCTATATCTAAAACACCACATGCTTAGCTTAGCTCTTGTGTTTTTTATGTTAATCTGCCCATAGTGTATACTTATATCTCTGTATTTCCTTATAGAATTGGTGTAAAATGGCAGAAAGAATTCCTTGTGCACTCTCTACACTTGGCAATTAAAATTATTCTATTCTATATCCCTCCCTCCGGGGTAAGTGTAACATTCAAAAATCTCAAAAAGTTTCAAATTATCCTCACCCTGCTAACCTCACATTACCACGATGAATGAAAAAATATTCTCCCCTGGTTTGCGCATGTTTTGTCAGTACCATGCCGTTGAATTGACAGCCACAACCAGCTAGGACACTGAGAGACACTTAAATAACCCAATCACTGCATTAGCCACAGCTATACATCTGGGATCCAAGGTTACAGATGGCCAATTCAGCTAATGATTCTGAGGAGACAGGTACTGACGGAGACAGGCCCTATAGCAAAAGTCATAATGCCAGAAAAAGGAGTTAACCCCAGCATTAAGTAAATATCCTGCAGTGAAGTGCAGGCATTTCAGATTTCAGCAGATTGGAGAGCTAGGCAGTGTCAAGGTGCTGTGGGGCCAAGGCTGGTAACAGTAATATGGCATATGACCAAGTAGGAAGCAGAAACTAGCAGTCAGCCCAAGGAATAATTTTCTAATTGGACAGGGCTTGCTGTTACAAGCAACTGGCAATGCGCTGATCCTCAGAGACACAAGAAATGTAGCAAAGGGTTGCTAAGAGTTGAAGGGACATAAGTACTCTATGTCCCAGAATTGGCCATTAAGGTAGACCTAAACCCCCAAAATCTGTAGAGGCCACACTTCTTCTCCCCTCCACTCCTCTGTGAAACTCTAGAGGCCCACTGACAGCTGAAGGGAACCCTACAAGTCACTGGTGGTCATGTGATCAGTTTTTGCAGCTGCTGCACTAACAGGGCACCAGGAGATCCCTTAACTTTTTATGGGCTTCTCCTCAGGTTAAAATGGATGTCTGAGGTTTAAGGTTCAAGCAATATAGTAGGGTTTATGTCCCATTAAATATGCAAAATTATGCCTTTTTCTTTGTTAAACAGAACCTTTGAACTTCCATTTAATACAGACATATACTGGACTATTTATTATTTGGGTAGTTCTTTCACTTTAAACATCTAATCAGAGTGCAAATGGATAAAACTTTAACAAATATTACAGTGGCGACTGTCCAAGACAAAGTCTGATATCATTGATGGTCCTAGAGACCATGGATGTTGGTTTTCTGAATTCCGCTTTCACTTGGAATCATAACCTTTCCAAATTATGTTTGGGGCCGACAAGGATCATATCAACAAAGGTAACGTGAGAAAACGACAATCATTGTGTTGTGATAACAAGTTTATTACTGCACTGCCCAAAGTGCCTACTCCTTAATGCATAATCATGTAGCAGATCATGTATTCATTTGTAATATTAAATAAAGACTAACATAGTTGTACACCCAGTAGAGCATACGGAATGCACAAAGGATCATGGGTTCCCACAATCCCCTGCTCCCTCTTGGAAAGCCTCTGACTCATTCCCTAAGCAATCAGTGTTGTGTGCCATTACAAATGGGATGGTTAATAGGCCTGCATCCATTATCATTAGTGCATCTCAGCATGCAGGTACATGATGGGTCTTGCCAGAACGTTTGCTTCAGCTCACTGAGCCAAGGGCCATGCTCCATTGCAAATGAGGATGAGGAACACCTGCTCCAGGGTTTTTCGGCAGACCGGCGTCATCCTTCACATCTCATGCAACACTTGTTCTGTCAGAATGCAAGGATGGCACGGGCCAAAACAGCGATTTGCCAGCCGTCCAACTAAATATTATAGACTTCCCTGTGGTCTTCTGCCGAAGTTCAGCTTTGAATATTTTCAAACAGACCTTCTGAAAAATTTAGCATCTCCAGCATTAGAAATTCAGTCATTATGTTGAGAGTTAAAAATAAATCACCTTTGTACACCACTTTTTTATTATCGTATCTTTTCTTTCTTTACTTTATTTTTATTTCTTTTGGATAGTACTCAATTACAGCATAGCAATTTATTATAAAATAAACTAGATAAAGTGCAATTTCTGGGGAAATTGCATGAAGTGTTCTTGCCTCCACCAGTTCTCTACAACTGGAGTGGGCAGAGTAACTGGGTGGAGTGACTTGAGTAACTGTTGTGTGGTTGGAGTGGCTGGAGTAACTGTGGAAATGTTTGACTGGGCAGAGTAACTATATGGATTGTTTGGAGTGAGTAAAGATAGTAGGCATCAAATTATGAAGTATTTATATCTTGCTAAATGACTGGCTATGTCATTTGTCTAACCTGTTTTCCATAACATGTTTTCATGGGGAGTTTTCCTGAGACTGGCTGTGTGGGCGGAGCAGCTGTAAAATGAATGTAACGAGCCAGGCTGCAGGTGTGTTGCTATGGCAACTCACTCTGAGGTAACCAGAGAATGCACATTAAAACACATTTCTAATGCACTGGTGGTTGCCATATTCAAATGGCTGTAGCTTCAAAAGTATACATCCTACAGCAAAGAGCTTTATACTGTAAGAATCACAAGACCCAGGCCTACAATGTCTCTGAAATATTAAAAATGGAGGCACAGTCGCAGTTTAGAAATTGTCATTCACATTTGGGAGGTGTGAGTTGCAAACAAAAGGTCATATTGTGAAAACTGTTAGGGCTATGGTTTTGATATAAGATTTGTGTAGGTGGGCTTAAAAATGAGGGAGAGGTCGCAGTTTAGAAATCATGTTCTGATTTTTAACTTCACACTCATCTCCCACTCTAGTTTTGAACATTCCTCCTATTCATTCCTATGGGAAAATTGCGCCAGAAAAACGCCAATATTTCGGAAACCGTTCGGTGAAACGTTCCACAAAGTAATTGGTATATTATGGTCTATGTAGTGTAAAAACTGTGGGAGGAGTTACAGTGCAAAATATGGCTATAATAAGAATAATATATATGTGAGAGAACAATAAGTGATCTTGCCATGCAAGAACACTTAATTAGCCATTTTTCTTTTAAACTGAGCTGCCCCTGAGCCCAATACATAGCTCCAGGTACAGGGGTGGGGGAGCTGAGTGAGGGAGATGGAGAGAGGCTGAGAGGGTTTTTATCCACTTGAAGCTCTTCAGCATAAGTTCTTCAGCTTATGCCATGTGAAGCCAAGCCTCCAAGGTATACATGATTTTTGTGGCTATGAGCTCACACTGTTTGGAAGCAAGTGTTCAGATTGCAGGGACTAAGCCCCCCTGAAGAAGAACATGAGATGATATCAGGGATCCGCATGCTTTAATGTGGAATGAAGACATTGAGAAACTGCTGCAGACCTCTAATCAATAGAATGAAGTAATAAAGACTTCAATCAACAAGTAACCCACAGTTTGGTTTGGAAGTTGAGTTGGTCCTGGTATATTAATCGGGGTACACCTCCAAGGCATAAATGCCTCTTGTGGAGATGACTGCTTGGTAGCAAATGTTCATATATTGTGGCCCAAGCTCTGATTAGATCCCTTTTGTAAATGTAAATGTGCCCGTAGTATCTATTGAAACTTTTTTTTTTTTAAATCACACTGATTTTTATTGAAGATTTTTTGGAGTCATAGACATGGTATACAGACAATTGGTAATGCAAATAAGACAACATACCATTGGGTCCAGGGTGCAACCTGACCATCAAAACATCCAAACAATGCATCTATGATCATTACAATACACTACAGCTGCCTGTCCGGGAATCCTGCCATGGGATCCCGGGATTAAATCACCCAATGTAGCTATAACACCAGACCTCTGCGACTCCAGTGTCCTGCTACCCTGCCCATCCTCCGTTGTAATGTAGAACCCTGGACTCTGCGGAAGCGTCCAAAGAGAGAACAGAGCCCCTAGAGGGCAGAAAAGGGGAGGGAGCGGAACCAACAACAAAGGGGCAGAAGGAGAGAAAGATCAAAAGAAAGAAAGGGAACATATAAAGGAAAAAAGAGAGGCCCCCGGGGGAGGGGGGGGGGGGAAGCGGGGGGACCAGACAGGGGGCCCGCGAGACCCCAGCACCCCCCACTGCCGTACAAACTCTCCTCCTGATTCCACTAACATCCTGTATTCCTCAATCCCGTTCCATTTCAGCCTTGTATTCAGGTGAGGACTTAAAATCAGCCCAGATAGACCAGATCTTCCTGAAGGCTTCAGCCCTATCCTGTCTCAGATGTAGAATTTCTTCCATTTCCTCTACATGGTTTAGTTGCTGCAGCCATTCTTTGACCGTTGGGGCTGACGGTGATTTCCATTTCCGAGGTATCACCCTCCGTGCCGCGTTAGTGAGGTGAATCCCTAGTGGTCCTAGATCACGCTCGCCCGCTTTTTTCCTCTGCCAATTAAGTAAATAGAAGGCGGGGTCCCATTCAGGAGAGAGGCCCACTACCCTCTCAATCATACCATGAATGTTCTTCCAGAACGGGACAATACTAGGGCACGACCACCATATATGCAGTACATCTATTGAAACTTTTTATGGAAAAAGTTATACCAGCCTATTGATTCTGAGTGGTTTCTACCTCCATCTGCCGTCCAAAGCCCTCCTGTGACAGATACTGTAAGGAGGGAGAAGGCAACTCACAAGCGTCCACTAGCTAAAACAAAACAACTAAATAAATAGGTAAGGAAAAAGTAAATATTTTTATAAGCTTTTACAATAAATTAAGTCAGTCAAAAGTCATAGAGGATTAAGCCACAGTGTGCCCGTAACCTCCCATAGAGAGTGCAAGTTGCTTTTTTACTTTCTTTTTAGTTTTAGGTATCCTAATTCCATAACTCTTTTTTCTATGTTCCTCTCTATGTTCTTTCTGTACCTCTTTGGACAGTAAGAAACAAAGATGACCCACATTTTAACAAGTCATTGTATAATATAATATATTGCAATGTAAAATATTGGATATGTTTGTAAAGATGCAACTATTAAATCACAATGTCATTTCTCCATTTCTGTTTTTCTATGTATACTTTAAGATGAGGCACTTATTATTATTTCAGCCCTATTTTGCATCCTGCCACCTGGGCCCAGACAAATAAACATCAATCACTGATGCCACATGAGGAAGCATTAAATGGCCTCTACCCATTGCTACATTCTTTCACAAATGATTTTGGCTTGGTAGAGTAGCTTGGCAGATGGGTGATATTGTCCTCTCTGCTCTCTAAGACAAACAATATTGGTGAACAGTGGAAGGACTTGCATGTATGGCACAGATCACATAAACCTCCACAGCTCAAGAACCAGTTTTTGTCCTGCATAATACCATCTCAAAGTTCAACTTTAACAGACAGTTTACTTAATTCCATATATCTTGTAAATAATAGAAAAAATGTTTCATAGAATTTTTTTATTTGTATTTATGCTGTATAGAACTGGGTTTTCCAGCCATGGCATTCAGACCATGTTAGTATGAGTAATTGCATATTTCTTCATGTTGAATGGTACAAGTGTGAATGGAGTAGTAGGATAAGCATACTTAGGTGTCTATGATGAAATATTCTGACCTCAGTGCTTCCCCCTTTCTTACGTCTACCCCTGCCCTTTTAGCATTGAGTTTACACAGGGGTGTGTGTTGGTGGTGGTAATCTTACATACTTCCTTTGGGGGGAGACAGGTGGCCTTGTCACTGGGGAGAAGGTAGCAGTGGCTGAGTCAAACAAAGCAGCCTCAGGTGCATGTTTCTTAGGTGTTTCTGCCACTGCAGCTCATGTTTGGATTGCGGGTGCCTGGTCATGGACTTTTCCATTGCTTTAGGGACTGGTGGCCCAATATGCAATTGTCTTGTCATCTCTGCACTGCTTGAAAAAATGCCATGCTGGGGAGATCCTTTGAGCCAGCTTTGGCATGCTCAGTGCCTGGGCGTGGTGGGCAGTGGCAGCAACGGGCTGACTGCTGGCTCCCTTCTCTCTCTTCTGCTGGCTGCCTGGGGCTGTGTGACCACCACCTCTTCCTCCGAACTCCTATGGCCTTCAGTCCATGTTGAGTCTAGGACTCAAATGTCATCAGTCCTGGGATAGTCTTCCATGCCCTCCTCCAAGCTACCCTCCCTCTCAGCCTCCAAATTGCAGAAAGCCATTGGAGTCGGTACTAGAGTTTCATCATTGCAGGTGTCTGGCATGGCCCGCTGGCCATGTCTTCTTCCTCCAACACAAGTTGCTGGGCATCTGGGAACCCTAGGTTTGCAACTGGGGCAGGGGCAGGTGGATAGCTATGACTGACTCAACTTGTTCTGGCCTCACCACTCTGGCAGTGGTAGGGTGGCCTACAAAAAGACGCTGCAAACCCTGGCACCTGCTTGCACCAGCGGAAGGTTTAGCAGACAAGGATAAAAGATGTCCTCTCCCAGAAGTGCCAGCTCCTTCACCAGCAACACAGGCACCACGGCCATGTCCCTGTTCCTTATTTGCTGCTTTCTGCATTGTTGGACAGTGTATATGCTACCTGTCCCAGTAAGTGCACTGCAGGTGGGCAGAGGTGAGTCATTCTTTCAAACACAAAGTAAATAGAATGCAGGGAGTGCCAACAAGTGAGTAGCTTTTTCTAACAATTAGTAAGCAGAATGCAAGGGTTGCCAACAAGTAAGTAGATTTTTTCCAACACCCAGTAAATGTTATGCAAGGGGTGCCAACAAGTGAGTAGCTTTTTAAAACTCTTAGTAAGCAGAACACAAGGGATGCCAACAAGTGAGTAGCTTTTTCTAACACCCAGTAGGCAAAATGCAAGGGGTGCTGGAAAGTAAGCCCAAAGGAAGGGGTGACAACAAGTGAGTAGCTTTTTCTAACACCCAGTAAGCACAAAGGAAGGGGTGACAACAAGTGAGTAGCTTTTTCTAACACCCAGTAAGCACAAAGGAAGGGGTGACAACAAGTGAGTAGCTTTTCTAACACCCAGTAAGCACAAAGGAAGGGGTGACAACAAGTGAGTAGCTTTTCTAACACCCAGTAGGCAAAATGCAAGGGGTGCTGGAAAGTAAGCCCAAAGGAAGGGGTGACAACAAGTGAGTAGCTTTTCTAACACCCAGTAAGCAAAAAAGGAAGGGGTGACAACAAGTGAGTAGCTTTTCTAACACCCAGTAAGCACAAAGGAAGGGGTGACAACAAGTGAGTAGCTTTTTCTAACACTCAGTAAGCAGAATGCAAGGGGTACCAACAAGTGAGTAGCTTTTTCTAACACCCAGTAGGCAAAATGCAAGGGGTGCTGGAAAGTAAGTAATTTTATCCCATCCCCAAAAAATATAATGCAAGGGGTCCCAACAATTAACTAATTTTATGCAAGGGGTGCCAACAAGTTAGTAGTTTTATCAAAGCACCAAAAAGTATATTGCAAGGAGTGCCAAAAAGTAGGTACTTTTATCAAAGCCATAAAAAGTGTTATGCGAGGGGTCCCAACAAGTAAAAAGTTTTATCCAATCCCCAAGAAGTAAATTGCAGGGGGAGGAGTAAGTACCACGTTTTCAGCCTATAAGACGCACTTATTTTTCCACAGAAGCTGGGGGGGGTGTCAGTGCGTCTTATCGGGTGAATGCAAAAAAAAAACCTCCCACGCCTAGGCAGCCCACTTCCCGCGACATAAAAACAAACACACACACATAGATATACATTACCGGCTTCCGCTGCCCTCATCGCTGCCGCGCTGCTGGTACCTCAGCAGTTGTCACTGCAGCCGCCGCTGCCTGTCAGCCGCTGCCACGAGTACCCAGAGACCCGGTTCAGGCAAACAGGTGGTGCGTGGCCTGTGACTTCTGCCAGCATTCCCTGATGCTGGCAGGAGTAACAGTCCACTCCCACCCAGAAGTCAGAACCGGCAGGAGCTTGAGGAGGCATGTAGTGGCGGATACGGGGACTGGGAAATGGCGACGATGGCGATTGTGGAGGCAGCAGACCTCATTAAGGATAGTCGGTGTGTGTGTGTGTGTGAGACAGCTTCTGGGGAATGTAAGTGTTTTTTTGGGGGGCATGTTGCACACTGTCTTTATTTGGGATGCCCATACACTACCAGTAATTAGGATGCCTGCACATTGCCTGTAATTGGGATGCCCGCACACTGCCTGTATTTGGGATGCCTGCACACTGCCTGCATTAGGGATGCTGCACACTGCCTGTAATTGGGGTGCCCACACACTGCCTACATTTGGGATGCCCGCACAGTGGCTGCATTTGGAATGCCCACACACTGCCTGTAATTGGAATGCCTGCACATTGCCTGTAATTAGGATGCCCACACACTGCCTGTATTTGGGATGCCCACACAGTGCCTGCATTTGGGGTGCCCGCACACTGCCTGCAATTGGGATGCCTGCTCACTGCCTGTACTTGGGATGCACGCACACTGCCTGCATTAGGGATGCCGCACACTGCCTATAATTGGGGTGCCCACACATTGCCCGTAATTGGAATGCCCGCACATTGCCTGTAATTGGGATGCCCGCACACTGCCTGTAATTGGAATGCCTGCACATTGCCTGTAATTAGGATGCCCACACACTGCCTGTATTTGGGATGCCCACACAGTGCCTGCATTTGGGGTGCCCGCACACTGCCTGCAATTGGGATGCCTGCTCACTGCCTGTACTTGGGATGCCCGCACACTGCCTGCATTAGGGATGCCGCACACTGCCTATAATTGGGGTGCCCACACATTGCCCGTAATTGGGATGCCCGCACACTGCCTGTATTTGGGATGCTTACACACTGCCTGCATTTGGGGTGCCCACATACTGCCTGCAATAGGGATGCCTGCACACTGCCTGTATTTGGGAAGCCCGCACACTGCCTGTATTTGGGATGCCTCCACACTGCCTAGAATTGGGATGCCCACACACTGCATGTAATTGGGATGCCCAGACACTGCCTGCATTTAGGATGCCCGCACACTGCCTGCATTTGGGATGCCCAGACACTGCCTGCATTTAGGATGCCCAGACACTGCCTGCATTTAGGATGCCCGCACAATGCCTGCATTTGGGATGCCCAGACACTGCCTGCATTTAGGATGCCCGCACACTGCCTGCATTTGGGATGCGCACACACTGCCTGTAATTGGGATGCCTGCACAATGCCTGTAATTGGGATGCCCACACACTGCCTGCAATTGGGATGCCCCTCACTGCCTGTAACTTGGGATGCCCCTCACTGCCTTTAATATGGGATACTGCTCACTGCCTGTAATGTGGGGTCTGTTATGGGGTGATGGGGGGATTCTGCATATTGGCTATAATAGTGTGATTGGGAGGGGGTATTTTAGCACACCATTTGGTTCAGAATATTTTTTCTTTCTTATTTTTCTCCTCCAAATCCTGGGTTCAACTTATGTGCAGGTGCTTCTTCTAAATCGAAAAAGATGGTAGTATAATGCAAGGGGTCCCAACAAGTAACTAGTTTTATCAAAGCCCCAGATTTTAGCTGTATTACATGGCCAGATGTGCCCCAGCAGCTGCCTATCCACAGGGTGCAATGAGAACAGGCAGATGTGCCTCTCCCTAGCGGTCCCCCAACTGACGCGGTCTGCTTTCCCTACCTAGGTGCCCTAATAGGAACAGTTTGAGATGCAGCCTCCTCTCCCCTCCTATGTGTCTTTTTAAAGATCCCTAATCTGTCTCTCACTGAGCAGCAACCTGTCCCTATCTACTGGAGAGCACTCTGAGGTCGGCGTGATACATGACCCTGTCTTTTATACGGCACCTGGGCAATCACACCCATGCCTACCATGGGCATGGCTGTGATTTCTAAATGTAAAAAGCTGGTTCATTGTCTCAGCAGCCAATCAACCAGCTTCCCGGTTTCTGGGCTTGGGCAGAGCACTGAACTTAAGCACAGACTTTTCGCTAAAGTCTGTGCTCGGGTTCGGGGGTCCGAACTTTGCAGCTCAGGCTTGCTCAACACTAGCTACCAGCTATGGGAGAATTTTAAAGGCATGAATAGACTCTCAGGGATAGTGCCCTTACCCCACTGAAGTTGTAAAAGGATAAAAATAATATGCAATTGATACTCCATACAACACCCAAAGCAAAGACAGCACCTCATGCCATTCCATACATATCACAGACACTTACCCCATGCCTAAGCATTATATTTCTTGTTTCGAGTTAATACATGCCAGCTAATAAAGAGATTGGATAGTGTCATTCATCTGGAAGTCCTGGCAAGCCTACAGTATAATTATTAAGACAGACAGGTTGTGTCTGATAGAACCTCAAAAGGTTAAGGAAGTTATGCAACTTTATGAGAACTTGTGTACCAGACTATATGGATTTTGTCAGACATGTGACCTACACAAAGTAATGGTATACACGGGGTGTGCAAAGACCAGAAGCTGCAAGAACTCAAGGCAATTTTATGAGAATTCTTATATAAGGCTAAACTGATTATATTTGTGATGTTGGTTAAAAGATACATTTTCAACAGTAAGAAGTGCCCAATAGCTTCATGTCAAGTGTATACAATAAATACCATTTAGTGGAGTACATTGTCGACAGAACATTTTTGAAACATATTCTGCAGGTGGACACCACGTCAGAAAGATGTTCACAAAAAAAAAAAGAAACAGAGAGCCCCTGTGTTTAGGATGAGGAGCCACGTGGAGTCACATCTGTAAAATTATACAGGAAGCTTCCCTCGACAACTGATTTGCTCTGACAGTTTTACTGGAGTATATGAAAATTAGTATTAAAGATGTGATATGTAGGCTTCTTTCCAAGAATTCCAATCTGGTTTCAATAAAATGGAGAGCCTGATTAGAACTGAAGATACCTCCTGGTTTTGCCTTTGGCTATTATGTGTTCATTCGTGAAATGACTGAATACTGCAACTCTTTTAATATTCACCTTTTTAGTTTATCTTCCATCCTGGACACAGTGGAATGATTAAAATAGCACTGCCAACCCATTCTGATATTCCCTTTAATTTGAAGCAGCCCTTTCTAGAGAAAGAAAATGACTTTGCCTGTAAAGTCCACCCTGTCTTTCATTCACTTTCTCTGCTACTCTCTGGGAGTGTTGTATTAATTTGAAGGAGGTTGCATTATCTGTTTTGCAATTTAAATACTGTTTTTGTTGTTCTTGATCCACGCTGGTCAGTGTTTTTATCTTTTCTCGAAGATTTGTACTTCATGTATCCTAAACCATTTTGGCAGGTGCCCAATGCATGCCATTGCCATTTGCTTCTATTTCCTACATTCTTTCTTTATGGTGAATTTCTAATATTGCTTTAGAAGTTTTTTTAACCCATTTCTTGTATTATCTGCCTTATAAAATATATATTGTTGCAGATATATGCTTTAAAAAAGTTGTATTTCACAAAGTCAATTAGGTTGATTCATAGCCCCTTTCTCAGTTCTTCCCCTGAAAATTACCATTTTTGGCCATTTTTCATTCTTGTGCGATTCACGAAAACGTAAAAAATAAATAATAAATATTCAGCAGCTGCTCAGCAGCCCATCAATCAGCTTTTCCGTGTTAGGGGCAAATGGCAAACTTGAACACAAACTTCTGGCTAAACTTTGCTGTTTCGGTTCGCCCAGAACTACTGATGAAGTATTCATAAAGAGGTGGAAGTAAAGAGATAGGGGAAACACTTCCAATGATACCTCAGACCTGAACTGTTGATATGCTTGTAAAACTATAAGTTAGGGTTGTATTGAAATGGGTATTTGTGGAAATCTAGAAAATCATTTTAGTTATAGTATAATGAATTGGCTTTATCTATGTAGAAACTACAGCTATTTAGTTGGCTACAAATATCTACCTATATTTATGGACATACTGTATTTGATTTCTGACCTTACATTTTTGCAAAGGTTTGTGTACTAAAAAATCCCCGCTTCCCAACTTCAAAGTCATTTTTTCTTTGTTCAGTATTCAACAGAAGGAGGAGGACCACATTGGGTAGGTTTTGCCTTATTCTCTGTCTTCAATGATCAAACCTTTATCCTTAAACTGAATACTATTTGGATAGATTGGCAGTTTTAACGTTAGATATACCCAAACCCTCAACCTAAACTTGGCACTTGCTCTCAAAACAACCCTCAAACTTAAAGCGGACCTTCACCCTGAACAAGAGCCTATCTTATATGTTTCCCACACCCTGTACATACAGTTTGCTCACATTAAAAATCATCCTACCTGCATCTACTGCATGTAATGAGCAGGCAAGTGCAAGTGCCTTCTGACTGTGTCGCTCTGCATTCTGGGATTGCTGTCCTTTCCCAGACCCCAACTCTGCTCTGCCTGTGCAAAGCACAGCTATAACCCTGCCCCCTGCACTTTATCCTGCTCTCCTCTCCTCAGTATGTGTGATGCTTCTGAGTCAAGATCGTGGCGTCCGTATCCTAGAGTCCTGGACAGAGTTGCAGCCCCGTGGGGGGAAAGGATAATACGTAAGTGACTAAAAACTTAAAATATATTAATTTTATTTGCTGGGGAATAGTTTTTTAAAGGTTTGGGCTTTTCATTAAATCATGCTGAAGGTCCGGTTTAACACTTAAACAAACATTTATTCTTTTCTTATTATTATGCTTAAAGGTAACCCCTTATACCATAAAGTAGGACTTCATGAGATAGCAATGAAGGCCATCGTTTACTTTGACATGGCGTACTAGCATGTCTTACTAGAGAGGTCCCGACAAGTAGTCCTGTGGTGGTGCCAGCAACTGGAGACAGAGGGACCCTATTTCGAAAAAGGTTGACTGTTAAGGGAGCTGAAGGACGTGTAAAGGAAGGAATTATAGCCAAGAAAATATTTTTTGCTTATTGTTATCCCATTATGGAGATTTAGCTTAGCTTCATGCCTGTTGGGATAAAACATGAAATTCAATTTACAGAAACACCTTGGGTAATAGGGGACTCTGTGGGTGTCCGAGAACTCAGAATTTTGTGTCACTCCCTTTCTATAATGATGGTCTGAAAAGTCTAAATAGACTTTTGGTCCACTGTCTGAGGTTACAAGTGGAAATCCTAATTTGAGATGCCCTGCAGTGCACCCATCTAGTAAAGCCTGAGATTGGACAATTCAGTTCAACAACATCATATATTCTCTATATTCTGCATGCCTGACAGTGACATTGAATATTTGGGTTAACAAGATGGGCCCACTGCAGTGCATCTCGAATCAGTCTACAGGCTTAAATAGTTTACCCAAAGTTTGTTTAGTCTTTTAATGAGCTTCTTACTGACAATGACCAAACAATCGTTTTTCCTAATAAATAAAATGCAGGAAAATATTAAGTAGATGAAAGCCTGCACATCGAAATACCTTCCTAGAGCCTTAATATTTTAATATACTTACCCCACCATTCTTTCAGGACTCAAGCCCTTACCACATTACCCACTGTTAACCAATCTTAGGGCCATAGGTTCATGGGTCCATGAACATACCACTAATGGACCTGCAGATCGCATGCTGTAGCTGGAAGCCACATTATGGAAGCATTGAAGAAGCATACACCTCGAGGCAGCCTCATACAAGAAATAAAATAAAGACAAAGCCCTTTTACAGACCTCTGGGGGTGAAGGATACTCTTGCTACCTAATCCCTTAAGTTAACCTTAGTTTTATTAATTACTTTATTTTAGTTAGGAATCATTAGTGGCAAGGTCAAAATACCTCATATAAAAAAATGTAAGCTCTGAAATGTACTGCTTCTAAATATCACTCTATGTACGTATTATTAAAGATAATTTTTGAATAGCTTATAGTTTATGGGAATGATGTTACTGCTTTTACCACACAGGATTTATCTCGCAGGAAGTATACATACTTCTTAAAAAGAAAGATAAATGACTCTGAGAAGAGAGGAAAAAAAAGCAGGGGGTTATGTCAGGTTTATAACGCTGACAATATTTCATATTAAGTACTCCTGAATGGCAATGCGGTGTTACAAAGATGGAATGGCAATACACACATTTTCCACCTCTTTAAAACCGATTTTAGCTCTCATCTCTTTACCTGATTCCTTGAAGTCTGGGTCCTTTACAATGCAAAGCGAGCCTGCTGTTCTCTGGAGTTGGATTAATAAAAATTCAAGGTCATGCAGATGACCGCCCAGATCCTCAGAACTTCACTAACCTAGAGAACAGCCAAGCCATGGGTAGTTAGCTGCTGGAAAAGGCTTTTGTTTTACTGTAGAACATCAATAACTCATAGAGCTTGTAAGGGGCTGGAAAACCAATACTTCATACTCCCAAAGTGGGCAGATCAGAGGAAACTTTCCCTTGTACATAAAATAGCTGCTTATGTCTAGAATTAAAGGTAAAAATCACACAGACTAAGCATATGAAGGAGATAATCTCTCCCCATTGGTTTAGGAAAGATATGTTACGGAATCATTAGATATTTGTTCTCATATTTTAAAAGAACACCAGGCACTGACATGGGTATTGGCCATGGTAGGCTTAATCTTTACCTAAATGTCTGGAGTGTCAAAGCATTCTTTTGACAGCGGGAAGTATAAACCATTATACTTGTAATAAAGCAGATACTTATTTGTGCCTGAGTGCCTTACCGGGGGTAACAATGCATTCATGTGAGCTTTTTAGGTTAAGGAGGGACTTAAAACAGAAGACGCATGGGAGAAGAGAGTGGAGAGGTGGATGAGCAGCAGGATAGGTTGTACTCTTCTATTCCCTAAAATGAAGAACCAGGCAGAGCATACTTTCATGTCTGCAAAATCTGCCTCACAATATCAGGGGAGTCAGAGGAATGATGACGTAGGAGGTAGTGTGGCCACTCCAACCCACTTGCTCCCGCCCGCTAGCATGTGCTCTGCAGCTGGCACCTCAGCATAACCGGCCTAACATCCGGCCACAGGATCGTTGTGCAACCCTGGACCTCGGGGACGGACCTACAGTGTCAGCAGGAAGAATTCTAGTGAATCCCGCCATCACTTACCTCACTCCTGGATGCCGAAATGTTGAAGTGGTAAAGTCAGGTTCCCTACCGCCGCCAGAGTGATTGTCGCTCTGGATGCGAGTGTTCCCTGTGGTAATGGGGTTGGTCATGGCTCTACATGAGTACTGTGAGTACTATTAATGAAGAGAATATGTGAGTGCTGAGCGTTGCCTTCTGCTCAGTCAGCATTGTGTATGAACTCTCCGTTCTAGTTGCCCTTTTTGTCTCTTTTCGTCTCCTTTCCAGAAGTCACTCCGCAACCGGCTTGAGTGTGGCTACCAACCGGTCATTGTCTCGTCTGCTGTCTGAAGCAATGCAATCAGTCCCCCCACCCACCACCACCACTGCAACATTTAAATCGCTTCTCAAAGACAGCTGATTATCTGCCTTTTGTTTATATGCCTTTTGTGAATTGCTCTTTATTAGCAGCAAGAACATAAACTCTCTAGTGAGGCTGCCACTCTAGAGTTGCAATATCTACCTTTTCTGTATGTTAACTGTTTCCTACCAGTAATGATGCTGCTTGTACTTTCTTTATCTTACTTCACTAGAATGCTTCTTAAATGGTGGGTTGCCTTCAGTAAAATTCTTTTTGATAAGGAATAGGGCAGCATTAGCAGGTCATAGAGGGGCCAGCTCTGCAAAGTTTTGTCCACAAGCATTGCAAAATTTGCTTGCTAGTACTAACTTTGGGTTTAGCACCTTTCTACTACTATACTGGCAGTTTTTTTATGCGTTCCAACTATTACAATTCGTCACTAATTGCATATAAGTTTTGAGGGCAAGTGCCATAAAATATATCACAATACCGTAACCAAAAAAATGTGTTTAAGTGCAAGGAGCGAAATCACTACATCAAGGTTGTCTGACGGCTGGCAAAATTTTTAAGATACAGCATCTACCATGGGCCCTGAAACATTTTTCAGTTTGTTTTTGCAGTGAACCGGGGATCTGAACTGGTAAACAAGACTGGCGGACTACCTGTTGGAATCTGATAAAGTAGAGCACTCAGGTTTGGGCAAGCCGCTTTTTAAATTACATTTATCTCATGTTCCTATATCTAACTATGATAATTGACAACAAACGATAAGATTGTTGTATTTAAGAGGAATATCAGACCTAAAATAAGGCTCTGAAGCAAATCGGGCCCTGAAGCAGCTGGATGTTGCCGCAGCAGGCAGCTGTGACATCCAAAAGGTAAGTAGGGGCCGATGGGGGGGGATCGGCCCCTACTTACCTTTTGGATGCCACAGCTGCCTGCTGCGGTAACATCTAGCTGCTTCAGGGCCCGATCCTCACCCGCAGCCTTTTAAGCTGGTGCTGACAGACAAGTGTGGCTTTAGCTGTGCTCCTCAATGTCCTACGGTCTCGCAGCTCAGCAAAGATACACAGGATTTCAGGTAGCTCCATTGTATCCCATTCATGAGTACTGCGCAGGTGCAAGATTGAGGGCTGTGCGCAGTGCCTGGTGGGATGCAAGATGGCTCTCATAGAGCACTGGAGACTGATATTGTAAATGGGATTGGCAACTTCCTGCCAGAATTTAATAAGAAGGTTATCAAAGTGTAGAGAGCTTGGGTTTTATACTGGTAAACAAGATAAACAGATTACCTGTTGAAACCTTATAAGAACAACTAGGTCAGGAGAACTCGGGATTGATACCGATAAAATAAGACCGGCAAAACACCCATCAGAACTTGATAATAATAACACATAGCCTCAAATGGGAGAAAATTGCCCTTAAAACAAACCATCATCCCATTTAACCAAGGAATTGCAAAACGCACACATGGAAATAGTCCGTCTGGAACAATATTTCCAGTAGGGCTGTGGATTGCACCCATGTTTGCTTTATCCCACCCAATGTGGATGAATATATCTACCGCAATCGCAAGATGGGACATTCACTGAATGTACAGATGATTGCTGGTCCAGATCTCAAAATATCTAGCTGTGGCTGGCTTGCCCAGATCATGCCATGATGCCCATATTCTGCGAAATTCATCAATTTTTCAACTTTTTGAGGAGGGGCATTTATCTGGTGGATGGCTTCTTGGTAAGTGTTTAAACATTATTGCCTAACTTTCTGCTTGTGATATATTGGAAAGCTCCAACCTTTTAACCCCTTGCTAGCCTTACCCTTATAGGAACTTAGAATCTGCAACGGATAATGTCCCAAAGTATGCTGTTCCTTGAAGTTATTGCACAAAGGTTTGAGTATGCAAGTGTAACATTTTGCCCATTTATTCGCTTATTTGTTGACTGCCATGGGCTTGGCTATTTAGACAAAAGCATTATTGCTGACATGCTCTTACAGAACTCCCAAAACCACCACCTTTTCCCCGGAAATCGTTAAAACTCCATGGCTAATTGTTTCCTTGCCTTTGGCTGATTATTATTTTACATGCCTTGCTGTATGAAACAACCCAGGTTGCCTAGTATACTCACCATGCCACACTTCAAGGATGCATACGCAAGCAGGGGACACTCCTTGCTATAACTTTAACAGAGTAGGCCCTGGCACCAGTCATTTGTAAATGTCTGGAGGAGACACACGCCCTGTTCCAGCCTAGCATGGATATATCCACTGGCTTGTTGTAGCAAACTCAGGTATACTATGCTCAACTGGACTGTAGCTGAGTCCTTAAACAACCCTAGACCAGTTTGCGTCTGGACCATTTATACGGATGACTGCATGGGAGGCCGCGCATGCGCCATTAGAACAGGGGAAGGTACATGGGAGTGGTCAACCTTTGGGTTTTTACACAGCGGGGGGAACCAAAACCCAGAATAGTCAAAATCCTGGGTTTTGGTCCACATTAAAGTGTAAGCATAAGAATGGTGTCCCATGAGGTTAAAGCTAGCAAAGAGCTGCACCCTGCACCCAAGGACACGTGGTGCTATGTGAGCAAGCTTTGTATGGAAAGCAATGGCCACATTTCTGCATTAAAGGAAACATTTTTAATACAGGTCCCTGGCAATCCAACCAAACCCCCGCAAAAAAACAACATACATGCCTCTTACAAATATTACTTTTTAATTAGTACTTCCACTACAGCATACTTTGCCTCTTTATTACATGTATCCACAATGTTAGCCATGTACATACAGCTACACAGGCAACTTAAAAAGTTGAAAAAAATTATGCATTTACATTTACCCATTAAAAAGCCTTACAACACCACGCAACAGTCAGAAAACAATACTAAACAACAGAAAAAAAAAATTGAGTACATTTTCCAATAGTTTTTGCTTGCGACAGCCATTTTACGAGCATTTTGAACATTTTACGAGCAATTCAAAAATTTTACGATCGCATTTTCGAGTGCACGTATTTAATTCAACCTCTTTTTTGAATCACTCCAAAAAGTTAAATATTTACGCATGCGATCCGATTTTTCGAGCGACACAAATTTATTCCTACCTTTGTTGAGCCCTAAATCTAATAGATTTAACCGATTTATTGAAAATCAAATGTTAGATCTAAAAACATCTATAGTTGAAACTACAGTAAAGGAATCAATAGCAAATGAACTGGCAGAATTAAGAGCAGACATGCATGCGATTACACAGAGGATGGAAGCAGATAATGTTATGCCTCCCAGGGAGATATATATAACATAATACACTAACTAAACATGACCAACAAATCATATATTTGGAGGCTAAGATGGACGATCTCAAAAATCGATCCAGGAGAAGAGCATCCACACAAGTGTATCAATTGAGGAACTAAAACCAGTACTTCAAGACCTCTTTAAGTTTTTACCTAAATCAACAGAGCAAATTGACATTGACATGTGTCACTGACAGGGCAGACCCAAACTTTGGTGGGAAGCAATAGCAAAATCATGCCCAGGTGTAGATGGACAGTAGATCCTGACTTCTTAAAAGATCCAATCCTTCAACAAAAACTGAGAACAGTGATTGACAAATACTTTTAATTTAAATAAATACTGTTTGGGAGTGTCATAAAAGCTATATCAGGGTATTATAGATTCTACACGTATCATGCTGAGAAACAAAAAAAGGCCATTCAGGTAATGCATCTTAAACAGAAAGAAAGGCATTTACATCTCAGAAAATCAATATCTTGCTAACCTCATTAAAAATAGGAGATCTATCAACTTTATCAATAAACTCAAAACAGGAAAAGGAGACTTATGTAGCACTATTGAGGAAATTAAGAATGAATTTCTTAAATTCTATAAACAACTATATGATATCCCCTTGAGACATCAGAAAATGTTAAGATTATAGCAAAAGTAAATCCTAACAGAGGATCAAATAAAGGATTTAGATTGACCTTTTTGAAAATCAGAGGTGGAACATGCAATTAAGCAAACGAACAATGTAAAAACGCCAGGCATTCAAAAAACATCTCTCCCCTTATGTAGAGAATATGCTTTGTGTGGGGTATACCGTTTCCGGTGTACCATATTCAGTGCAACCCTTTACCCTTTTGGATTATATGTTCTTACTCTTTTGGTTGGTATATAACCCAGCCTTCCTTTGAAATGTATGCTTTTCCTGAGGTTTAGGCCCCCCAGGGGATTTTTTTAATTAGAGCTATGACCACACCATGTTTAAACTTAAAATTATTGACTATCTTAATTCCTTTAAAATCAAAACACTTGTATTTACATACATCTGTACCTTTCGCAATATTCATAATTCAATAATGTTCCAGTACATTACATTGTTTCTCTTATCCTTTAGAGTCATTCATGAAGGGGCAGACATGTTTTTGCCTGTCAAGGCTTTCTCAATGCCCCGTGTATATTACAAATAAATAAACATAAATTGTATTATAATTACATATTTTCTGTGTATTTTTTTATATGTATAGGAAAAATTCAAAAGTACATTATTTTTCATTCATCATGATGATTGCGAGAGATATGTACAGTTCTTTACACATTCCCTGAGGAGAGGTGGTGGTATACCAGTTGTTTCGTTTACCGGCCCTTTAAGGATTACAGGGGTGGGCATATCAATGCGAGTTAACCATATGTGCATATATGTATGTTTCACCACAGGTTTGGCCAGCCATCTTGAAAACATCCAAAATTCCCAGAAGGCTATACTGCCCTGGGGTCAGCTAGATAAAATATTATGTTAGCCCCTGTTCGCTAAAGGGGTTTGAAACAGAGGTCCTGGGGCAAGAAAGTGCCCGTCCAGAACTGTAGGAATCATAAAGATGATGGGTTTGGTAAATTCTGAGGCCCACCTCTCATTGCAGTCGACCCCTTTCTAGACCCTGCCCATAGATACCCCTTGTTTTTGCCTAATGTGTAATGTGGCAATTAGAAAGGGGTTAGGGTATGAATGCAAAGTAAGCAGACATCAGATCAGATAGCAGATCACATTTAGACCAATTCACACTTACGCTAGGGCCAGTTCAGTCAAACTCCCATAAACCATAAAGATCCATTTAAATTGTAGTAAGAATCTACCTTAGTAAAGCCACTGACATATTACTAAAATCAATGGTCTAAGGCAGTGCCAAATAAAAAAAACTAAAAACAAAAGATGGACAGCCCCCCACTCTGTACATTCATTCTTTTCAATGATTTATTGTGTTGACTTCTATGAATTATCTATTTCAAAAATTCTAAAATCCAGCAAGTCTATTAAAACCCTTAACATTATTTCTTAAATAATTTCCATAAACAAAGAGGAAAACTGCTTTTCTCAGCAGGCAATTAAACGAGTGTATCTCATCTTGTCACGTCTTTGGTTCATCCACAGTAAACACGGCTAACTACCGAGTCATAAAACATATCAGCTGGGTTCATTACTTTTAAACATCTTTCCAAATGTGCAGTAAAATAAAGGCAGCTGCCATTTTAAAATCTTATTATTATCAAGGGCCAGCTCCTTCAGCAGCACCTGCTTAGTGGCAATCTGTTGGCAAAGAGACTGTGTCGGTTTTTACCCATATTTTTCCTTTTTTACATTTTAACATCGTCTACAATCTAAGGTTATTTTCCACCGTCTCGTCTTAGTATTTGGGTTGGTGAGTCCTTCTGACTGTCCGATGATATTGAGCAAGGGTCGCGGGTTCACCTGTGATGTCTGCTTGACAGCTTCGCCACACACATCAGGCCCTGCCAAATGCTCTGCCATTAATTTATGATTTAAAGTAATTAACTTTTGCTGATTAAAGTAATTATTTCGAGTGCATTGCACTCAAGCCCAAATGATGCACGCAGCCCCCTCTCCAGTTTGAGATAGCAGCATGCCAAGTGCTTAAAAGCTGCACCAGGGAGCATGTCATGGCTTCTGCCAGTCTAATAGATATGCCATGTTTATGGCTGAGTTGTACTAACTGCTCATTTTAATGCTGAACGCTGGCAGAACATTGACACAGTGTGAAACCTTCATCCGGTAAACAAGACAAGCTTCATATCAGTGATACCCGATGACAGGGCAGAGCACTTTAAATGAATCTTGCCTCCAGCCTTCCAGAGGTGGCATGTTTCGACTACAATCTATTCTGTACCTGGTACTTGTACAAAATATACAGTTTCACCAAGAGCCCTACCTTCAAGGTGATTCTGTTTTTTTTTCACAGTCCGAACTGTAATAAAGATAGAAAATGATGCAAAAAGCACCCTGACATGATGTTTATCAAATAGTAGTCAAGAGCATGCCATGGGCTTGGGCGATTAAAGCTCCTTACAAAACCTAAAATGTTATTTTGTCTGTTAAACTGATATACTCATCTTCAGTGGAGGACTGGGGCAAAAAATCAGCCCTGGATTTTACCAGATTCTGGCCAATCTGGGACATCCTTGCTGAGGGCCCTCAGCCATGATGCTGGGGCTATAGCATTAGGGGCTGGGGTTTCCTGGCTTGTGGGTACAGTGGGATTGTGTACAAGGGGCCCCTGCCCAAGCGGGCAGGGATTGAATTAGGGTGTTAGAAGCAGCAGCCCGACTGGCCCCAAAGCAGAGCGCCCCATTGTCCCTGGTCTCCCTGTGGCCAGTCTGCCCCTGCTCATCTTTCCCCAGAATTGCTTTGATCCATCTACCAAGCTCCTATTTCTGTTCACATGGGGACAGAAGCTAAAAGGGAGGTAGAAATAAAAAAGGGTAGAGTGAGCTCTCAGAATTGATCCAACACAGACTCTTAGAAATGTAGCAATAAATAAATGTCTATAAAAAGTGACAAGTAAGAGAAAGCCAAAGTACCTATTAACTACAATATCTTGGTGCAGTAGTCTCATCTGACTCAAATATATCTTTACATAGTACTGGTGAACTACTGAGGTAAATAGTAAAGTTAGAGAAAGAACACATGGTACCATCAGGGAAAGGGGCTCTGATGGTGGATCGCCATGTGGAGCATCCCTGACAACAAAAAGGGCCTCCTAACACTCCCATCTGACACCCAGCACAAGAATGGGGAGAGAGCATCCCCAGCAACTACCCAAAAGTGAGTATCTGCTATTTAGGCAATGTAAAATATTTGGGAGCAGCCTATACCAATGTATCCTACTATGGCATAGAATACATAAATCTTTGTACATGAACAGATTGTGATCGGCCACAGAAGAAGCCAATGTGAAACTTTTGTGCATCTGAATAGTGCACCCACGCTATCCAGATTGCTGGCAGTAAAAAAAGACACTCATCTTTTTTAATTTTCATTAAAAATTCTTCAGTGGAAGCCGCTGTAGCCGACAATCCAGAGGCATCACTAGCATGCCTATATGGAAGGGGGCGGGCCTGGCATGCATGCCCTCTCAATGGGCCATCGCCAGGCCTGCCCCCTTCCAAATAAGCATGCGCAGATGGTGCGTTCAGAGCCTACGGGAGCATGCTGCATGCCCAGGAGCCTAGTGACGCTTTCAGATTACCAGCCGCAGTGGCTTTTGCAGTGTCACCAAGGGACACTATTTCTGAGACAAAAATAGATTTTTAATGAACATAAAAAAGTGAGCGTTTTCTACTGGCAGCGAGGGTGCTCTATCCAGATTCACAAAAGATTTTTTTAGGGTGTTGTTCCGGTTTAAACTAATTGATTTATTGCCATTATTGTGATGATGATGTCATTGCCACACCTATGCAGTGACTGATCATAGGCCATCTCACACTGAGGGACAGAAAAAGAAACTGTTCCAGGACAATTCGAAAAAAGCAAAAATATACATTTTTAGTTCTACACCATAAGAAGGGAATGCCAGCAGGGGCTTTGGCCAAATGTATTCAAAAGTTCCATGGGTTTTGGTTTGCTTTAATGCATGGCCTGGGAATGGCTCATCCATCACATATTATAGGCTGTGGGTATGGGGGATCTCATATAATGACAACCTATATAGAGTTTGTATTCCCATAACAAGCAGCCTATAATATGTCCTATTGAAGTCATTATTCACACCATAGGTTGCAGCCTCTCCAGTGCCCCAACTATCAGTACAAATACAAGCTATAGCCCAGTGTTCCCCAACCATCTCCTCAAGAGCCACCAACATGTCATATCATGTTTTGTGGATCTCCATATGGCCAGCTCTATAGCTCTGCCTGGGCACGGTCGGGGAACGGGTCGGGGAACGCTGCCAAAGCTCATAGACCCCCCACATAAATACTTTTTGTGTATATTAAAAATGCTTATGTTCCAGTATCCAATTAAATAATGCTACATGGTCCCAGCATGGCTTCCATAGGAAGGGCAGAATCTACATGGAAGTCAAGCTTGATTCAGTATTCAACCCTACTGCAATTGCCCCAAACAGGTCAGGAGTTTCCAGAAAGCCATCCGTAACCTGCCCCCATACAGGAGTCCTGCCTGTACTGCTCTGATGGTGCCCTGCACACACATACATAGATACGGGGGAGGGAATGCAGAAAACAGAGACCAAGAGGCCGATTCATTAATAGCGCCAGGTAGCGACAGATGAGCGCCAGTAGCGTTATTTTCACAGCGCACGCTAGTATTCGCTGTGCTTGCCCGTTGTTCGGCTGTTGACAGCGACTCAGTCGGTGTGCGGTAATGTTGAATACGGGGTTAGGAGTCGCTGTTTGACAGGTTCCGCGCTGTATGGGAGCGCATGACAGCGAATGGCCATAGCGAACGGCTCCCAGCATATTCATTAACAAATCACGCTCAAAAAATTCTCGCGCTGTGAAATGCTTGTTTAAACCCCAGAGCGCTGGGGGCGATGGGTTAAAAGTAGTTTTTTAACCCCCCAAACAACCATATTTTTAGAAAAATAAAAAAACATGTTTTTACAAACATTTTGTAATATGAATACATTAATATCAGACCTGTAATATCAATTCTGCACAATTTTTTTTTTTTTTTTACCTTAAAAAAAATATCTAACATTGCAGAAGTGGTCACAGAATTTTTGCCATTTAAAAAAAAAACAAAAAAACATTAATAGCATTTAATTATGAATATTTAAAGATTGCTCCATTGAAATGCATTGGAGAGCGCCAGGAAGCGAGAGGTCATACCTGCCGCTGTTCAAGGTCGCTCGCTGGCGCTGTGGGGTGAGGCTGGAATAATGATGAATGATTCGCTATCTGGCACTCTGTCAGTCGCTAAGCAGGATCGGCTTGATAAATGCGTGATTGCGGAGGGGAGCCGGCGTTCTCATGGCGGTGAGTGTCATTACCGTTCGCTCACCATTCGCTACCTGGCGCTATCCCTTGTTAAATAAGGGCCCAAGTGAACATAGATAAGGGAAAAGTATAGGACATGGGGAAAAAAGAACACAATGGAGAAAAGGCAGAAAATAAGTTAAAAGCTGACTGTGAATGTCAGGGACCGCTGGACACCCTTCTCTCGTGAGCCAACAATCCCCAATCTCCACCGCCTCTTGTGCCTATAGACAAGCCCCCGCTTGCTGGAGACACGGGTTATGCCTCTCCAGACTCGGTTGCCCCCAGGTCTTACTGGCGCAAAGATTGCTGGCTTACGATAAAGACGGATGAACTGCGGGGTATCCCAAATCAGGAGTTCATGCACCAAAGTCTGTAAACGTCAAAACCAAGGGGCAAGGCAAAGAGTAGTCGGGACTGGCAAGGGTCAAGGCCGGGTGATCACAGAAGCGCGGTATCCAAGGGGTTAAGCAGAAACGAAGTCAGACAGGCAGAAGGTCGGTTCAGGCAGCGAGCAGGAGTAGTCAAGGACGAAGCCGGATCAAACACACTAAGACGAGATTCAGAAGCACACCCAAGCTAGTAAATGGCTATAACAGGCACTGGTGGTTCGGGCGGGAAAATATTTAAATGGTGACTGACCAATGGGAAGGGGAATGTGCTGATTGGTGCAACACACGATCTCACCCCTGATAGGAGAAACTCCAGGGACTGGACCGCCCTGGCCAGTCAGGCTGTCCATTCCCTGACCTCCCCAGAGCAGAGGATTCCTGGGTCAGGATTGGTCCTTTTAAATCTGCCCCCGGCGAATGCGCTGGGAGCAGCGCCGCTGGGGGACATAAAGGGAACGTGCTCGTCGGTGCGCCCAACGCTGGAGGGGCGGCTGCCTGGCGCGGCCGCCGGAGGGGCCGCGCCACCAGTGAGCGTGCGGAGACACCGCGGGACAGACTCCCAGGTAAGTTCCTTACAGTGAAAAGTTAGAATAAAGAGAACAAGGAAGTGCAATAAAACAAAGGGGAAGGAAGAAATGAGGAAAAAATTAGAAGGTAAAAAGCAGTCATGGCCTAAGGGGATGGAAGCAGCCATTCGTGCAGTAAGCAAGTAAAACAGAAGAAGAAAATGCAAGAGCAGTTGGGTCAAATATTTAAAAGAGAAAGAAATGTGATGAAGAAATAAGCAACGTTGTTGAGCCGCTACCACCTTTTGTTTGTATCTTCTGTATGTGGGAAACCACAATGTGGATCTTTGACCCTCCCCATGTAGTATAGGGGCAACCTCAGGTAAGCCGTTCTGCTTTGGGTTTATGAAAAACCAAATAGCCTGACACATTCAACTGAACAACCCCCGAACAGAATAGTTCTGAATCATTTCTTTGTAGATTGACTTGGCTTGGTTGTAAGATTTCATGTCTGAAGTTCCCCAATTGCTGTGAATAATCATATATAAAGATAAGAAAAGCTATACACCTAATACACATTTCATGTCATTACATCTGAATTGAACTGTAAGATTCATTTTAAAAAAGAGCATCTGGTTCGTGTGAATCAGATCACAAGATTTATTATGGGTCTAAACTGAGTCAGACAAATTGGTCCACCTAATATTATTTTAAAAGAATAATGTAACAGATCTACTAAATCTGACCATGAGTTTTGTTTTTGGTCTGAATTGACTAGGATAAATCAAATGAGTTTAAACTTAAATCCTAGAATTTTGGATTTGTTTCAGGCCCAAATTATCAGTTCCAATTATATATAATCTGATTGCTTATACTTACTGTAGATGTAACGATGTGATTTCCAAAGAATGTAAATAGTCTACAATAGCAATGTAAAAAGGACAACAATGATTAGCAAAAACAGCAAAAAAATAATGAAACCTTTGTCACAAATCCCTAACTTTTCAACTTTGGGTTTGATTTGAAATGTTTAGGCTATTTTTTATAAAAGAAATTTAAGAAAATTAATTGAAATGTATCATCAAGGTTATAAATTTGGCCAATTAGTGGAATAACCTTTGTTTCTAAGACACTAATGTGGCTGTGTCATTGTAACAAATATCTGTTAGGAATTTTGACGTTAAATTCCAATGCAGCAACTAGTGAAGAGATGTTAATTTAATTGCCCTGTTAATCAGAGGCGGATCAAGTCAGTATAGAGTGTGAACTCATTAATATAGAACATGATACACTGAAAGGAAATTGAGCCCCGAGGAGTTTACATGAAAACATTTTACTATTTCCACTGGGCTATTCAGATTTGCAAATATGAAAAGTTAATAAAAACTCTCTATAGACCATGATATAGAAAGTTCCAGTTCATGATTATGTCACATGGGGGTGTCATGTTGAGTGCCATGTGGGCTGGATAATTAACTACACACACTTAATGCAGGGCGAATGCACAATGCTTCTATACATCAACTTAAAGGAGACCAGAGTTTAACTAAGCAACCACTATGCCCAACTGCAGCCAACATTTTTGTTTTAGTCTTTGATTCAACACATCTATAACCCCGTATTTATGCTGTCTGCATCCCAATTTACCGGTAACAGATATAGTAGTTCAAAAAATAAATTTATGTAACAGTAAATCTTGGGAAAATACTGCCACTGGGACAGAAACCCTATATTTAATTCTGGTCACATTTTATCTTAAAGACACCCATAGGTTTTCTGTCATCATGGAACAAACATCCCTTATATATCCTCTGATAGGGTGCTAACTAGTTTGTCACCTGAATTCTATGAGTGTGCAAAGGGTTAAAGCGGACCAACATCTGTTTTCCTGCTAACCGGTGTTGGGCCGGATCTGGCTGCATTCAGACAGAATGCTGGAGCCCCCTGGGCATCGGCCCCCAAAACAATTCTTACCTCTTCCTTGATCCTAGACCAGGAATGCAGCCCTGCGATTGGTCGCTGGCAGTCACCTGGGTCAGAGTTGGTTTCGGATGGCGAAAGGAACCGCACATGTGAGTGCCAGCGGCCAATCATGGGCTGCATTCCCAGCACAGGATTGAGGAAAAAGTGAAAATTCTGTGGGATGATGCACATGGGGCTCCTGCATTCTGGATGCACCCCTCCCGAGCCTGTCTGAATGTGGCCGGACCCGGAACAACACCCATTAGCGGGAAAGCTGGTCCACTTTTTTTTTTTTTTTTTTTTAAAGTTCTATGATATGGCAGCCAAAAATCTTTACAGAGGCCTGTATCTACATACTTGTCTAGCATTTATAAACAAAAAGTGCCCAATACAACACACAAGGCCTTTGCCAGGGTGGAAAACAGGGCACATTTTCAGGGCCCCCATCACCAAACATTGCTTTTTATTGCTGCCAATGTATTGCTACTTTAGAGATTATTATAACAATAGAGTACTGAAACAACAATTGTTATGATAATAGGGACATCCCTGTAGACACTTCACTGAAGTCTGCTTATGTATGCTCCGGGAAGGGTCCTCCATACCCCTTTTAACACTCTGTGCACTGCCCTCCCATGAGATAGACATCATATATTAGAAACTTTGTAAAAGGTGGAAAACGGATGTCTAAAAAAATGGGAATATGGGACTAGCACATGGGGGAGGGTGTCAGGGACTAGGCACAATGGGGGGTGTTTCAGTGACTGGACCCTTAAGGGGAAGGAAGATAGTAGGAACTAACTACATGCTATTTAAACTTATATTTCCTGAATTAGTTATTGATATACTATCCAAGGACTAGGGGCCCTACACTTAATATTGCCAAGGTCCACAATGTCTAAAACTGGTCTTGACCCTACCCTTCCCAAATCTATACATCAAATCGGACCAGATACCAGGACGACATAAATAAACAATTGATATTCAGAGAGTAACTTCACAGGGCAGGGCCCTCTCTTCTACTGTATCAATGTGTATCTGTTGCATTTCTTCCACCCATGACTCATAATACTGTCTTATGAGTATATTATTTGTTGTCACAGTAGTCTAACCAGGCATAAAATCCCTCTGTGTGAATTTGACATATGTGATTACCATCAATTAAAACCGGCACACCACCCTAAAATTAAACTTTCTGTATCGCACTCACACTATCCAGATTGCTGCAAAAAAATGTCTCAACAAACCATGTGGCCAGCAGTCTGGAAGCTCAAATCAACTCACGAGTGAGTGGTGAGGCACACTCCCGCTGGATCTGAAAGCACTGATGGCACATGCCCATTTGTAAGGGGGGGCGCAAGTTCCCTTTCAATGGGCCAGCGCTTTCTGAGCTTGCGAGCTGACCGGAGCTTCCGGTTTGCCGGCCTAATCGGTTTCCAATTTGCCAGCCACTATTTGCCCAGGGGCCACCATAGGGATAGCGCGGGTCTGCTATCTAGATACACAAAGTTTAGTTTCAGGGGGTTGTTCCAGTTTAAGTCCCAAATGTTTACACTTATATTGCCTGAAAAAAGATCTTGTTCATTGACTGTATAACATATATGTCAAAACCTCACATATCCCTGTAATTTAGCCCTAAATATGTGCAATATATCTTTTAGAGACTCTTTCTTCTCCTTTTTAAACTTTACTTAAAGTGAACCTATACCCTACTGTAGCCTTGCCATTTCCCCCAATTCCCCAGGCACTCAAATCAGGAAATGCTGAACTGAACTATCGAATAAGAAGGCACCACTCCTCCAGGCTGCTGCCCTGTTAGCCCTTGCCACTTGCCACTTAGCTGCCAGTGGTAACTCCATTGCTTGTGAGCAGGTCACATGGTGAATGCATGCACACCAGTAGTGTGGAAAGGTGGGTCTAAGTGGGTCTAAGCTATTTTAGGCTAATATGCAAACCGATATCTTCAATGTTGCACTTTAATGTCAGTGCCGCTGCCCTTTAAAGAGACCCAAAACCAATTTCCCAACGGCCCTGAAATCTAGGGCTGCTAGATTCCCTCCCCTTGTGGCATCCCGATCCTGGATGCCCTGCTGTGTGAAACCTCCCAGGTTGCCAAAAAACTCACCTTGTTTTTGGTCCAACGGCACATGCACGAGCAGCGGCCGCATCCCCACTATCCCATTAGCAGGACGCATGCCCGCGCCAGGCATTTGTAAATGGCCAGTGTGGGCACGCTCCCTGTTAGAGGGTATCGGGGGACATCTTTCTGATTGGACGAGAGGTTGCGCATGCCCCGTAGGACTGTGGAAAGGTGAGTCACATCAGGCAACCTGGGGGGTTTTAAACAGCGGGGCAACTTGGGCAAAAGATTCTTAGTGGGCCCCATGTAGTGAATCACATGATGTCAACTTTCAGCTCCGCTGCCACAAATGTGTCATCTCCTGCTGCTGATCACCCTCCTTATTGCATTCCCTAGAGCCACCAATGGTCCTTCCATCCTTATTGCCTTCCATTTAGCCACCAATCGCCCTCCCCTCCTCATTACCCTCTCTATAGCCACCAATCATCCTCTAGTCCTTATTGCATTCTCTACTGTCACCAAGTACCCTTCAAGTAGACCTTACGGCTTGCTTCGCTGCCATTAAAGACTCCATCTTTGCTGTCAGTTTTAACCTGGTTCTCACAACCCCTATTCCATGCCGCCTTCTCCATTGTTGCTGATCATCCCCTGTTGCTGAGGCTCATAGCTGAGGCCTTTGACAAAGTCCTATGATTGGACGAAACACACTGCAGCACAGCTGGAAGTGACTAACTAACCTGAGACAAAGGCTTGATAGGACAGCCCGACCAGGAGAACAGAGAAAAGAGATGGGGAGCACTACGGGTGGCACACTGCTCATTAGGATTCCTGTGTGCTCTGGGAAAAGCATTATTTGAAGTCTGGCTACAAGTGCTTTTTAAGTTGCAGTAAGTGCATTTTTAATAAAAGATTTAAAGATAAGGCCCTATCTGCCAATTTCCTGTCTGCCAATTTCCTATCTGCCAATAACACTGGAACCTGCACTTTGGGAGGTTGTCGTGGATTAAAATAACAAGTTTTGGCTTTTGTTGTAAAGCGCTTTTGGTTACTTTGTTATAGATGGCTCATAGGCTCTGTAAGTGCTTATTTTTTAAAAGATGGTGGTAGTGCCTGTTGCTGTGATATCTGTATACTGGTGGAAAACATAAGTATAAAAAATCACTAGATTTAAATTTTGAAGAACTGGCTTTTCTGCTCTGCTTCCAATAAACCACAACTATTACTGTTTAATTTTATTGAAGACCACAGGTCCATTTCCATGTTCAAATCACTATTACTGTTTATTGGCAAACATTATTGAAGTCAGTAGGTCCATATCCATGGTCAAATAACTATTGTTTTTTTTGCAAAAATAATTCCTTGAAGGCTGTAGGTCCATTCCCATGGCCAAATAACTATTATGGCTTTTTTTTTGCAAATATTATATTTTGAAAGCAGTTGGTCCAATTCCATGGTAGCTATTGCCTACAGCCTGCAGGGGGGCCTATTACGAGTCATTTACAATCGTCAGGCGGGTTTGCTTCTGTTCAGATATTAACAATAAGCTTGTCAAGACACACCTTAACCTTCTCTGCTCAATTCATTTACTTCTTCTTTCCGACGTCTGTCCTGGTCCCCGCCAACCCCCAAATGACTAGCAACAGGATGTCATACACCTGTTTTGCTTAAGGTTGGGATTGGAAGCCCGCGTGTGATTCTGTGTATGCCTTGGCCAGCTTGCTGCTTTTCTCGACGTCTGTGTCAGAATGTCAGATGATCATTGTTGTATGTGCAGCTGTTGCATAAGAACAGTGCCAGGGGCACAACTTTCCTGCGGTGAGCTTTAATTTGCTCTGCCGTCCCCAAAGAAATCCTTTGCTTCACCTTGCCGAATCTGTTCCTGCTTAAAAAAATAACTGTGGCCATGTGTACAACCTTCACACAAGGGTGTGGAAGGGGAGTTGAAATGGATAGAACCCTACAGGAACTAAGCGACCAATGCGATACGGCTGGACAAGCTGGAAAAAAAACCCAGACCTGTTTATGTGGAGGTTTAAGCATTAGCAATGGCACACTCACAGGGATTTGTGAGCCAGTCAGTTTGCATTAGATTTGGATAATAGCGGAGGACAGCTCCTTGTAATCTGAATAAGCCATAACCTGACAAGATATTCATGAGTGATTTGACTAGCTCTCCTGACTGGTTCCGGAATTAGGTTGACAATCAAAACAGCTGTAGAGTAAAACTGCAACCAGATTGCCAAAGGCAAAGAAAGAGCCTGTCAGGGTTCTTAAAGGAGCAGAGTGACAACAGTCTCTGTTGCGCATTCATACGGGACATTATCGACTGCTAGGAAGGCCTTGCTTCTCTTATGGTGATGGTGATCATTTACTATTAATATATTATGCAATGCAAAATGCTTGCTATGCATGCAGCCAGAGCAGACACAAAATTATATGAGGTCTCTTTAATAATGCAGCAAGGATGAGTATAGTCAGATGTATATATTATACAAGTGACATGAATATATGTAAAATATCTAGTAAAATATATGCACATATTTTGTGAATAGTGATAAGAGAATATTCAGATATTCAAAATGCATTGAAACACCTCCAACCAGGTGCATTTTAATCTGTCTAGTTAAATGTACCATTTTCTAATAGTCCAGTGATGTTTGCAGGCCTCTGCTTCCCATTCAAACCCACTCTGATCAATCCCCCTTCCTTCCGGGATACCAGTATGGGATGTCATGCACTGTATTTCCCATACAGTTACCCAAAATTATTCATTAAAGGGATGCTAAAGTCCCAAGTAAATTTGGAGACTTCAAAAACAGATAATTCACCTGGTCTTGGCTTAGCCTAATCCCATGATGGAAGCTGGGCTTTCTTCAGCAGCCCTAAAATTACTGTGATCTGGAGATTCAATGGCATACACCGACTCTCCTCCAATCTTGATTCACTGCCTGATTCACTTCGCATCAAGCAGAGACTTAAAGCGGACCTTCACTCTAAATAAGAGTCTATCTTATATGTTTCCCACACCCTGTACATACAGATTGCTCACATTAAAAATCATCCTACCGGCATCTACTGCATTTTATAAGCCTTTAAACATCCAAGATGGCGGCTTATGGAAGCTGCCATTTTTGCAGGCAGCCTGCAAACAGGAAGTGCCTGCAAACAGGAAGTGACTGTGCTGCTCTGCATTCTGGGACTGCTGACCTTTCCCTGACCCCAGCTCTGCTCTGTCTGAGCAAAGCACAGCTATAACCCGCCCCCCGTTACCTTATCCCACTCTCCTCTCCTCAGTAAGTGTGATGCTTCTGAGTCAAGATGGCGGCGCCCGTATCCTAAATTCCCGAACAGAGTTGCAGCCCAGTGGGGGAAAGTATAATAAATTAGTGACTAAACATGTAACATATATTAATTTTAGATGCTGAGGAATTGTTTTTTAAGAGTTTGGGCTTTTCATTAAATCATGGTGAAGGTCCGGTTTAAAGTGGCCAAATGTCAGAGAAAATAAAAGCCCAGAGGACTTACCTTCCGGGCACAGTTCCAGATGCTCCCACAGCACACAGCCGACTATCGTCAGCTGTGCTGCTGCTTTTGCCTACCACTTCTGGGTTCATATAATGCGGTAAAACCATGCTGCATGAACTTGTATAAAGCTTTGGATCACTGGCCGGTCACTGGTCAGCAGGCTGCAGCTATCGCTGAAAGATCCAGTGCCACAGATCCCGCCGCCTTCTCGATGCCGCTGTTCGAGAAGGAAAGCCAGCCACTCTCGGGGAAGGTCTCCAGCCGTAGGTCCTGCTCCAGTCGTGAGCCGGAATCCTGGTAAGGTGAGTAGGTAATTTATAAACATGCAACAATTTGCATGCATATTAATTACCTGTTTTTTTTTCAACAACTGATATTTTCAACTAAAAACTGATATTTTATTTAGACTTTTAGGCTGCTTTAAGTCTAAAAATAATAAAATCATCAACTCTTTTGCACCTTAATGTCATCTAAATAACTGTACAGGGTTCGGAGGACAAAAAGACATAGGAAAAGTTTCTACTCCATAACCTTATGGGAAATTAACTTCTTGTATCTTGAGCATTACCTGGTGTTATTCTGAAAACTAGGCCTATTCTAGAGATGTAATATAGCATGTGTCTCTGTATGTAGTTAAAGGAGCACGGAGAGCGAATTGTGTAATATTAAGAATACATATACATTGGCTAATAAGAGGAGGGGTCATTTATACACCCAAACTGAATAAAACTCCTCTCATAGGAATAAAATCCAAGGGTGACAGGTTTAGTCTATCAGGAGTGACAGAGTCTGTCACCCTGGATGTCCTTTTCCTTCCATTAAAAGATAGAAAAACAAGCCTGTCTGGATATTGCTTGATGCTAGGTGTATAAGTGACCCCTCCCCCCATCCAGCAAAGTTATATGGATTTTTATCATTGGGCCATTTTTCGTGATAGTGCGAAGGAAATAGTAGTCATAGTCACTACGGATGGAATTGGTTAGATTATTGTCGTAGATTGCACTGTTTGGTTGTAGATTGCACTGTTGAAATGTCACTGAATGTTTCCTCACTGACTCTTGCTGAAAGAATTCCTAGTATGTACATTGTATTTACATAGTGATAATAAAATAAATTGGATTATATAGAGGAGATACAGCAGCCAGATGTGTGTTTAGCTATCTTCTGTCTGTTCATTGTTCTTAGTTAGTTTAGCATCATTACAGATGCAAGTGAGGATTTTGGTCCACTTTAGACTGGACTTTACCGATTTCACCGGCATGTCAAAACTTAGCATACGCTTATTGTACTTTTGCTCAACAAAAGAACAAGCCACATTCTTTTTAACATTTGAGAAATGCATAATTTTTTAATTTAAATACACAAAACCATTGTTCGCACGACTTAATAAATCTTAGCAAGCTTTGATGTATTAATAAAACATTTGTAAGAGTGGGAAATTTGGAATTCCAATGACAAGTATGCACCAGTGCCCTAATACTTAATAAGACTATAATCAATTAAGAATTTGTAAACCAAAACAATAACCTCTATTTTTATGCTTTCTGACTAATTTAAAAGCTATTATTGCGTGCATACTTCATGGCGCGTGTGTTTGATGCATATTTCCTACTCTTAATGAGTAAAAATGAATCTATTCCTAAGCAGCCTTGTAAAATGTACTTCCACGTTTCCTCATTGCATTAAATTACTCCTGACAGCATTATAATTTATACTAGACAACCTAGCATGAGCAGGTGGTCATAATTTTCAAGAAACAACGTGATTTTAGATTATGCCTACAGGATTTTCAATCTAATGGTTGATTCAACCTCCACCATTACACCGGAGGATTTCCGAAACAAAGTATTATGTGTCACATGGTACCGGCTGTAAAACCATGGCAAAATGAGAGTCAAGGCTAGAGAAAAAGACAAAAAAAACTATATGGCTTTATAGTTATTTAACCTTTTCGAACTTTTTTTATATTTTATTGTCATGTACAGAGAAAACAATGTTTAGAGAGCCTTTCCCATCCCACAGTGCGATGCATACATCACATTGCACTGTGAGCTATCTGAATTCCAGTAATAGGCTCATGACTGCTTTAGAAAGTATCACAAATGATTACAATAGAATCAAATAAGATAAAATATTTGCTAGTTGTCTTAAATAATGTAACAAAATGGACCTCTCAGCAGGAAGCTGGAAGGCTTTTCAGACTGACTCATTGTGTTACAGCCACAGCAGGAGGGAAAGGACCACCTGGGTCTTCCATACAAAGTTCTTGAGATGAGGGGGTGGGTGGGAAGGCCAAAGTTCTTCTGTAGTGCAGATAGGTGAGCAGCAGCAGGGTGTGAACAGTAAAAATACATGCACACGACACATATTTTTTGCAGCAGCCCCGACATGTCTGGATAATTGGCCAGGAAGCTTGGAACAAACAAGTTAAGCACATGTGCCTGATGTGTCACAATGGAGTTCAGCCCAAGGCTGCTGCTAGCTTCGGCTTGTTTTTGCACACCATCTTGCCGGGCTTAACATTCAGCGGCAGTAACCACTCATCTGTCTGCTCTTGGATGCCGGTCCACAGTTTTCATTTCCCCATGGCTGTGCTCAAACTGATACTGTAGGCGCTGCGCTGACTGGATGAGGAGGCAGGAGAAGACTAAGCAGAGTAGGAGGTAACAGGAGGCAACAAGTGATGTCTGGTAAACCTGGGTAGTGGAAGTATATGGGCCAAAGCTCTTCCTGGCTTGGGCCCGGCCACCACAATTACTACCACCCATTAACCCACTGGGCAGTTAAAGAGATGTAACATCCCTGCCCATGCTTAGTTGTCCACGTGTCAGTTCTGATGTGGACCTTGCAACTAATAGCATTGCATTAATGCAGGCAGGGATAGCCTGCCGAGAAAAGTAGTGGTGGCTGGGAATGATGTATTGTGGGGCAGCTGCAGCAATGATATTTTTATTAGCACCATATTCTAACTGTTTGAGCTAAACAGCCCCCTCACCATACGATTTTTAAAGCTCTCCATCAGCTGGAATGGGAGCATTTTAAAGGTTAGCAAATTTCAAATGCTTGCATTCAAGACCAGGGCTCTTGGGCCAAACTTCCACTTTCAGTTCTTTGTTTGGGTGGATGCTTTCCTGGGATGGTGTGGACAGGCTTGGTAGTGGTGGTCTCACATCCTCCGTTTGGGGGGGGGGGGGGGGGAGGGCAGGTGACCTTGTTGTTGGGAAGGCGGTGGTAGAGGCTGAGTAAACCGAAGCAAGCCTCTGGAGTTTGCATGTTTATTCCCTAACCTTAACCTACAAAGCCTTCTACAGCCAAGCCCCTCCCTACATTTTATTGCAAGTCCATAGATACCAACCCAGATGCAGTCCCTAATCAGCCCTTGCCTTCTCCTTTCCTCAACCCTGATCACCCCTCCCACTCGTGTCCAGAACTTCACACATGTCACTCTTCCCATATAATTTAAGACTTTCCAACCCTTAAAACCTTAAAAACCACCCTCAAAACCCATTTATTTAGACAAGCTTACCATCTGGGTATATCAGATTAGTGGCCGCTGGGCTGATATGATTATTAGTATTTGCAATATTTATAATATTATTCTCTAATAGAAATATTGGAGATTAATGTGCAGTTAATATTAATTTAAATTATATTTTCCTATTTCATGGGCTAACCAAACCACTTTACAGTCTTGACAATCTTCTGAGCACTCATCCATTAGATTGTAAGCTTGTGAAGGTAGGGCCCTCTATCCTAACATACTCCTTTGTCAATGTGTTATGTTACATTTGACCCATAATACTATATGTTTTACATGCATTCAATATTTCGGTTAAATATGATGCCCTGTGTATTATTGTTACTTGTCCCCCCCTTCTGGAATGTATACTTCGTACAGCACCACAGAATACGATAGAGCTTTACAAATACCAAAAATAATAACAATGTTTTTTGTCTGGTATGCAGGAGCCTGGTCATGCGCTGCTTGAAAAAATGACATGCTGGGGAGATACTTTGAGTCAGATTTTGCGTGCTCAGTCCCTGGGTGTAGTGGGCAGTAGTAGCAATGGGCTGAACGATGATGGTTTGCATCCTTCTCCCTCTTCTGCTGGCTGCCTGGGGCTATGTGGCCACCACCTTTTCCTCCAAATGCTGAATGCCTTCAGTCCATGTTGGGTCTAGGACTTCGTCATCACCTCTCGAATCGTCTTCCACACATGCTTCTCCGCTAGTATCCTTTTCAGCTTCCACATTCCAGAAAGCCACAGCAGTCAGCACTTGGGCTTCATCCTCATCGTAGGTGTCCTGTGATGGTCCACGGATGACATCCTCATCCTCCAAAAAGTTGTTATGCATCTGCGAACTCTATGTCTGCAACTTGGACAGGGGCAGGTAGATAGCCCATGGAATCCCAGCTAGTAGTGTCATCATAGAGCATTACTGATTGCTCCTTGACTGCTCCAAGGTGTCCAGCTTTTCACAACAATGAATGTTTGTGACTTACTGTCAACAGCTGATCCATGCTGATGTAAGCTTATGTGAGGCTAGTTGGTTATTGCATTGTAATTGAAGCTTTTATGGATTTGTATTAGTTGTAGTGTTGTGATACTGGGTTAAATGGATATTATGAGATATTAGGACCAAATTCAAGTTAGGGCAAGGGTGCCATTTTTATATATATATATTAGATCAATGTGCAAAACTATCACAGGCTAAAAAGCTATGTAATAGTATATATATATATATATATATATATATATATATATATATATATTGTGGTAAATTGTATCAAAATGTCTATTTCTCCCTTGCTTGGCTGTATAAAACACAATCCGGGCCGGGTTTTCAGGACCCGGGTCACTTCCCTAACGGGTTGTTACATGTTCTAAGGCCCTCCACAAGTGTGCACGCTGATTACAGGGGAAGTCTGTATAAGAAGAGAGCACACGGCCTTTCCTTTGTTGGATGACCAGCCTGTTGGAGTGAGCCCAGGCTGAGCTGCACCGTGGTGAAGGATAGCACTGGACATTGAGCAGAGGGCTGATACGCCCTGTAAAATGGACTGCAATTGATCAGCTTGCTGGAGTACCCAGCCCAGGACTATTTGGTTGGTGAAGTAACCCTTTTTGTTTTCTGCATTTATGCTGCAATCTTTGGACTATCTACTGAACTTTGCTGAATAAAAGCCATTTTGCCGTTCAAATCCGTTGTCCGTCACTACTGATTGTTTGCCCACTTACAATATATATATATGATAGAAAGTGTGTGTATCCGGGAATATCTTCATGAAAATTGAATTGAAAAGACAAATATCTTATAGAATGTTTTATACCCCTTGTTCACTGCTAGCTACATAGCAGAGCTCAGTGAGAAGCTCCAAAATGGGAACTCCATCATATAAATACTTCACACTCAATAGGCTCAATTCAGAGAGACAAAAAAAAAACTTCCGTTTTAGTGCCGATCTGCTTTTTTTGTGAAAGGTTTCCGTTCTCGTATGAGTGTACGAGTGATTCTATGCATGCATTGAAAACCTTCTGTAAAGTTTCCATCCGTTCGTACGGCAGATTACGAATACGAGGATGTCATTTTCCAGCGTGACTTTTCCGTTTCATTTTCACATGTTAAAACGTAGGCTTTCGTTTTTGTCCTTTTCCCATCGTATCCTCCAACGAATCCTTTACGTTTCCAGTTCGATTCTGTTTCCCTTTTTCAATAAATATTCGTCCAGACGGAAATCCTTACGATCTAGCGCCTGCGCACTACAAACTTAACTCATTGCTCAAGTGCTCGCCTACATATTTGCCACCCTCACTTCTACTACAATGTTTAGCTAAATCACTTAGCACTATCCTCCATCTTCCCTTTTGGACCCTTAAAGCTCACCCAAACCACTTAGCACTATCCTCCATCTTCCCTTTTGGACCCTTAAAGCTCACCCAAATCACTTCTCGGTCATGTGAATATTCATCTTTAAATATTTCTGGGCCCATTAGTTTTGTGTTAATGTATTTTGTAAATGAAATGACACTGTAACATAAAATATAAAAGTTTAAAAAATTTAGAAAATTTCAAATTTTTACAACTATAAAAAACAAAATACATAGCAATGGCAGGCCACAGAACATTATTCTTCATCTGTGGCCCCCAACGAGTTGCGCAGCTCCTGCATCTCGCCCACCAACTGAAGGACCCTGACACTCAGTTGTGCCACTCTGGCACGTGTGGTCCCTGTTAAAAAACTTAAATTAAAATATTGGTATAACCTTGTTGGGGTCATACTGCAGTGCCCCCCCCCCTGTATGGTCCAAACACCTAAATCTGGACTTCAAAAGCCAGAAGGCCCTCGCCACCACGGGCCGAGTTTTGCATAGTGCCCGATTAGAGAACCCCTGGCCCGCATTCTGCATGCAAAGAACGAGCATCAGGAGCAAGGGCAGGAGTGGATATACAGAATCCCCTGAAAGAATTTAAAAATAATAACATAAAATACACATTCTAAGCTACAATATTGTTTAACATGTCATCAAGGGCTAAAAACAGCAATAGGTTAAGTCATGAGTCATCAACTATATTTATTGCCATACAGTGAAAATGGATTGATGGAATGTGAGCAAACTTACCCAGGAGCCATCTACCAGATAATTCTCCTGACTCAAACTGACGAAATAAGCCGGAGCTCTGCAATATATAAGCATCATGGGATGACCCTGGATGCCATAACTGGACCAAAGACTGCTTGTATGTTGTGTGAGTGGCACATCTTGCGGTTCCTGCAACCAAATATAAAATAATTACACAAACCAAAGGTAACCGACTAAAACAATAACTCCTGCAACAAATTAAGATTCAAGTTCAACAATCCAAATATAATTCACAAAGGACATAAGTCTAAAAAAATATAGCAATTATATGGATGTGTGGGAAAATAAACGTTTACATGCTAAGGACTAATTAAGGTCAGCATTAAAATGCATCTAGAAGGCATACATGAAATGTATTGATTCAGGTATGCATTGCTATACAATTTATGGCCTCGGCCATGCTGATACATGCAATGCCTTGGTGCTAAAGGCGCGCAGACTCCTCCACATAGCCGCAAAACATGTTCAACAATAGCCCTCAAAGGTCCTGGAAGTGGATCGGAAATGAAACAGATTTATAGGGTGGTGATCCGTCGGAAATCAACTCTCTGAATCAAACGGAAGCCCATCCCAACAACGGAAGTTATCTGAACGAACAAAAAATTTCTGATTTTGTTTGGAAAATGATCCGAACTAACGGAAATGTTCCGATTTGCTTCCGTTCATCGAAAGCGCATATACACATTCTCCCGAACGCTTGTACGAATGAAAAATGAATGAAGACCGCTACGGAAGTCCGGACGAATGTGTCTTTGAATGGAGGCTAATGTTCTAAAGATGCAGCACTGGTGGCTTCCTTATTCATTACGGCATTGTAATGCATGCAGAATTTATGGTGGCGAGTTGCTGTATGTTAATCTTTTTTATTTTTGCTGATTGACAGATTGTAAAAGACACAGAGCTGCAAATAATGAGCCAGTGAATATCCTGGAAAGGCAAATCCATCTTTTTGAAATGTTAGATTGTTATAAAGTTTTAAATAGGATTCAGTACTAGTCATTTGTTAACATTCATAGCGATGATTGCCTCTCTCATTATCATGATTATTTATCCCATACTTGCAAGGCTTCAGCCAATTAAGCTGAGACAAGAAAAAAACCCACATGTATAGTAGAGCTGTAGATGTGCTATGGTGCAGAAAAGGGCTGTCTGACAACCAGTATAAAATGAAGGCCACAGTGTTACGCCTCCGTCCTGTAGATGTAACGCTTGCATTGTTTTACACTTTGCTGTACATCTATTTGGTTTGTTGGACTGCTGGTCCTCTGTTGCTAGTATTATTTTTACCTATTTAGCACCACTAATGTATGTCTACTGTCTGTTTAATAGATCACTTAAACCGGGCCTTCACCATGATTTATTGAAAAGCCCAAACCCCTAAAAAATGGATCCCCAGCATCTAAAACAAATATATATTTATCTATATATCTAAGTTTTTAGTCACTTAGATGCAGGTAGGATGATTTTTAATGTGAGCGATCTGTATGTGCAGGGTGTAGGAAACATATAAGATAGGCACTTATTCAGGGTGAAGGTCCGCTTTAAAGTTCCAGGGTTTGAAATGTTGATATCCCACCCTTTTACTGATTGACTAGTCACCAGAGGTCAGAATGATTATTAACTTGTCATCTAGCCCTACCATTTCAGCCTCCTGCTTTTGACCGGTGACCTGTAGCTGGGAATGGTTCATTAATTTTGTTGCTGTTGTAGAAGAATGACTTTCGCCCACTGGGTATTTTGTGGTAAACTATGCTGGAAAAAATGTAGTTGTGTCCTGGTTTCTGGCTCCACTGGAAGTGTATGTGTAACTGAGAATGTTTGGGGCGAGTATAAGGATGATGAGTATAAGGATGGAGAATAGGATAGAATTTGTAGGTTTAGAAATAGAAATAATGAGTTGTACTGAGTTAGCCTTTGAAAGCAGTAGAAAACAAAGTAATAAGGCAATGCCTCTTCAATCTGGGAAAAAACCCAAGCTGGCTGGCCCTGGAATCTAAAACATTCCAGGGCAGGCTGCTGGTCTTACCCCTTGGGGCATTTAAAATCAGAATGCCCCACCAAGTTACCCCCCAACCTGGGGCACTGCAAGACTCCCCATCTTCCTGGCTCCCTTACTAGTGTATAGCAAACATCGGGTGGGGCATCCCTGCATCTTTGGGCATGTAAACAGAGGCTCCTTACTCCAGGCTGGTCAACAGCAAACTGAAAGCCTCTGCGACTCCTTTTATTTAGGCTTCCCTGCAATCAGCCTCATCACCTGTGCAAGTCCTGGGTTTAGGGAACAAACCTGTAGAGGACTGGGAAATGTGAACTGGGTCCTGAAAACCCGGCATGGATCGTGCCTGATAGAGCATAGCAGGGGAAAAATAGATACCATTTATTACTTTCCCATACACTTTACCACATATCCCCCCTCTTCTTCAGACCCGAGGTCTGACAATTTTCACCGACCATACAGTAGACTCTGGACAAAGCAAATGCATTCCCTTGTAACTTCCCCAGCCTATGTTCTACTTTAAACTTAAAGTTTTGCAAGGAGAGAAACCATCTGGTCACTCTTGCATTTCTCTCCTTATTTTGTTTCATCCAGGCCAGCGGAGCATGATCTGTCATGAACACAAACTCTCTACCCAACAGGTAATATTTTAGGGCTTCTAACGCCCACTTAATGGCGAGACACTCTCTTTTCACTATTGTATAATTTCTCTCTGCTGGGATCAGTTTCCTGCTCAGGTACAATACTGGGTGTTCTTTCCCAGTCACCTCGTGTGATAGAACTGCCCCCAAACCTGAGTCAGACGCATCTGTGTGTACCAAAAACTGTTTACTGAAATCCGGGGACACCAGGATGGGCTGTTTATACAGTGCAGATGTTAGGCTTTGAAAAGCCTTTTCTGCCTCTGGGGTCCATTCCACCATTACTGAATTACTACCCTTTGTTAAGTCAGTTAATGGGGCAGCCATCGACGCGAAATTGGGCACGAACCGACGGTAGTAGCCGGTTATACCAAGAAAGGATCTCAATTGTTTTTTTGTAAGTGGTCTGGGCCAGTTTTGTATTGCCTCCACCTTATTGATCGGCGGTTTAACCAACCCTCTACCAATGCCGTAGCCTAGGTACTTTGCTTCCTCCAGACCCAGTGCACACTTTTCAGGGTTTATTGTTAAGCCAGCATTACTGATAGAGTCTAGGACGGCCTATACCTTGCAGAGGTGACTCTTCCAATCAGACGAAAAAATGACCACATCATCCAGTTAAGCTGCGGCATAATTACGATGCGGTCTCAAGATCATGTCCATCAGCCTCTGAAAGGTAGCAGGGGGCTCCATGTAACCCAAACGGCATTACCAGATAGTGAAACAGACCTTCTGGGGTTACAAACGCATTTTTTTCTTTATCGTCCTCAGACAATGGCATCTGCCAATACCCTTTTGTGAGATCCAGGGTTGTGATGTATCTTGCCCTCCCTAGCTTCTAAATCAATTCATCTACCCGGGGCATGGGATACGCATCAAATTTTGAGACCTCATTTCGTTTTCTGAAATCGTTATAGAATCTCCAGGTCCCATTGGGCTTTGGTATTAGGACAATGGGACTTGACCAGGCACTAGAAGACTCCTCAATGATGCCCAACTCTAACATGCGATATATTTCCGAGGAGATCGCCTCTCTACGTGCTTCCGGTATCCTGTATGGTTTAAGGTTTATCTTATTGCAGGGTTCAGTTTTGATATGATGCTTTATTATAAGTGAGTTCGGCCTGGCAGGTCAGAAAACGTATTTCTATTTCTCTGTAGAAACTCCCTGACCTCCTGCGTTTGGTGTCCTGACAAGGACACACGTATTTTGACTGGGGGAACGGTCTGCACCGCCTCTTTAACTCTAGCCGGGGTAACTACTAAGGATTCACGATTTTTCCACGGCTTGATCAGGTTTATATGGTAAATCTGGTAGGGCTTTCTTCTACCAGGTTGATAAACCTTGTAGTTCACCTCACTCACCTTGTCTACGACCTCATAGGGACCCTGCCACTTTGCAAGAAATTTACTTTCAACCGTGGGCACTAATACCAGGACCTGGTCCCCAGGATTAAAGGCCCTCACCCTGGCAGATCTATTGTATATTCTGCTCTGGACTGCCTGAGCCCGTTGCATGTGCTCTTTAACTATCGGCATTACCTTTTCTATTCGGTCCTGCATCTGGGTCACATGTTCATTTATACTTATGTATGGGGTGGCCTCAGTCTCCCAGGTTTCCTTAGCTATGTCTAACAAACCTCGGGGGGTGCCTACCATACACTAGCTCAAAAGGCAAAAATCCTGTGGACACCTGGCGTACCTCTCGTATGGAAAACATGAGATACAGCAATAAACAATCCCAATCACTAATAATAAATTAAAAGGCACAGAGCTAATATATATGATTAAAGTCCTCTTTAAATTCCTTCCAAATGCTTTTATGAATCCACCATATGCATCAGAAATCCAATAGTGCACCACCACCACCGATTTGGTACCCTTACCAGATGTAGTTGGATCAAACAGCAATTTCAACAATCAAGCAGAAAATTCCTCCAATAAATTCCACCACCTGGGGTCCGTTTTCTCAGATACAAGATGGCCAGCAGAAAATTCCACAGCATATTCATGCAAGAAGGAATAAAAGAACCATAGCGCAATATTGCATACTACAATTTCTTTTTAATCAAGCCAATAAAATACTCACAATACAAAAGATTAAAACTCGCATGTCAAGGCAAGGCCATAAGCCAACTCACGCTGTTGAATTCCAGAATAAGGACCGCCGGCTCCCAACGCGTTTCGTCGCTCAGCGCGACTTTCACTAGGTGAGCCGGCGCGGCGGTGAACAGCAGTTAAATATACCAAAGGCGGGACAGGGGGAGCGCATCATCCTCCCTCTCCTCCAATCACTAGCCAGACATAGCTTACTACATCCGGCTTAGACACGGAGATGGCGTCACTCACACCAAACATCCAATCAGTGGGGCAGGGGGTGAATATCATTACCCCTCTCCACCTATCATAGACCAGGAATGCCTCATAGCGCTTAGTCTATCAGAACGCCACTCCCAATCCTCAACCAACCACGGGACAGACAAATCACAAGGCGTCCCGTTACCATGGCAACCCGGCCGTAACTTCCTACAGCCTTTGCCAACCCCACACACCCTCCAATGCTGGAAAGAGAAAGTTAACAAGTGACCTACCTGTACGCCCTAGTTATTAAACCCGGGTAAACAATTACAAAGCAAAGCTACATCTAGCCTAATAAACGCGCTAATAAAAGGGACAAAACCCACTTCTTAATAAGGGACAGACAACCATGCGCAGCGTGACAAATATCTTACAATCATTAAAACTGCATATAGGCGTCCTCCGTATTAAAAAATACTACGCTAAAAATTGGGATAGAGCAATTCAGCAAGGTAAGTTGGCTATATAACATGCCATCAATTTATACAGTCAACATATTAGAGGCAAAAGAACAGCAGTATGTCCCATATTTTAAGCAGGCCTCCCCAATCATGAATACATTATCACAATTTCTACTACATACATGCTAAAATGAAAATAAAATAAAATGCAATAAAAATAAAAGCAGTAATCTAAAAAGGAGAAGGATTAAACAGCATATAGCTGCAATGCTGGATCAACCCATACTAATAATCCAAAAGCACTGTCAAAGAGTCCCACCAACCACCAAGAGGAGTCGATGAAGCAGTTAAGGTCAAACTCTATATTTAACCCTTTGGGACTGAGAGTGTCCAATTTATAAATCCATGCACTCTCTTTCTTGGACACTTCTCTAGTCATATTGGAACCCCGCCAGTGAGTCTCAACTTTCTCTAGGGCTATGAAAGACATACTCGAAGGGTCACAATTATGCCTAAACCTGAAGTGTTCTGATAAACTATGGCCCTCAAAGCCTTTTTTGATGTTATAAAGGTGCTCCCTTATACTAACTCTCAGCTCTCTGGTTGTGCGACCAACATATAACAAATTACAGGTGCACCAGATCAAATACACCACGTATTTAGATGAACACGTGATGAATTGTGTTATCTTGAATTGTTTCCCCGTCAGCGGATGGGTAAACAACCTAAATGGCTTCGTCACTGATTCACAAGTTCTACAACCAATACACTTCCCACATTTGAAAAAACCTTTCGGTTCCAATCCAAAGAATGATGACGGGTGGGTATTTCGTATAGGCGGATCCACATAACTCCTAGTTAACAAATCCCTCAAATTAGGGGCTTTCCTAAAGATTAGTCTAGGGTTAGATGGTAATTTAGGGCCCAAGATCTCATCCCCCTGCAGAATATGCCAGTGTTTTGATAGAATTTTCCTCACCTCCCGGTGCTGAACACTGAAATTAGTTATGAAGGAAAAATCCTCCGTGTTTGAGGGCTCTCCCATTGTTCTCTTCTGGGGGAACCTTTTCTGAGTTCTAACCCTCTCTAGCTGTTGCTGCACCATTTCAGTTTTGTAACCCTTATCAAGGAATTTTTTTGTCAAACCCACAGCTTGTACCTCAAAGTCCTCCAACTTAGTACAATTCCTCCTCAGTCTCATATATTGCCCCCTAGGGATAGCCTTAATCCAATTCGGATGGTGGCAACTTTTTGCGGGGACGAAACCATTTCGGTCAGTTGGTTTAAAGTATGTCACAGTGGTCAAAGTAGGGATTTCTACACGTATCGTTAAGTCCAAAAAGTTAACACTTTCCGCACTGATCTCAGCAGTAAATTCTAGATTAAACTGATTCTCATTAACCTGCGCAAAAAATGTTTCCAATGTATCTTTAGGACCCTCCCATATACATATGACATCATCAATAAACCTTTTCCAAAGCTTTAATTGTGGCCATACTCTACCAAAGACAAACTGTGACTCCCACCACCCCACAAAAAGATTAGCCATACTCGGCGCAAACTTAGCCCCCATCGCTACCCCCTTCTTTTGCAAATAGTAATGACCCCCACACCAAAAATAGTTGTGGTCAAGAGCAAAGGTAAGGCATTCTATGATAAACTCAATCTGTATACGAGGAAGGTTCGAACTTTCATTCAAAAAATATCGAACAGCATCAATACCCTGATTATGTGGAATATTGGTGTACAATGACGTTACATCAGCCGTCGCCAGCAGAGTAGCATCATTGACAATCTGTTCTGTACATACATCCAGAACGTGATTTGAATCTTTTAGGTAGGCCGGCAATCTCAATACAAGGGGCTGCAGAAACACATCCACATACTCCCCTAGTCTGCATGTTATTGAACCAACTCCGCTGACGACCAGGGGGTTTCACTAAACTCTTGTGAATTTTGGGCAGATAGTAAATCGTGGGTATCCTAGGAGCTTGGACATTCAGATAATCTTTCTCCCTTTTATTAAGAACCCCACTTGCAAAACCTTTTTCTAATAGGCCCATTAATTTGACCTGATAGTCCTTAGTTGGATCCTTAGTTAATACCTCATAGGTCTGTGGATCAGCTAACAGTCTATCCAACTCCTCCACATAATCCTTCTTGTCCAAGATTACCAGCCCCCCCCCTTGTCAGCTGGTTTAATAACCACCTCATGCTTTTGTTCCAAGCTCTTAAGACCTCTCTGCATGGGTGCCCTCCACTTCTTTTTTTTCACTTCTAAATTTCTTATATCCCTCGTAACCACATTCTTAAATGTATCCAAACAAGAGTTAGAGGATATGAGAGGATTAAACAGGGATTTATTTTTCAAACCTGTATGTAAAGGCTCCATCACCTGTTGTAAAGAATCCATAGGGACTACAGAGGATGTCTCACCCCCGGATCCCCCTATGGCCTCAATTGATGAAAACGTTTCCTCAATCCATTTATTCAAAAAGAACTTTTTCATGTTAAGCCTTCGCATATATTTTTGAAAGTCAATATAAGTTGAGAAATTATCGAGATTTTTAGGAGGCGCAAATTTTAAGCCTAAATCAAGAATCCTCAATTCATCTACAGACAACTCTATAGAACTAAGGTTAAAGATCCCGGAACCTAACACCTCCTTATTCTTCTTGTGTCTAACTCCTCCCCTTCTTCCTCTCTGTCGCGCATTTTTCTTTTGAGGGTGAAATTCTGTTGCGGTCCCGGAACAAGGGAAAATCACGTCTGATCGCTTCGTACATAAGGCGTTTTACCACGCCGACTTCATAGTTCAGTGTTCCAGTGGGGGTCTCAAACTTATCCACGGCTACAGGATAAGATACTATATCCCCATGGATGCAAAGCACGCTAACAAGGTTGGCCCGGACCAAGGTTACCAGGCTACCTGAGTCCAACAGCGCATTCACTGAGTAACCATTCACTTTCAACCTCACAATATGTGGCTAAGTCTCTGACCGCGGAATGGCAGTACACACGGGTTCTGCGAACAGGGACCTTCGGTGACTGGCGTAACATTCCATGGGCTCAGGGGAGAGGGGGCAATCAGTGGCCACGTGTCCCCACTCATGGCACCTCCAACACTGGGGACCACAGAACCTCCTTGTGCGGGTGTCCTCCCTATGAATAGGGAGCCTCCGAGGGTCAGGGTCAGTCTTTTGCCCTCGTTCAAAGTCTAGCGCACTTCCCCCTCTTACACCCTTCCACACACCTCCAGTGGGAAGCCACTTACCCACAGTAGTCACTGGTCTGCTGGTCTTGGAGGGTGCTGGTGCTGTAGGGGCATGCCAAAGGTAGTCCTCTCTGGATCCAGCCATTTTTGGACAAGATGGATTAAGTCATACATCTGCGACCGGGCAGGCTTATCAATGGCAAAAGTCCAATTATGTACTCTCCTGGCCCGGACCGCTGGCGTAACACCTATGCGAGCAAGAATTTCCATTTTAAGTTTGACATAGTCCCATATATCTTGCTCCCTGAGGTGGGTCACCTGTCAGGAACAGTGCAATCACGTTGGCCCACTCGGCAACAGGCAGCTGCTCTCTCTCAGCCACGCGCTGGAATACAGTGAGGTAAACCTCGACATCATTGTCAGGAGTCATCTTTTGCAGGACCCGCTGAATGGCTCTCCTCGCACCATCAGTCTGGGCTTCTCTCCGGTTGTAAGACTTTAGCCATAACAGTCTCTCTGAGCGCAGCAGTCTGCTCCGTCAACAGGCAGTTTGCCTCCTGCTGGTTTGCCATGGCCTGCTGCTGCGCTTGGTGCTGTTGTGCGATGGCCTGCTGCTGTGCTTGGTGCTGTTGTGCCATGGCCTGCTCCTGTTGTGCCAGGGCCTGCTGCTGTTTTGCCAGGGCCTGCTGCTGTGCTTGGTGCTGTTCCGCCATGGATTGCTGCTGTTGGGCCATAGTCTGCTGCTGCTGTTCCAGGGCCCACTCATGCTGGAGGTTAGTCTGTACTAGCTGCTTTATCACATCCTCCATTTGTGACAGGTGAGACATCTTTGTTGCCATTTTCACCCAAGCCATCCACTATTAAATGCAGCGTTTTTTTCACTCTGTTGCCCCTAGCAACAGTCACTTGCCCCATCCTCCACCAATATGTAAGGGATTGGGGCGAACGGCAGTGACTCAGACGACAGTTCTCCTTCAAATCAAACGTAATTTATTGAAAATAAAGATTCAACAGCCAAACATCTCTTAACATCAGAGAAGGATTGCAGCCAAAATGCAGAATAACAAGTGGTTACCTCACCGGCTCTAGTAGAGTACAAGGTAAGAAAATGCAGCAAGCTGAAAAAGTCCTTGTTGTACAAGGTCCACTTTCAGGGCATACGAGCCCACGCTGTTAATCCCCACAAGTCCAAGTTTGGGGTGACACAAGCAAAGTCCTTCTGCTTTAATCCAGGTCTGTTATTTACATCGAGCAGTACGGCCTGGGCTCGTTACTCCAGGCTGGTCAACAGCAAACTGAAAGCCTCTGCGACTGCGACTTTTATTTAGGCTTCCCTGCAATCAGCCTCATCACCTGTGCGAGGCCTGGGATTAGGGAACAAACCTGTAGAGGACTCGGGAATGTGAACTGGGTCCTGAAAACCCGGCATGGATCATGCCTGATAGAGCATAGCGGGGGAAAAATAGACACCATTTATTACTTTCCCATACACTTTACCACACTACCCATGTCTTGTTTTAGCATGAAACAAGGCAAGTTTGATAAATCAAGACCCATGTCTGACCATGTTAACACAATGAAAAGAACTATGTTTTCCCGAAAGCTTACTCAGTTAGCCTTAAAAGGTATCACCTTATTTCTTTACTTTCTACTAGGTTTATGAATTTTACAGATACATTGCTTACAATACAATACATTTTACAAATACAATACTTACAATACAAAACACAGTTAGGCTCATGGAGAAAATCCCCATGGGTCTAAAGACAGGAGCACCAAACAATATTCAATATAAAGTAATATAATTTATTGGTAGAAAATCCACATAAAACATACACTACATAACACACCATACAAGACTAACATATTAAAAACACTGCATAGCACCCCAAAATTTCATCCAGTGCTGTGTGATCCAGCATGAAAAGTACCTGGGATAACTCCTAGTATAAACACGTATACAACCCCTAATGATGAATAATAACCTACTGTGCCGGCACAGACAACCCCTGTATACTACACTAATAAAAATATACAGATAAAGTGACAATGCATAAAGATAAATAATTATAAAAATAATTAATAATATACATCATGAAAATAACACTAAATAGCTATTAACCCTTATACCATATGAAGTGAAAGTGACTAGGTGCGTGTAAAAATAACCTACAAAAAATGGTCATGAACACCTGTGAATATACAAATCAAAGTGACAGTAAAGCTGAACCAAAATTTAAGGCACACATATACCGAGGCAAACAATGGCAACAAGAGAAAAAGGGTGAGTAAAAAGTGAGTAAAAATTTTTACAATACTTACAATACAATACATTTTACAAATACAATACATGGTAAAAAAATGGGACAGTAGCCCAGAAACTGAAATCTATTAGAAATCCTGGTTTTACCCAGCTGCCCTAGGCAAAGCAAGATCATAGATCATTTTAATGTTGAAGACAGATAGAACAGGTGAGTTAGTTATTCAGGCCTGTGTTCCTGTCAGGCAGAACATGTTTGGAGTTCAAACAAGTCAGGGTCATAACATGGATCAATCTAGAAAAAGTGATGTCATGGAGGTTGGTCACCGGAATACAGGTGAGGATGTCAGTAAAGAAGACCACAGAACTATTTTGTGCACATCTGCTCATTCAAGCAACAGTGAGCCATCTATGTTGGCGGTGTGACTGTGCCAGCATGTGATTATGGGAAGCACAGACTTCCACAGACACGCTACAGAACTTGAGCTGATGTAACTGCAACAATAAGGAAGGACCCTGAGACATCAGTATAGGAATATCAGGATGGGTGACTTCTCTGAGTGAATGATATGGCACCTGCCTATAGCTTCTACTATTACTAATAAATTAGTGTTACAACCACCCCAAGTAAAGAATTTTGATGGCAGGTAACATTGCATGAGGGTATATTATGGTGGATGGTGGGCAACTGCTAAATAGATTGGCTGGGAATAAAAAAGGTTGTATTTAGAGTTGAGCTTCAGTTTACAATTTTGTGTCAGACCTCATGAAGAAACCTGTGTTTGAAAAGTTAGCCAATAAATATTTGTACTGTGACTTCAGACTTTCTGCCCAACCATGTGAAATCCTTATTCAGAGTGTTTTGTGAGACTCTCCAGCAAAAGGTCCTGATTCTTCTCTGGTCTCTTATTTCAGGTGCCTGTACGGACAAAAACGCTGCAAGTGATATATAGCCTATTACCTTCAGGAAACAGAGAGATTTAACTTATTTCCAACAAAGTTAATCTGTTATTGGGCTATAATAGGGAAATATTAACTTAACCGACCAGGCAGGCTGCTGGTATTTCCTTTTAGTCTTAAAAAGAGCCGAGAATGGAAAGCTTTAAAGAGCAAATATTTAAAATTGTCCTAGTTTTATTAACTGTGATTTGAGCATAGATAAAATACCATGACCAGGGGACAGATTTATAAGCTGAACTTTCCATGCACATGTACACAATGATTGCATTTGAACTCATAGTTAGTGTGTGCTGTTAACCGCCCAAAATATTTTGACAGGTATGTGGTAACAGACTGCACTTATTTATATCTCTCGCTCAGCACCAAGGCTGGTCTGTTTGCGGAGAAATTCTGATGGCTGTCCATATATGTTCATGCATTCACAAACATAATAACTATTAATTGAAGTCCTTAATGAACTGGTCAGTACAGGAGTCAGTTACCTAGACATTTGATGTTCAAACAGGATTCTCCTGGTCCCCATAGTCACACAGTAATCTCAGGCCACCTTCTTTTTTGGGGTCAATAGATCAGCAAGAGAAAAGATAAAGGTGAACTAATCCATTTTATCAATACTTATTCTTAAAAGATTTTCTCTTTCAGTATACATCACATCTTCCATTAGTTTGTTTGTTCAATGGGTGTAGGCGTTTCACATTACTTGTGCTTTTCCAGCACCCCTGGACAATAATAATGCTTATGTGACATTTACTTTTGACACTTTAAATAATCTGCTGGGGACTCCCAGTTGGTAGAAATGATTACAGCCATGAGCCTAGTTAGTCACACTGATGACAGGGGATGCCATGATCATATATGGCTGGGGCACAAGAAAACTCTTGCAGGAGGAGGAACAAGGCTATGTATGGGGTTGGGAAGATTCATGTGTGCCAGCCACATAAAATGGGATAGAGGGATAGAGGGATATTTATCTTGATAAACAAAATATGACAGATTTCAACACTCCCTGTGCCTGATGCTAGTGACTAGAGCATTGATGCCCAAGGATTAGGGCACCCAGAGAGACTGCTACCCTCCTCCATTGGCTGTCACATGCTTTAAGGGCTCAATGAGACTGCTACTGCTATTCCCTTCACTGCCTTTTACAAGTCTTAAGGGCTCAATGAGACTTCTTTTGACTACTCCCCTCCACTGGCCATTTCATGTCTTAGGGATTTGAATAGACTGCTTCTGCCATTAACCTCCTCCACCGGGTCTTTAGTTACTCAGAGCGACTGCTTCTTATGCTGATGCTGCTACCGCTGGCTGTCATAGGTCTTTAGGGACACAATGATACTGCTCCTACTGCTTCCCCCCTTCACTGACTTTCCCATGCTTTAGGGACTCAGAGAGACTGCTGCTGTTAACCCCTCCACTAGCTGTCACATACCTGTAAGGGCTTATTTAGACTGTGTCTGCTGCTACTGTCCTTCACTGGCTATCATACGTCTTTAGGGGCTATATGAAACTTCTGCTGGTGATACCCACCTTCACTAACTGTCACATGCCTTTAAGGACTAAAAGAGACTGCTGCTGATGCTGCTGGTACCCCCTCTACTGGGTCTTTAGGGGCTAAGTGAGAGTGCTGCTTTTACCCTCCTCCACTGCTTGTCACAGGCCTTCGGGACTCAGAAAGACTTGTGTTGTTACCCCCTCAACTTGCTATTATAAGCTTTTGGGGCTCAGAGAGACAGCTACTGCTGCTGTTACCCCCCTCCACTAACTGTCACAGGCCTTAGACTCAATTAGGCAGTTGCAGCTTTTACTCTCCTCCAGTGGCTGTCACAGGCCTTAAGGCCTTAGGGACTAAGAGAGACTGCTGCTTTTGGTGCTTCTGTGTGTTTTGCCCCACCCCCCAGTAAATCACCTTTCATGCTGTATAAAAAGTTCTTGTTTATTTGGGATACATGGAGGGTGGAATAGGGGAGAAAAATGCAGTGGAAGGGAGACCAACATGGTTCACCAGAGTGGGCAAGGAGGAGGAAGGGAAAAACGCCAGACTGGGTTTGGGGGATTCATTTTGGCTTAACAGAGGCCCCTATATCAGCTGCAAGAGGTTAAGGGTTAGATAGGACTGGGAATTGAGCAGAAAGGTGTGCTCCTCGCTTCCCAGGTCACTCACCAGGCAGAAGGCTGTGGAGGCAGAGTCGCTCCTCAAAGATTTGGTCCCCATTGACTTAAATGGGGAACCTAACCTTTTTTCAAATCAGCCAAACTTGCTGAACCCGGAAAACAGATGTTATTTTAGGGAGTGATTACCTCTATCTTAAGGTAAATGTGAATGTAGACTTATGTTGACCCTATATGTTTAACCCTAAAATGACAACCCACTCTATATAGAGCCAAAAATTAAATAGTTCTGGACTCAAATCAAACTTTCAAAATCTTTTGTTACTTTTACAGTGTTGGATTGTAGCATGGATTTCACACAAGGATTGCAGTATAGACTGTACAAAGTGATTGGGCCATGGGTCATACATACAGTAGAAGCATTTCCTTTAGTCAGTTGATCTCACGCAACTCAAATGTCCCCACTTGAGTGACCCAAGATCTGTAGGTAGAATGTTCTGTATTTAGAAATGTGTAATGCACACAGGAATTGTGACATGGACCACACAAGGAATTACAGGAAGTTCCTACAATCTCAATGTACATGGTAGAATATTCTTCCTTTTGTAATGCAGATAACACATGGGGATTGTGGTTTGGATTGCACATTGGGGCTTGGGTTGCACAATGAGACTGTGGTAAGGATCATATACAGTAATTGCAACACAATTCCCAGTTAAGGGATCTAGGATTTATAGGAAGTATATAATACCTTTTGCATTGTGGATCACACACAGGGTTGCATACACTGATTGTGGCATGGATCACACAGACATTAAGGCATGGACGGCACACACAACTTGTGACATGGATGACACAGAAATTAAAAACATTTCCTAGAGTCGCTATGGATCTCATTTAAAGTGGACTAGAACCCCCCCTGGAGTCTATAGACGCCAGGGCAGGCATACTCGCTCCCCATGAGGCATTCAGATTCAGGATGACCCACTGTGTAAAACCCCCGAGGTCAGCCAGAAACTCACCTCCTTTCTCGGCCCAATGGCGCATGCGCGAACAGCAGACACGCTCCCTGTTAAAGGGTAGCAGGGGATGCGCAACCAGCATGCTCGGATCGGCTCGCCTTAGATGAGCACTTGGACGAAGGGGCAGGAGAAGATCTGAGTGCGCTGACTGGTGAATAAGATTGGGCGATCCGGAGGGATTCACACAACGGGGCATCCCTGATGGGGGTGTCCAGGGAGCAAGGACCAAAACCAAGGATAGTCAAATAACTGGGTTTTGGTCCACTTTAAGCCAAATGTTTCCACTTGAGGGATCCACATTACATATATATGTATTGTTACTTTGCAATAAGCATCAAACACAGGGATTATGGCATAACTCAAACACCTATTGTGGCATGGATCACACACACACACATCAATTCATGGATCATACACAGAAATTGTGACATAGATCATTCATAGCAATAAGGGGTCCAGGGTCAGTAGGTAGGATATTGCTGCTTTGCAATGTGGAACAAACACAGGACTTACAGCATAGATCGTATGCATTGACTGGCGTGGATCGCACACATAGCTCACAGCGTAGATCGTACACAGGAATTGCGAAATGGAACATACACAATACAAGCATCTCCTACCCATGGAAAGGATGTCACGAAAACCCAAATTTCGAACTTTCCAGAAGGTAGGATATTATTCTATTTGCAATGGGGACTATGGCACGTATCCATTGAAGCATTGATTGAGACCATGGCATGGATCGCATACATCAATTGCATCAAAGATTGTGCACACTTTCCCAATTAAGGGGCCCAAGATTTGTTGGTAAGATTTTGGGCAAGATAACACATTTTTCTATCTAAAATTGCTGTTATATAAGCACAACCTGCTACCCAGATTGAACCAGGCTATTGAAATATACACTCCCGTTTTAAAAAACTGCTTTGTGAGTCATAAAGGGAAAACAAGGTAAGCCGCACTGAAGGAAAAAAAACCTGTCTGCAACAAATCAGGAAATAATGGAACATAGCCGCACAGGTGTGAATCACCATAGGGGTCAGCTAAATACCAGAGAAGAGAACCAGACTGACATTGTTTGGTTTTATTAACTCATCCATAATTAGCCCATAGCTTAGATACAATTTAGCCGCTGCCATATGGGCTAATGTAGCAGTAAAAATGACCCCCCGTGCAGGTGACAGTCTGTCGCAGTGGTGGAAGATTATAATAAACCAACAGTGCACCCTTAATATTAACATTTAGGCATATTTTATGAGGGATACATTGTTCCTCTTTCAACATTGAAATGCATCCTTCAGAGCAAACTGTCAAAAAGAAACAAAAAGCAATGATTTTATATAAAAAAGACTAATATTGACTTTAGAGCGCGCTTGCATTTTGCAGGTTTCCATCAGACTGATTGCAGTTATGTAAACAGGAGATATCATTTTCTCACTTGCAGTGATCATTGATGTGGCGCTAAGGATTTTAATGTTTCGTTGCTTCTCGCTGCCAAATGATCTGCCGTTTAATAATCAGCAGCCTTCAGAACACTTTTCAAAATGCCACCAGTCTCGGCATCTGTTGTTATTAGGTAAAATGGTCAGGAGCTGTGCAGCGTTTTAATTTTCATGCTCGCATCACTTGACGGGCAAGGAGAAGGAGCAGTATGTTATCTCCCTCACTGCGCCATAGGGGCTGACACTTTATTGGTGTGGGGAAGTAAATGCGTAAAGTCACATATGAATGTCTGTGAAAGTTCTTGTTCATATAAGTCAAGTAATGCACTGAAGCAGGACCGGATTAAGTGTGGTGGATGCGCCTGGGCAAGAAATCTGGTGGAAGCTCCAGATACAGTATTTATTTTCTGTTAAAATAATAGTCCAGCCAAGTAACTGTTTTGTGGATGTCTGCCACCCGCCCACTTATTAGAAAGTCAGATCGACTCCCTTGTGCCACACTTGTGCGGGTGCGTGTTGCTCAGGAACTCCTGCTTTGCCATTCTGGATGAGGGGTAGTGTAGTCGCCCGACTGGTCCAGCAGAAAACAGTTCCCCTGCATTGAGCTGCCAGTGGCTGTGTTTGGTGGCTTATGTGCAGTGAGCAGCTCTGCACCCACCCATCACTGTAGTGTTGCTGGCAGTGGCTTTGCTGCTCTAAACTCTCTGTCCTGCCCTGTGGTGGCTTTGATTGCAAAAAAAAAAAAAAAGATTTGCCCAGGCGTGGGGGACCCCCACTGCCATTGAAAGCTTTGTTGCTGGCCCCACGGCCCATCAGATCAAAGACTGAAAAGCCGCCTGGACCAGACCATAATGCAAAGGTTGGTGGAGGGCCCCTTTGCAGGGCAAGTGGTGGAGGCCCCGGGGACATGTGTCCCTTGTGCCCTCCTCATGATCTGGCCCTGCACTGAAGTCAGTGGACTTTGCTGTGTTTTTGAGAAAACTTGTGTTGCTGGGATATGCCTTTGTTCTGATGCAGTTCAGATGTGTTTTTTTGGAATATTCTGGTTCAAAATACAAGCCTATGGGGCACAGGAAAATGTTTTTTGACCTCTGGAGGGCAAAGCAGTTAAATGCCACCAAAATACATTAGTGGACCTTAAAAAAACAAAGTTATCTTATAACATCAAATAACATATACTGCACTCAATAAGATGCATCTTTCCTACCAAAAGTAGGGAGGAATGCATGTGCGTCTTATGGAACAACTGGTTCTGGTAAAAGTAAAGTCCACTCATCTTACATGTGCGTCGATAAGATGAGCCAACTTTTTTTGGTGCTGATAACTCCTTATCTTGCCTGGGATCTAGCAGCAGTTGCTGGCGATCCCGGCACTGGGCCAAGATTTCTTGGATTTGAATCATTGGAGTGGCTTCCTCTGCTCTGTGCATGTCCCCGCTCACCCATTCACTTGAATGGCCAGATGGGCACGCATTCAGAAGCCGCTCTGTTTGGCAACCTGTGTACCGCTGGCATTGCTGGGTCCTGGGCAAGCTAAGGAATTTCTTTTTGTTGTAACCCCTGGCCTGCCTGTTATAGGGTCATTGGAGGGATTCTGCACACTTTCTGGTATAAGTGCATGGGGGGATTCTGCACACGGTCATGTTATGTGGTGATTGGGGGGAGGTCTGCACACTGCCTGTTATGGGGTGAATGTGGGGGTCATACACATTGCTCATTATGGGGTGATGTGGGGAGTTTCTGCCACACTGCCAGTTATAGGGTGGATAGCTTGGATTTTGCACACTGCGTGTTTTGGGGTTATTGGGGGGAGACTCTGCTCTGGGGGGGGGGGTTGCAGGCCATTTAATCCAGAATATTATATTTTTCTTCCCCCCCCCCCTAAACCCTAGGTGCATGTCAGATGCGTTTTAAAGTGCAAAACATACAGTTGTTTTCTTATCACTGTTGCTGAAATATGTTCCTTACCTATTTTGGTGCAGTTTGAACACATTTTTTTTTGTAACATTCAGGAACAAGTCTTTGGAATGTGGCAGTTGGGGGGGGCAATTATGTGTTCTCTGGCATTAGATACAGCTGCCATATATCCCTAAATTGCACAGGAATGCCACTAAACATTGCTCTTCTGCTTTTTCATCTTCAGAAGGACACAGATTCCCCTTCTTCACAGGGGAATGGTGTGACCACCTCAGTTAGAGGCTTCTTGTTTCTCAAGCACATGGCTCCTTGGAATATTATCTTCATAAGCCCTCAATAAAAAAGAAGACACCAGGACCACAGCCATTTCCCTTGCTTTGGAGGTACAGCTTGCTGATATCCCTGCCTGACGATCCACAGCCTGGTGGCCATTGGCATGGCCCCAGGGTGCTTCCAAGGGGGTGCTGAACATGGCTAGAAGAACACTGCACTTATGCAGAAGGGCATAGGGGCTGGTGTACATACAGAGATCTAGGCCTGCTATTTTTCCCTGGGATATCAGCCACTATGTCTTGTGGGCTGGGCTGGTCACCTTCGGGTACAGGGGGCAACATTCCTATAAAAATGTATAAAAAGCCTGTCACACAAGTGTGAAAGCAGCACATAGTGATGAGGCTTTATCATTGGAGGGGCAAACATGGTCTAGGGTAGATATGACCATCCACAATAACATGTGCTGGGGCTTCCCCATTGTAGGGCTGATAATGTGGCAGTGGTGGGTGCAGTTATGGTTAAGGAGACTTGACTTGAATTACTGAGCAGGCTCCAGGTAGGGTGTGCCCGGAAAACCCCAGAAGGGTGTGGCCCTGACAATTCTCCTGGACCTACCTGTGGCCAGTCCGCACGTGGCTGCCAATCAAAGAGGCAGCCTGCGTTCTTATGACTGGAGGCAGGAGTGACCACTGAAACCATCGAGGGAACATGCTATTAGCACCATTGAGAACTTCAACCAGCAGGACTTGTGGAAGTCTCTAGGTGGTCAGATTCTGATATGTGTAGGGGAAATCCACTAAAGCAACTCTGGTCAAAACATTTTAACTCAGGTTTAGCTTTGCTATCGACATTGGCGTTGAAATTTACTTATTTCAGTGTATTACAATTTGTTAGGAAAGTGATTATTCTTAATATAAGTCATTGGAGGATATAACTTGGGATATTGCTGGTATTGCTTTAAACACAGTCATTAAGGGACTCACTTGTTACATTGTATTGTACAAGGGACAGAGGCACCAGCACAAGTTTTGATTACTCTAAGCATTGCTGCTTCTTTAGCGAGGCCTTTGGATAGTGTAACTATACTATCCAAAGGCTGGGTCCCAGGGGTGTAGAAGGCCCCTTAAATGATACATAGGATACTTCAGTTTTAGGGGAAGGGCAAGTGGGTGGTATGGAACAGTGTGTAGAATGTGATATCAGGCCCATAGATTGGTGCTTGGATTTTTTCTGAGACACTTAAACTCTTAATAATGGCTCTAGAACTAGCGACCCATCTTGGCCTATATTGTCTTGGCCTAAGATTGGCAAGCTCTCTAGCACAACATACAAAGCCTCTAGGTCCAGGCTTGTTTGAATTTTGAGGCACATATGATTTTCAGATGAGTTACAGAATGTGTTCACAAAAGCTTTAAGCAGGAGTATGACCTATATACACCCCTTGGCTGCATGACATTGTGTGACCAGCTCCAAGTACTGCACTGCAGGGCAACAATACCCTTGTAGGAGAGCTACTTGGAAGTATGTGTTGCAGATGCCCTTTAGGAGGTGCTAACTGTGCGATCTCATGCTGCTTCCCATGATTCTTCCCTAAGGATGACATAAACTGAGCATGTTTGGGTCCTCAAAGTGGCACAGTTCAAACCAGTTTGTGGGTGATGGACATGGTAGGGGTGTGGTTTACCATGTGGCTTAATTACTGGTTACATGCTCTAGGAATATTTGGCCCAAACCGATGCTCAGAAATCCTTGCATTCCACTAGCACCAGTCAAAGAGTCAGAGCAGTTGTAAACCACTCAGAAATCTAGCATTCAGCATTTGGTGTGACAATCCTGCCACTGTCAGAAAAGTTGGACATTAAATTGTTTCCAGAGTTTTTGGAGGGACAAGGGGGGCTAAAAGTGGGACTGTCCCACCGAAAGTGGGACATCTGGTCAGTTTAGGCTGACACCACATCATTTGTACTTTACTGCTTTAAAGGAGCACTATTGTGAAAAATTGTCTAATGATAAAAATCCATATAAATATGCTGGATGGTGGGAGGACAGGTTATACATCCGGCAACGAGAAATATTCAGCCAGGCATGCTTTTTTTATTTTAATGGAAGGAAGAGGAAATCAGGGGTGACAGGTTCTGTCACCCCTGATACACTAAGCCCCTCACCACTGGATTTTATTTCTACTACGAAAGAATAAACCACAAGCTTGGCATGAGTTTTATTTAGTTCAGGTGTATAAGTGATCCCTTCTCTCATTAGCTGACGTGTTTATATGTATCTTTTTATCTTATCTCTTCTTATCTTTTTTTCACAATAATGCCCATTTAAAGTCCCTCTCCAGGCCTTTTCTCACTTTATTCCCCTTGGGAACAGTATCAAATAAGCCACTTCAAAGCACCTGAAAATCTCTAATTGTATGTAAATAGCTCATGTATGGTAGGAAAAACCGATTTCATTGCTTCAATTTCTGGTTCATAGCCAAACTGGGAAGGGTGTATCATGGCACAGCTTTATGGTGTAGCTTTATGAGTCTTGAGCATGCTCTGTTGTGGTCAGAGACAGTTGTGGGACCACTGTAGCTGCTGCGCTCACTCATGAGAGCATCAAGGGGCAGAGTAGCTGTAGGACCAATTTTTTGTGGTCCTGAAGTAATAAAATAGAAAAAAGGCCAAACTTTGAAGCCCTACTTTGGCTTCTACCCTAGGCTACTGGAAATGGAGGAGAGGCATATAAGACAGGCATCAGATCAAATGCTTGCTGGCTAATTTTTGCATTTGGTTTAACAGTCCCTTTAATTTTGCAATGCATCCGATCGATGTCAACAGATGTCAGCTGAAATTTGTGAAGATGGGTTGGCTTTAATTAAGTACTGTAAGTAGATATTTTTTGTTTCTCTTTTACCTTTTAATAATGCAAACTATGAGGAAGTTGTTGCACCTGGGAAATGTTACGGACAGTTTATTTTCTTTCAAAGTAAAGTGATTAATGATATTAATAACTTACAGAGCTGTAGCATTTTTCAAAATGAGGTGTTTAAACGAAGCTGCTCCCATCATGACGCTCTATTGTTAGTATAACACTTAACCTCCATCTTGGTCCAACCTGCTCATGGCAGATTTCCCATTTACAAAGAAGTATTAAAGGATGATTACAGGCAAAAATGAAAATCCTGCAATTAATAAGACCCCCCTCTAACCTCCCCTATAGCTTTTTTAATATATTTTTTAATTTTCTTATTTTACTTTGTTGTGAATTGTTTTCTTTATTAGTTAAAATAAAGCTCTTCCTGTTCTAGCCAAAATTATATTATATTAATAAATAGTCAATAACTCTAAAAAAATACCGATACACTAGCTTCCAAGATGCTGTCTGGTCTGGAGTGATATGCTTCTAAAACTTTAAAGTGGACCAACACCCAGGCTGATCGGCTCGGGAATCAGATCCCTCCCCGTGTGGCATCCGAAATGGGGATGCCCCGCTGCGTGAAACCCCCCAGGACGTTCCATTCACCTTACCTTACTCCTACTCCAACGGCGCATGCGCGGGCCACATCTCGCGCTTCTCTCTAGCAGGGCACGCGCCCGCGCCGGCCGTTTGTGAAGTTCTGGCGCGGGCGCGCTCCCTGTTAGAGGGAAGCGCTAGATGCGGCCGCCAGCATGCTCGGGGCCACTGTGGTTGTCCGTCCCTTGTACGTGCATACCACAGCGGCTCTGAGCGCGCTGATTGGACGAGGCCCTCGCATGCGGCGTAGGAGCAGGGTGAGGTGAGTTTTTTCAGCCATTCTGGGGGGTTTCACGCACCGATCAGGGTGCCCAGGGGAAGTGGACCAAAACACAGGATAGTGAAAATCCTGGGTGTTGGTCCACTTTAAAGGATGAACCTAGGCCACAATGAAACTGTGGCCTGACATTACCCACTGGTGGGAGAACAACCAAAGATTAGACATGATTACCTTTTCTTGCTGGAATGAGAAGTTTGAATTATCTGGACTAGTATTTAGAATATAAGAAACAATAATGTTGCCTACATTTATGCTTCCTAAATAGGCTAGTCCCAAATGGGCAATATTAGGAGTGTTTTACCTTGGGCAACATTTTAAATGCATTAAAAAACATTACTTAAAAAAATAATTAGCATTTAGCCAGAAAATAAGTATCTAAGGAAACAGCTTATACTCACGTAACCTTTAGGCTAGCTGACATCTAAAAAGATAAGACCCAGGTACCCCAGAGACAGGGACCAGACTGTGCTGACACCATACTCCAAAACAAGCAAACCTGAGCTTTCAGTAGCACTAGTTTGCTCAGAATGTGTTTTTTCGAGAGCATCTGAGAGGTAGTCTCAGCCCCACTCGAGATTCTATTAGGGAGGTTGCAGAATGTCCTGTGCCTCAATTTGATCTGTTGCCATCCATATTTTACTGGATCAGGTAAGCTTTCCTATATGATATCATAGTTAGATTCAGTCATGTTTTTAGTTATGTGGCCATGTGGTTTGTAGTCATGCAGCTGCCTATAAACTCAGTGATCGGTGTGATGTCATGGTTAGATTCCGTCATGTGTTTAACTATGTGGTCATATGGCTTGTAGTCATGCTGATGCTCAATAACAGAATGATCTGTGTAATGTTATGTTTAAAATTTGTGTGAACCCAAACTTTGGGGGGCAATTCTGACCCCTGACAAAAAAATTGTGGTGGCAGGTGTGTAGGCACTTTAACCTGCAGAGTGTGCAACAGAAAGTGGCTGTACAACGTACCTGAGCCCAGTGACCCTGCCAGCAGTCGGTGTCGTGTTGCACTGTCAAATAGGCTACAGAAAGATGGCCACCACCCCCATTAGTGAGGACCCTTCTAGTGCCAGCTGCCAGTGTCCTCAATTATGGGAGTGGCGGCCATCTTTTTGTAGCCCCTCCCATAGCCTATTTTACAGCGCAACCAAACGGCGACCAGTGATGGGATCGCACGGGCTCAGGTAAGTTGTACACTCTAGCTTAAGCTGGTTGATGGGCTACTTAGCAGTCCATCAGCCAGCTTTTCCAGGTTCGGGCCAAATGCAGAACTCGAACATGGATTTCTGGGAACCTGAACTCACAAAGTTCGGTATGAACTCGACCGCTGTGGTTCAGGTTTGCCCAACACTTATTAGAATCAGTCATGAATTTAGTTATTTAGGCCATTTATTTTGTAGTCATGCTGCTGCCTATGGGCACAATCATGTTATGCCATGGTTAGATTGAGCAATGTATGTAGCTATGTGGCCATGTGGCTAATGATGTGGCTGCCTTGGACACAATGATCAGTGTGATGACATGGTTAGATTCAGTTATATGTATTTAGCTATGTGGCTTGTAGTCATGCTGCTGCCTAGGAACACAATGATCCACGCCATGGTTAGATTGAGCAATGTATGTAGTTATGTGGCCATGTGTTCATAGTTGTGTTGCTGTTTATGAACACAATTAACAGTAAGTTGTCATAGTTAGATGCAGTCATAAATTTAGTTGTGTGTGGTTCATAATCACGCTGCTGTCTGTGGACACAATTATCATTGTGATGTCATGGTTAGATTCAGTCATGTGTTTAACTATGTGACCATGTAGCTTGTAGTCATGCTGATGCCTGTTATCACAATGATCAGTGAGATGTCATGGTTAGATTCAGACATATATGTAGTAATGCGACCATGTGGTTGGTAGTTGTGTTGCTGTTTGGGAAACCAAGGATCAGTGTGATGTCATGGTTAGATCCAGCCATGTATGTAGCTACAGTATGTGGCCGTATGGTTTGTAATTGTGTTGCTGCCTATCAACACAATGATCAATGTTATGTCATAGCTAGATTCAGCCATGTATGTAGATATGTGGCCATATGGTTTGTAGCTGTGTTGCTGTCTGACAACAGAATGACCAGTGTGATGTCATGGTTATATTCATATGTATGTAGCTATGTGGCCATATGGTTCATTGTCATGTTGTTGCCTCAAAACTCCATGATCAGTGTAATGTCATGGTTAGATTCAGTTATGTGTTTAACTATGTAGCCATGTGGTTTGCAGTCATGCTGCTGCCTGCTGTGAGCAGAGTGATCTGTGTGATGTCATGGTAACAATCAGTCAAATATTTTTTCTGATATAAACCTTGCTGCCGATAAAGGAGACTGCAGGGGGAGCTTTGTTCATGTCCATACTTTGGTTGCGCAGGAAACCCTTGACTAGGTTATGATCTTTCTCAAAAAGATCTTCTGTAGCTGATCATTTTATAAAAACACCATTCAACTCTATAATATAAAGTTAATTCCCAAAGTGGAACTTGAAAAGATAAGTTAAACACTGCACAGTAACAACTTAATTACCTAGTGAGGGATGTGCATAGGGTTTGGCAGCAGTGACGGGCTTGGACCGGCTGCATGATCTTCGACATATAATGGGAATTAATCACCATTAGTTGTACATACCAACAGCTGCAGACTCCCTCCGCAGTATCCATCTACAGCTGCAGGCCGCTCCCCACTGCTGACAGCGACTGATTACAGCTGCAAATAGACCTGTGTAAATATGACAGCACACAGTTTTGTTAATGCTTTATACAGCTAATTAACATCAGACAGCTTGATTGATACACTGCAACATTTCTCTGCAAAACATCTAGACTTTCACATCTGGATCATAAGCTGGTGATATTAAAGAATAACTCAAACATAAAGCATTGAAAATTGCTACAATTAAAGAGCTCTTTCTTGCTTTTAGCACATTTGTGCATGCAGGATCCATAAACCAGCATTACTAAGAGGATTCAATGTGTAATTTTGTCTCTTGTACATGTGTGTAGCTACAGCAGAAGCAAATGCTAAAATCAGATCACAGTCTACTATGTGCAGTCAGATGACAGCTCCATAGAAATGTTTGGCACTAAACAAGTGTCCAGCAGCTGGGAGGGCAGCTAGAACAATAGCCTCGATTCAGAGAGACACAAAAAAACTTCAGTTTTCGTGCCAATCTGTTTTTTTTGTGAAATGTTTCCGTTCTCGTATGAGCGTTCGAGCGATTCAATGCATGCATTGAAAACCTTCTGTAAAGTTTCCGTCCGTTCGTACGGCAGATTACGAATTACGAGGATGTCATTTTCCATCCAGACTTTTCCGTTTCATTTTCACATGTTACAACGTAGGCTTTAGTTTTTGCCCTTTTCCCATCGTATCCTCCAATGAATCCTTTACGTTTCCCGTTCGATTCTGTTTCCCTTTTTCAATAAATATTCGTCCAGACGGAAATCCTTACCATCTTGCGCCTGCGCACTACAAACTTAACTCATTAAAGTGCTCGCCTACATATTTGCCACCCTCACTTCTACTACAATGTTTAGCTAAATCACTTATCACTCTCCTCCATCTTCCCTTTTGGACCCTTAAAGCTCACCCAAACCACTTAGCACTATCCTCCATCTTCCCTTTTGGACCCTTAAAGCTCACCCAAACCACTTCTCGGTTAGGTTCTTCTTCCATTTTAGCCCCCTAAAACTTACCCAAATCACTTCTTGGTCATGTGAATATTCATCTTTAAATATTTCTGGGCCCATTAGTTTTGTGTTAATGTATTTTGTAAATGAAATGACAATGTAACATTTTTTTTTATAGCATCATAAAATATAAAATGTAAAAAAATTTTGAAAATATAAAATTTTTACTACTATAAAAAACAAAATACATAGCAATGGCAGGCCACTGAACATTATTCTTCATCTGTGGTCCCCAACGGGTTGCGCAGCTCCTGCATCTCGCCCACCAACTGAAGGACCCTGACACTCAGTTGTGCCACTCTGGCACGTGTGGTCCCTGTTTAAAAACGTAAATTAAAATTTTGGTATAACCTTGTTGGGTGATACTGCAGTGTCCCCCCCCCCCCGTATGGTCCAAACACCTAAATATGGACTTCAAAAGCCAGAGGGCCCTTGCCACCACGGCCCGGGTTTTGCATAGTGCCCGATTAGAGAACCCCTGGCCCGCATTCTGCAGGCAAAGAACGGGCATCAGGAGCAAGGGCGAGTGGCACATCTTGCGGTTCCTGCAACCAAATATAAAATAATTACACAAAGCAAAGGTAACCAACTAAAACAATAACTCCTACAACAAATTAAGATTCAAGTTCAACAATCCTAATATAATTCACAAAGGACATACGTCTAAAAAAATATAGCAATTATATGGATGTGTGGGAAAATAAATGTTTACATGCTAAAGACTAATTTAGGTCAGCATTAAAATGCATCTATAAGGCATACATGAAATGTATTGATTCAGGTATGCATTGCTATACAATTTATGGCTTCGGCCATGCTGATACATGCAATGCATTGGTGCTAAAGGTGCGCAGACTCCTCCACATAGCCGCAAAACATGTTCAACAATAGCAATCCGAGCCCTCAAAGGTCTCGTAAGTGGATCGGAAATGAAACGGATTTATAGGGTGGAGATCCATCGGAAATCAGCTCTCTGAATCAGACAGAAACCATCCCAACAACGGAAGTTATCTGAACGAACAGAAAATTTCCGATTTTGTTTGGAAATGTTCCGATTGGCTTCCGTTCATCGAAAGAGCATATACACATTTTCCCGAACATTCGTGCAAGTAGAAAATGGACGAAAAAAAGCAAAAAAAGACTAACACCCACCAAAACTTTCACAGACAGCTACGGAAGTCCGGACGAATGTGTCTCTGAATCGAGGCTAATGTGCAAGAGCTGAAAAATGAACACATGGAAATACAATTGACACATACCGAGAGGATAAATGCAGTCAAATAACAAAGCCACTTACTATACAGAATCTACTGTACATTAAGTTACTGGTGTTTCTAGCTGTGTCATGTTGCCAAGGCGCTCTGTTCGATTGTTATATATGGAGTGCCATATCATGTATCTGGTGGATTCTTGATATGAAAAGGGTATTTATTGACATTCAGGTCTTCGCTTTCCCAGGGTGGGACAGGCAAAGTTAGGCTAGCGAGTTGTAGGAGAGTCTGGATGGATGGAAGCAGCAGCAAGTTATCTCAAGGACAATGTGTCGGTGAAAATTAGACGAGACTGGTGAGTGACAGACAAGAAAAAAGTCTAGACTGGTTTGGCATCAGGTTAATAGGCAGTATCAGGCTAAAGTAAGGGTCGGTGATAGAGGCAGTAAGGTAGGAGCAGGCTGCACAGCATCACGCACAGATCAAGGTCATGAAAAGCAATCAAGGATCTACCTCTCGTGTCACCTCCCCAACTGTGACTGTAAGGGTGCTTTTACACCTATGCATTGCGTTGGCTACTTTGGCCACATTGAAAAGGGCGTGGGGACAAAACCAGCTTACCAGGCATAGGAAATTGTATACCCGTGGCTTGGAAGATGCACAGCCAGCCTCTGTCCATGCTGGACTTTGGCCGTGTGCTGTTCCCGGGGTGCCCTGAAAATGGGTGCCCCCTTGGAGAGCACCATGCCAATGCACATGGGCACTGGGCTCATCTGCAACCCCCAAAGCCCAGAAGATGGAATACAGATAATTGGTAAGGGTACTCACCATGGTAGGCAGGTAGCTTGTCACCCCATGCCCCCTTGAACACAACCCCTCTTTCACTGACAATTACCCCTAGGGACGTCCTAGAATAAGTCAAATGAGAAAAAACTCATTTTTTCAGTGGTTAGGGTAAGCTCAATGGGCATAGGTATTAGTTTGTAATTCACCTTCTATTCTAGGATGTTCCTCTGGCATCTCTTTGAATGTGATAATCCTTTAACTGAATGTTTGGGAAGACCGATAAGGAAAGATTGAGCCTTTGAATCATCTAGCACTGGGTTATAGCCTGCTTCCATGAAAATACTTTGTACCATGTCATGTTCTAACCAAGGTCACAAATTTTACAGAGTATTAATTATAGTATACTATGCTATACTATGCTATGCCAAATAGGGCTGATACTTCACCATTTGCCTGGACCTACTTTACCTGGGCTTCCCTGAACCAAATTCCAATCCCAGTTTTACATTGACCATGATCTTTTAAAAAAAACAAGGGGAAACAGACAAAGTAGTAAAGAAAATAGAAGACCATAGCATCTTTGTCATCTGCTGGTTCTGTTACAGGCTTAACAGGTTCATGCTGACTGGTGGCTAATAAGGATCCGAAGGTAGGCCATGGTCAGCAACACGGTTCAAAAGAGTCTTCAATGAAACATAAACTATTTAATTTTAATAAACGTTTTAAACGTTTAAATCGGTCAGGATCTAGAGTAGCAGGAGTTGACCAGAAATGGGACCTCACAAACTTAGTCCTCCAAATCGTACTCTGGTATTATTTTTAAGTAGCTTATACTAGTCATGTTTAGCCTAGTGAAAGTATTGTCTCCACCACCACCGCAACCCTATGGGCCGTGTTGTACCATGTTTTGCGTTGTCCCCAATGTTTCTCAATTTCTACCATGTTGTTTATCCTCAAACCTTTCTAAATTTTCCTGGCATGCACCTTTCCAGTCAGTGCCTACTTAGGGTAACTTTATTATATTGGCCTTGTTGTCTTGGATGAGATCCCTTTGGTAACCTACTCTAACTCATTTAGGTTTTGGATTATTTGGCTACAGTTTTTAGTTGTTTCAACCTCTCATCTACCATGCTGTGGTTGCCCTTTGCAGCATACATGGATACTAGGATGCTCCAGCTCTCACGTCTCTTAGAATATCTAAGTATCTAGTGCAAAACCCTATACTTAATATCAGCAAATGCATCGTTGCTAAAAAAAAAGTTAAGCCTTACCAGACTTTGGTTTAATCTTCAGATAATTGTATTACTACCAGTTATTTTCTACAAACCAATAAATGAGTAGGTTTACGAGGATCAAATATTGTCCTTTATAAGCCAACATCCCCAAAAATTATACAAAAAAAGAAGAGCTGTTTTCCTTGCATCAGAAAACTCTTCATTCTTTTCTCTCTAAACAGCTGTGTTTCATATTTTATGTATGATGATTTTTGTAGCCCCATCTGCTGTCTATTTCTGGAAGTGATTGTAAAAGAAATAAAAGATTTACACACACGACTTTCTCGAACTTGTACGCATCTGTGTTTTATGTAACCTCTTTTCTGCTGCTGATGGATGGAGACGTTCTGTATTTCTGCAGCGTGACATTGTTCAAACCGGGAGATCATCCAGATTTCTGCTCCTAATATTGCCATGTTAAACTTGCAGATCTTAACATGATTTAATAATTCCGTGCTGATAATGGACAGTGATAAATGGCATTTTGATTTGGGATTAGAAAGATAATCAAAAGCTGAACTTCATTTTTGTTTGCAGAAGAAAGTTTAAATAATTGCTGACAGAGAGAGGTAAACTTCTAAGGAAAGCCATACAGCTTTGTGCATTGTTATACGTGTTGGCTTAAGGTTATTTTATATCTTTTATATCTTAACTGCGTAACCTGACCATATGTTCATGACTATAATTTATATAAGTAATTCTAGATCCCTATTAGATATGAGCGAACTTTTGAAAAGTTCGATTCGGCCGATTCGCCGAATTTCACAAAGAAATTCGGGTTCGGCCGAATCGAACTTTTACGAAGTTCCCCATCATAAATGCCGGCATGGTGGGAGCGGACCGGCCGGTGAAGCCGGCCGGCCTGCTCCCACCATGCCGGCATTTAAAAAACAAAAAAAAAAAAAAAAAAAGCATTTTTGCCGGCATGGTGGGAGCGGGCCGGCCGGCTCCGCTGTCAGCGGAACCGGCCGGCCCGCTCCCACCATGCCGGCATTTCAAAAAAAAGCAAACACTTACCTGCAGGTCCGGAGCGTGGAGGCCGGCGCCGCTCTCAGCTGTCATCTGAGGGCGCGTCATCAGAGGGCGCTCTGATGACGCGCCCTCAGATGACAGCTGAGAGCGGCGCCGGCCGGCCCGCTCCCACCATGCCGGCAAAAATGCTTTTTTTTTTTTTTTTTTGTTTTTTAAATGCCGGCATGGTGGGAGCGGGCCGGCCGGCTTTACCGGCCCGCCGGCCGGCTCCCACCATGCCGGCATTTTTTTTTTTTAATTTCAGGAAAAATTCGATCGGCACGAACCACAAAATATTCGGGTTCGTGCCGAATCGAATATTTCCTGAAATTCGGAGCGAATTCCGGTTCGTCCGAACCGGTTCGCTCATCTCTAATCCCTATGTAAGTTTTGATCTGCCTATCATGCTGTAAGTTTAGCAGTGATGTAAAGAGAGTGTGGAAGCTCCTCTAATACAGGCCTGCAGATGCCAAAGCTAAGCACTGGCAGGCCCTATCAGAACTGTTATTTCAGATGCTGTTTTGCAACTAAAGAAGCATCACTGATATGTCTTTTCCTAGGTGGTTTCATATTTACACTACCTCAATAGTTTGAGGTCCAGAGGAGCCCCAATAATCTGCCATCTTATGTTGGGGTTAAATTGCCTTCCAACCTAAAGAGGAAATTCAAGCTTTTTGTAACCCCACAGACACCCTCTTTGGTAAACCCAGTATTAAAATAATAACTCACTAGACTGCCACAATCTTCTCCTGATGCCTGGGGGGTGGGGCTCTGCATGGCAGCCATGGACTACAGAAACGGTGGCCACACTGCTCCATGGATTAGGTGACTAACCTGTCTCTCGAGGGCACAACTTTGGGTGCCTTGCAGAAGTTATCGTCCATATAGCATGTAATTGTCCATATTGGGCTTAGCACATGGGGAGGGAGGGGTGAGTGGAGTGTTAGATTTCCTCTTTAACTCCCAAAGTGACTTTTCAGAGATATTCTGAAGAACAGTAATTCTTATTCAGGAGGGGGTGGGCTTAAATGTGCCACAATAATTAGATGTCTAAAGAAGGGGGTCAAATCCTCTAAACTATAAAATTAAAATATAAAATGAATAATTAAAATATAAAGGAAAGTACTCTGCTTTGCAGTTAGGGGCCTGTCTAGGCTAGAACAAGTAGAAGAAAGGGGGTCACTATTATAAATCAAGACATAAATCCGGGGCTTTCACTTCTTTTGGTGATACATGGTATAAGAACATAATTTTTTATGTATTGGTGGACAAATAATTATATAGTGTGTGCATTCAGTACTCATGTTTAGTTAATTATATAATAGCAGTGCTTCAGGTAACAGCCCTTTGCAGACACTGATGCTCATTCAGTAACATCGTTGGTCTCATTGGAGGCAAACTGTCGCCCATCAGCAATGCTGTCCCTCTATTAGCTATATACAGGAAAATAATGAGCAATATACTCTACCCATGGCAAGAACACGCCACAAAAAAATCCACTACTTGATTACATAGAATTTCTCCTCTAAAATTTATAATACTGGAAAAAAAGCTGCAATTTTCAGATTAATAACTGGCCAAGCCAGTGCAGGCAAGTTGAAGCTCTTTCACACCAGTGGAGTCACAGAAAACAAAAACTGAAAATGATATCTAAACCTACCCAACTATCTAACTATAATAAAAGTTTACTTTAGGGATTTATTTTTTGAAAAGGCTGATGAGCTTTTCAAACCTCTTTTCATAATCAAGTGCAAGCCACTCTATTTCTCTTAAAGTTGATGTTCTCCAGATAACCATATATGTGGGGTATTTACTAAAGTGTGGACCTCTCCCCTGAATTAATCTGTGCTGTGTTATTAGAGAGGGTTGTAGCACACTGGTATAGTATCAGTTTTAGTAACATAGGTTTATAAAGCAAAAGCAAATGTATGTGGGTTCAATACTCCCCGGTGCCTCTGTTTATACAGGTACCTAAATAATCCTTATACACAAAAGGGGAGGAATGAACACCAAAAACAGATTATGCCATTAAATTCATATTTTTAATGCCCACAGGTTTATTTTTTTACAAGCGAGTGCAAAATATTTACAGTGCAGGTATGGAGGTTCTATAGCAAAACAGTAATTACTACCAGAAGGGCATAAAGGTATGCAGCATACACAAGGAATCATACAGACATAGCTTGTATGAGATGGATACATAGAATATATTCAGAGTTCATAGCAGAGATTTCATTAATAGCAGTATGACCCCTCAACATAGAAATCAACAGGCATAACAGGCATAATGAAAGCAAGTTTAAGAATGCAAGAATTAGGCTTACAGGCTGACCGCAGGATAATAATAAACCTCAACGTTTCGGACCAACAGGACCTTTTTCAAGAGGATGTGGTATCCAAAATGGGAGATAGCAGCTATTTATGCAGAGGTCTCCAGCTGATAGCCATGAATGGCGCCAAGAGCGGCGGGCGCCGGCTCGTGACATCATCCGCGACATCCATGCACCATCCCGATCATCCCCATAGGCTGACAAAGCTGTCAGTCAAGGGGGGGTGACATGCGGGGCGAGCGAGAGAGGAGAAGCTGAAAATAGCGGAACCCGGCCGAGCGACGGCCACCAAAAAGATGGCCGCCTGAGAAGTTCTGTATACAACCAATAAAATGGTGGCTCACTGAAGGGAGACACAAGTAAACAGGAAGCGCTATATTCATCCGTCGTGTAATGGATGTCGCCACAGTATACTGAAGAAGAGAGGACAGCTGAAGACCAGGCTGGAATGAATGTAGTTTGATTCTACTGTGAAAATGAAAATAAAGTGAAAATAAAATTAAATTAAAAATAGGATACTGCAGGGGAATGCGGGAAAACCCGCAAAAAACCCGCAAAAATTCCAGGTAGTAGAAAAAGACTAGCATGTCAGGAAATCAAGGCTAGACAGAAGTACTTAACATAAATCAGGAGAACACAGTAAAATCTTATTCCTCATTGAGGCCATGTGGACTTCTTGTACCCAATTGGATTATCCATGATAGTTCACGCTGTAATAGCTTTCTTTCAATGTCACCACCCCTGTAAGGTAATTTAACTTTAGCAACAGGAGATTCAACATTCTTCCCCTTTTGTGTATATGGATTGATCTGTGCTGTGTGCCAGCAATATATCTACTGTTAATTACTTGGGAACATTTTTAGATTTTCCACCCTCTAAACCTTGTGGGTGAAAAACTGGGTGAACTGCTTATCCTCCTGGTCCCAGAAACAGAATGTTGTCTTTGGTTTGTTCGCCAACCACAATCTAGGTCACAGGTGTCAAACTCCCTCTTGAAAGGCCAGCAACAGGCCAGGTTTTGCATATTTCCACACAGGCGGAGTAATTAGTGTTCATACAGAGCTATAGAGACAGCTATGTGGTGACCCACAAAACATGACCTGTTGCTGCCCCTTCAGGAGTGAGTTTGACAGCTCTGGTCTAGGGGATCAAGGTGTCTCATTAGCCTGGCTAGGGTTCTAGATGGAGATACTAATCACAGGACTGGAAAAGGGGATTTTGGTCCAGTTCATTAATGCACTGTTTTACTAGATTTCCCTTCTTTTGTAATTCTGCTTACTGATATCAGAAATGGATGTAGCCTACTGAGGACCCTTAGCAATAGTCTAAAGGGGGAGGCTTTAAAGTCATTGTCCAGGCTAAAGTACAAATTGCTGTATACTCACCATTTGTCTCACACAGATCTTCACTCCTAGTCCAGCGCTGGGTGTCTTACCAGATTGGCAGATCCAGGTCCCATCACCCCCCCCATCAGTCATAGCAATGCCAACACTCCCCCTCTATTTTAGTCATGGAGCGGGTGTACCAGGTCTTGACACACACCCTCTCTTTACATAAATGGAGGGGGCAAGCAAATTTTAATGTGACTGATGGTGGGGGTGGAGCCACATTCAGAAGGAGAAAGCACTGCATGATTAGATCAGGTGGTGCAGGACCTAGATTTGCTGATCCAGCAGGGCACCCAGCTCAGATTAGGAGCCATCATCTGCGGGGGTGAAAAGCTAAGTCTACAGCTTTATTTTATCCTGGACAATAGAACCTAGTTAAAGTTGTGGGAGGCGATGAAATGCGTTGGTTTGTCGTGGTATTTGTATCTTCCAGAGGACGGGACCTCACTTATTTGTAAAGGTGGATCTACCCGGTAGATTTTCTATGGCGTAGTACAGTGGTGAGCGTTGTCTAAGGCTGCTTTGATGAACATGTGGCTTTTAATTCTTCTACTTTGTGGTGTTTTATTGGTGCTTAATAAATTATTGGCAACTGCTTTACAGTGCTGCACTAGGTTTACATGCAAATCCTATGCAAGTAAATTGAGCCCTCTGATTGTGATCTGGATAAGTTCCTGTGGCTAATTCAAGTAACAGTAGTCTTTGGATTTATCAGCAACCTGATATTGGGTTTGCTTTGTCATTTCCTCGTGCCAGTTCTGGTAAGAACTCACTTTTAAAGGTGGAGGGAACAGTTCCTGTGTGAAGATGCATGCACTGTGGGATCATGTTAATTGTTAATCACTATTGGACTTAAAAGTGGGATTTTAAGTTTAACACTTTGAGCTCACATTTGTTACATTTATTATTGCTATAAGCGCAGTATTCTTTTGTATATTATATTTTATGTCTTTATTGCTGACCTATCTTTGCTATTGGTCCAGTTTTGGCATCATTATGCTTTGGGCTCTTCCAATTGTAGAAACACAATGCTCTTCTTGTGAGAATAGAACAAAATCTTTGTCCAATTGTATAAACAGACCCGAATAGAGGTGACGCTTGTGTCAAACTACTTATCCATCTTTTTTTATCTTTTATTTTTTTCTAAAGTGGGTCCTTATCTTGGGGCTAGTAGCCCAAAATGCCAGGCATAGATGTTGGAACCTCCAGGGCATCACACCATGTTGGTAGGGAAATCCCAAGAAGCTACCCCCCTGTGGTATAGAAAGACCCCCCCCCCCAAGGCAGCAGAACAGGGGCATGAAAAATGTGTACTGAAGGGCATGAATCACTGCAACAAAAAAAGGTTCACTTGGTCTACCCAAATGAAAAAAAAAAAAGGTTTTGGCTTCAGTGGAGCTATAAGGAACAAATCCACAAAACTATACACAGTCTATACACAATCAGCCAAGTTTGACTAGGCTGCCTAAATAAAATTTTAGAAATATCTGACATTTTATTCTGAAAACCATCTGTTATGTTTTTATCTTAATAATGTGTTTAAAAAGTTTATCTGCTTTGGCCGCTGTCCTATAATAGTAACACTTTAGTTTTTTATTAAACTCTAAAAAAATTGACCTGAGACTGTGGTGCAAAAGGTGTGAAGGAGGCAATTTCCCATCAAAGTCAAAAATCTTTTCTGTGTTTGTTAGAGTCCCTGGGTGTATCCAAATACACAATAATATAGGGAATTAAGTAACTGCCTCTTCAATGTCGTGCAAACCTCATGATGTATAAACCTTCTGTCATCTAAAGCAAAGCTAAAATGGGGATCTTTAGCTGAGACCTTCCTTACATAGATTGCTTATTCCCCAATCCCCATCTTTTTTTCTCTAATCATTGAACATGTTGCTCCAGCCAGTTGGTAAACAAGCAGTCCCTGTGGCATCAACGCAAATGCCAAACCTATGGCTTAGCCATTAAGGGGGCTTGGAGAGCAGAAGCTGCTTCTTACGAGAGACTAAGCATATACCCAACATGAAGACCTAAGTTGCAAGACTGTTCTGGGCATCCTGGGTCTCTTTTTGTTGTGTGTGTCTGTTAAGTAATCCCTTTTCTCAAGTAAAATGCCTTTTGTTGTTTAAGGTTACTTTTGAAGTGTTGAAAAGTTTTGACCATAGTTTTGAACTCCTAGGGCTTGTGTGTCTACAGTAAAAGGAAATTTTTCACTCTACTCTAAGTACTGTATCACAGAGTATTACAGAAAAAGTGTCAGAAAGCTTTTCTCTACCTTCTGATACCCTCTGATTACACAATTAATTTTTATTTAATTTAGTACCTGCCCAGCACCATATCTATATTTATATCTATATTTTTTGCACTTTAATTTGTACTGATAAGTTAGAGCAAGTGGCTTACATTTATGCACTTCAACACATTGTTAGTTGTTTATTAATTATGTTTTTTTTGTATTTTTGCTCTATGTATAATCATCTGTTCTTGATTTACTTTCTTATGCACTATACATGGATCTATACAGAGACAGGCTGAAGAATATCTATTTATATATTGAGAGTTCGCAATGTTTTTGTATTTATATTTGTTGTTGTTTTCAATAAATAACTCTTTTTATATACATTAATTGTATTTTTGGATGGTTGCGTGGTATTGCGGTCTTCAAGGTATGAGAATCCTTTCAGTAGCTTTTATATGTGTATGCCCAATGCAAGTTCTGTACAAATAAATGTGTTTAATAACATTAAAAGCATTAAACATTCCAATCCATTGTGCTCTATGGAATCGTGAGCTACAGCACCAGGTTTCATCTGGCGCTGCTTCAACCAGAGCGCCCATCGCTGCATCCTTTTCAGCGCTATAGTTAAATAATACGCTGGTGGCTGTCTTGGTGTTAGCATTTTTTCAGTTGTTAAATCTCTAAGCCTTTCCTGATAAGTTTAAGTCTTTCTACCACTTTTGTTGTCCGTCTTTGGACCCATGCTATTTGAATAATAGCCTCGATTCAAAAACACATTTGTCCGGACTTCCGTAGCTGTCTGTGAAAGTTTGGGTGGGAGAATGTGTATATGCGCTTTCGATGAACGGAAGCAAATCGGAACATTTCCTTTAGTTCGGATCATTTTCCAAACAAAATCAGAAAATTTTCGTTCGTTCAGATAACTTCCATTGTTGGGATGGGTTTCCGTTTGATTCAGAGAGCTGATTTCCGACGGATCACCACCCTATAAATCCGTTTCTTTTCCGATTCACTTCCGGGACCTTTTGAGGGCTCGGATTGCTATTGTTGAACATGTTTTGCGGCTATGTGGAGGAGTCTGCGCGCCTTTAGCACCAAGGCATTGCATGTATCAGCATGGCCGAGGCCATAAATTGTATAGCAATGTATTCCTGAATCAATACATTTCATGTATGCCTTCTAGATGCATTTTAAGTCTGACCTTAATTAGTCCTTAGCATGTAAACATTTATTTTCCCACACATCCACATAATTGTTATATTTTTTTAGACTTATGTCCTTTGTGAATTATATTTGGATTGTTGAACTTGAATCTTAATTTGTTGCAGGAGTTATTGTTTTAGTCGGTTACCTTTGGTTTGTGTAATTATTTTATATTTGGTTGCAGGAACCGCAAGATGTGCCACTCACACAACATACAAGCAGTCTTTGGTCCAGCTATGCGATTCCTCAGTGTTCTTGCAGGGCATCCAGGGTCGTCCCATGATGCTTATATATTGCAGAGCTCCGGCTTATTTCGTCAGTTTGAGTCAGGAGAATTATCTGGTGGATGGCTCCTGGGTAAGTTTGCTCACATTCCATCAATCCATTTTCACTGTATGGCAATGAATATAGTTGATGACTCATGACTTAACCTATTGCTGTTTTTAGCCCTTGATGACATGTTAAACAATATTGTAGCATAGAATGTGTATTTTATGCTATTATTTTTAAATTCTTCAGGATATCCACTCCTGCCCTTGCTCCTGATGCCCGTTCTTTGCCTGCAGAATGCGGGCCAGGGGTTCTTTAATCGGGCACTATGCAAAACCCGGGCCGTGGTGGCGAGGGCCCTCTGGCTTTTGATGTCCAGATTTAGGTGTTTGGACCATATAGGGGGGGGGGGGCACTGCAGTATGACCCCAACAAGGTTATACCAATATTTTAACTTACGTTTTTTAACAGGGACCACACGTGCCAGAGTGGCACAACTGAGTGTCAGGGTCCTTCAGTTGGTGGGCGAGATGCAGGAGCTGCGCAACTCGTTGGGGACCACAGATGATGAATAATGTTCTGTGGCCTGCCATTGCTATGTATTTTGTTTTTTATAGTTGTAAAAATTAGAAATTTTCTAAATTTTTAAAAATTTTATATTTTATGATGGAATCCAAAAAAAATGTTACAGTGTCATTTCATTTACAAAATACATTAACACAAAACTAATGGCCCCAGAAATATTTAAAGATGAATATTCACATGACCGAGAAGTGATTTGGGTGAGCTTTTAGGGTCCAAAAGGGAAGATGGAGGATAGTGCTAAGTGGTTTGGGTGACCTTTAAGGGTCCAAAAGGGAAGATGGAGGATAGTGCTAAGTGATTTAGCTAAACATTGTAGTAGAAGTGAGGGTGGCAAATATGTAGGCGAGCACTTTAATGAGTTTAGTTTGTAGTGCGCAGGCGCTAGATCGTAAGGATTTCCGCCTGGATGACTATTTATTGAAAAAGGGAAACAGAATCTATCGGGAAACGTAAAGGATTCGTGGGAGGGTACGATGGGAAAAGGGCAAAAACAAAAGCCTACGTTGTAACATGTGAAAATGAAACGGAAAGGTCACGATGGAAACTGACATCCTCGTATTCGTAATCTGCCGTACGAACGGATGGAAACTTTACAGAAGGTTTTTAATGCATGCATAGAATCGCTCGTACACTCATACGAGAATGGAAACCTTTCACAAAAAAACAGATCGGCACTAAAATAGAAGTTTTTTTTTGTCTCTCTGAATCGAGCCTAATGTATTTTTGCAGCTGAGGTCTCCAGAACTGCACACAATATTCTAGCTGGGGCCTCACCAGGGCTCTATACAGCGGCATCACAACCTCCCTCTTCCTACTGGTGATTCCTCGAGCTATGCAGTTTAGCATCCTGCTTGCTTTTCCTACTGCCTGGCTACACTGTCCATGCATCTTGCAGCTTTCACAAATCTGTAAATCCCTAAATCTCTTGAAGTCCTGACTGACACAATACTGCCCATATGGATTTTATATTTACATTAAACATTAAACTTCATTCCTGGGGGAAATCGTGTCCAGTGAGGCGTAACCAGCATCCTGGCAAATGGGAGCTTGCCTATAGGCAGAAGCAGTGGAGACTGGGGGTTGCGGACTCACTTGAAGGCGGGTGTCCCAAGGGGCCTGACATTATAACCGGCCATATAGAATGGGAGATCTTGTGGAACAAGTGCAGGCCATGGCATTTGCTATTAACTAACTTGCATGGTGGCCCAGGAGAACTACCAGCCACCTGCCCCACAAGTGACCATAACTCCCGTCGAGGCTCACCTTCCAAAGAAGTTTTCATGGGAACTCCATAAGTTTGCTAATTTTCACAATGCTTGTAAGCTGTATTTTAAGCTCTGCCCCATTCAACTGGACTGGAGCCCCAGAGAGTGGCCATTAAAATGTCCTTGCTACTGGGCCTTTTCTTGCCTGAAGATCCTGTCCTGCAAAATGTGGACGCTTTCTTTGAAGCTATGGATGTGCTCTACTATGACCTAGTTTTATATTAGACCAATTGTAACAGAGGAGAGGTACACCTATACACTAATAACATCAAATAAATAATCAACAAATGTAAATCTTTATTCCCAACAACCACTACATAATATAAGACACAATAAAAAGCAAATAACTACAGACATAACACATCAACATACAAGGACATACAAAAGTGAGGTGTAGGTGGGGAGAAAGTTAAAAATGTATGTATAAATGTATAACTAACAAATTATCCAATATCGATCATAATGTCCAACTCGATAAATCAATCTGTCGACCCTTTCCTAAAAAACAAAATCCAAGGTATCCAATTAATCTAATAATTACATTGTTTTATAATATATTTAGTATATCATATCAACACATCAATATCAATATACTCCAAAGACAAATCCTAATATAAAGTGCATATGCAAAAAAAATCACCTTATCGAAAAAAATTGCATCCTAAATAATCCATATCAATCCATAAACGCTGCCTATGGGCCTGATGCAGAGCCTCCCCCGGTCTGAGCTTAAAACCTTCCGATTGTCCGGGGCTCCCGTTTGAATCGTGGCACAAATGTGATGCAGAGCCTCCGTCGGAATGGCTCCCTAACTGATCATTCAATTTGTCTTTACTCGGGAAGTTTTTTTTGCTCTCTCGGGTGCCTTCAATTTGATCGGGGCTTCCATTCCCGTTCACACGGGCGGCCCGTTTTTCCCTGCTTTTTCCTTGGTTTTTGAACGTACCTGCTTGGTTTCCGTCGTATTTGCCCTTCCATTTTGGTGATTTTTCCAAGTATACTTACATCTCCATGGCTCTTCAGTTGCCAATCTGACTACACGCAAGCGCACATCCCTAAACCTCCATTGGAATATGCATATGGCACCAACTGCCAATTTGACACATATATATATTGTCAAATTTATTTTTGGGTGTTCCTTCTTTCTTGCCATTAATGCATACCTTAATCTCTTTGGCGTTCCTTCTTCCTTGCCTTTAATGTTTACCGTAATTGGTTGTGAGTTTTTCAGATTTTTTGTCCCATATCTAAACCTTTTGTGTCATGTAAATGTGTGATGATGTTGTGTGATTGTACATTTGCAGGAAAGACAACTCACAAAATCTGTTTATGTTTTTTTTAATCAAACTTTTTGCTTTTGTGGTTTTGAGATTATTTTTATGATAAAACAAAAGTAAAAAACAATTTAAATTTGAATTAAACATGTTAAAAATTAGGCCTCGGGGTCTTGTGGCTGTGTTTTTCTTTGATCTGTGAATGAAAAACAACCTTAGTTTAGCATTGTTTTTATGGTTTGTTTGGGCGTTGTTTTTTTGGGGCCCTTTTTAAACCGGACATTCAGCGTGCTTTAATGAAAAGCCCAAACTCTAAAAAAACGATTCCGCAGCATCATCTGTAAAAAAAAGATACAAGGACCCACCATTAATCCACAAAATACATTACCAAGTTTCCTGGCCTAACTAAAGTCACTTTATTAACCTTTTGCTGCCTCACATTGCCCTAGTTCTTCTATCTGCATGTAGCCTAGTTTGTAGCTGCGTACATGGGTTAAACTAAGGTGGGCTTGTATTTAACGTGACAAACTAAGTTGTTTCAGACTATTCTTGCGCTTTGTTTTTTTTTTATTATAAGGAATGTGTGCGCGCACATAAACGCACGCTCGCATACTCACATCCATGATGATGTGGTCCTGCTCCTGTGTAAAGATGGCATAGCTCCTGGTATAGCTCTGACGTTCCCCCGCAGTGACGTGCAGGACATCCCAAATTGGAATGCCCCAGAGACATGATGCCTGTAACCCAGCCCTGGATTTCTTCACACTCCAAAGGGCTGGGTTACATGGGTTTTGGCCTGCTTTACAACATCATGACCAAATCAGGTTAGGATGGAATAACCCACCTCCTTTGCATTATTCTTAAAGTAACACAGGTTCCCTCACATAAAGCAGAACAAAACCCAGAGCGGCCACTGGTCTTCCCCCTGGAAATCCCAGATCGGGATGCCCCACTGTGTGAAACCCTTTTTAATGAGACTTTACTCAGAAATGGCAGACTCCCTCTCTTGAAGCGAAACAAGCCATGATTAGTTTAATGACCTTTGCAGGCGTATATTGTAGTGCCCCCCCAGTCTGATCCAGACAACGGAACCTCATCTTCCAGAGACCAAAGGCTCGCTCCACCACAGAGCGAGTCCTCCTGGGGGCAGTATTGTAGGGCTCCTCTGCCTGTGAAGATGGGTGCAGGATTGGGGTCAGCAGCCAGGGGAGCAAAGGATAGCCAGAGTCTCCTGCCCAAAAACTAAAAAAAACAAAAACAAAATAAAAATAAAAAAAGGTGTGCATTGCAACAATAGAAAAGAGGGACAAATAGGTGAGCGGGGTAGGGTTGGAGGAAAGGACATTTGTAATGAGCATACATGCACATCCAACCTGTACACTCATTAAAAAAGTCTGGGGAATACTACATAAGAGGGCAAGAACATGACGCAATAGGGTTCTATCACTTAACCCATTTAATTTAAAGTTAAAAAATTAGGCTAAAAATATACTAACAAAAAAATTACCAAATAGTGTGTTAAGGGAAAAAACAAAGTCAGACAAGGTGGGCAACCAATACAAGTTTCATACACATACCCAGTAAGGCGGGTGAGCTCAAATAGGTGCAGCCTGGTTTCTGCCATACTCAGCAGGACAAGACCGCGGAGCTGGCGCCGCTGATGTGCTCCAACAGAGGACTGCATATTATTGCCCGAGTGCAAATACGGCTGCTCTGACTTGCCGTAAGTGAAGGCTCGGCGGCCCCGTTTCATTAGGCTGATTTCAATCGGAAAACAAGGCTCTGCATCACTGAAAAAAACGGAACAATGAACGAGGCGTCCGTTTTGCCGGGAAACAGCCTCGTGCGAGCAGACAATCGGAAAGGCGGCTGAGCGCACACCTGAGCGCATAAACGCACACTAAAATCAACGTAGCACCCTTTCCTGACCCGATCAAAGGCCAAAACCAACGGGAAAACGCACGGGATAGCTGAACGGGGAGGCTCTGCATCAAGCCAAATGATCTGGATCCTAAATATAAATATTAACGCATAAATCACCAAATGAATAAGATTTTATTTTCTTGTGAATAAATACACCTATAAACAATATTCAATAATCAAAGTGCTAGTGCATGTGCAAAAGGTCACCTTATTCAAGAGAACAACAGCTAAACAATCACAACCTATCGGACAATCAATGCATCCGATAATAACATTATAAGCAATAATTTACATATATAACAAGTCTCCCCACTGCATGTCACCTCACACTGAGCCACGCACTCCATGGGTCACAAGGCCCATTTCATCAGGCGTTACATGTCTTATATATTGGATGAACCATCAGATTGCCACCAACTGCCGGGCGGCAGTGATGAATGATGAGAGGGCAGGTGTGTATGCAGACATTGTTTCTACAGCTGACGCAAATCTGTGGAAACTCCGAAATAGGCATAGACCAGCTGAACAATATTGTACTGAATTCCACCGCTGGACTGTCAATTGTCAGTGGAGTGACCCTGCACCTACAAGTCAGTTTAGAGTAGGGCTTTCTGACTCCATTAAAAATGTCCTGGGTAATCATGCATCTAAGTCCCTTGATGAGGCTATGTAACTGGCAATCTGGACTGAATGACGCCACAGAGAATGTTGAGAGGAAAAGTCTGTAACCTATAAGGATATTCTTCCTCTTCCGCCTTCTTGCTCCGTGTTGCCCTGCTGCCCTCCATCCCAGGCTGAGGAGCCAATGCAGCTTGGGGACACTAAACTGTCTCAGTCAGAAAAGGGAAGGAGGCAGTCCAAAGGCCTATGCCTGTATTGTGGAGAAGCTGGCCACTTCGTAAGAACCTTGCCCTGGAAGCCTGTGACCAGGCTTCAGCAGCCTGACGTATCCTTTTTGTCTAGTATTGGTGTCTTGAAATTCTCCACTAATTGCCATACCCTCTCTTTGTCCATTACACTTTCCTGGGGCTCCCATTCATAGATGCCTCCTTTGCCTGCTCCCTGGGCATAACCTGTGATCCACTGGTGCAGCCAGTCTGTGTTTTGGCGGTTGACAACTCTCCCCTGCAGCAGGGAAGACCACTTCTCAATACCCCTGAGGTAACACCCACTCCAAAAGTTGGGGGTTCTATGTGCTCAATGCCCTCTTAAGATCTTGGGGCTGCCCTGGCTCTGCATGCATAACCCCCAGCTAAGGGTTGATTCAGAGCCCCTTTCTCATCATTTTTTTGTGTGAAAATTTCTGTTCTCGGACATTTTTCCACCTCATCTGATTCAGCAAAGCCTTTTTTGCAAGAATGTTTATGTGAAATGTTTTCTTTTTTGTGTGATTTTTTGTTTGGTAGCAATACCTCCAAAAAAAGGGTCTCTGAATCAACCACATAGACTAGGAAAAGGGACAGATTACAGAATGGGGCCCTGGATGTGCTGCCAGATGTGTTCCTCACACGGTGTTGGTTAGGAAGCCAATTTTGTCCACTCAGTATGCCATGGAAGCTCCCAATCCAGTGGGACATAAAGCTTCTGCTCATTGTAAGGCCCCTAGGTCTTCACCAGTCCCAATTCGCCCAGTGCCTGTGCCCCAGTAACTTGCCTGCCCCTTACTGGCTACCAAGTCTCTAGCCTGCCCAGTGGCTGTATCTTGCTTGTCTGTACCTAAGCCTGACTCCCCGAAACCTAGTTCCATGTCTGATACCCCAGTGCTGGCTCTGAGGGCACTTGTACCTCGAGTCAGTAAGCTGTTTAATCAGCTGCATTCCCCTGAAGCCCAGAATGATACTGTTACTTCTGAAGATAAGGATGAAACCTGTCCCACTGCACCTGAGCCCAGTCATGTCATGTCTTGTCTTGTCTTGTCTTCTGCAGCGGCAAGGCTGAGGGTGACAGTGATCAGAGGACAGATACCTCTGATGAAGATGACAATTACCCCTCAACTAGGCCCAAACCATTTTGGGGAGAAAGGTTGCTAGAATGCCTTGGAGGGTCTGGAAGGCCCTCCAATTTGTGGGGGATAATGTCATGGTTTCAGCTTCACCAAATGTTGGTTAATCACTATTCTGTGTGCTCTGGCTGTCAGTATGGCTATGCATCCCCGGCATACCTTTATGTGTGCTATCTCCTTTTATGGCCATGTTTTGCTAGTTTTGCAGGTCAGCCTCCCTACAAGTATTGCTGGGGTTAAGGTGGTGGGCTGACTCTGGCCTCCTGTCCTGATTGGCCAATGGCCATGTAAAACCAGGCCTCTCCCTGCATACATTGGCCATTATAGCTTTTGTTGGGTGCTAATGTTAGCTGGATTCTGATTATCTATTGCCGACTTTCACTTTGTCTGACCCTCCTCTGATTGCTGTCTGTGCCGACACCTATTTAGGGGCAGTCCTAACTGTGAGAGCCCCCTTTGGGACATACAATGCTATGGATAAATTAGGAGCAGCTTACATGAACCAAGGCACCTAAACAGAGGCACCTTGGCATCTGGTAGTCATACTTCTGCATATGAGTGCCAACCAAGACATCTGTTTTTAATCAGATTCTAGGACCATTTAAGATTTGTATATACTAATTGCCTTGCTGACTTGCCCCTCTCAGGATAGCTATAAATTGGTCTGAGTGTCTACCACTTCTGCTTTGTATTATAGTCCAGGTGTCCAATAAAGGGGAATCTGGTGCAGATGCTGATGGAGTTGAACTGTTAGATTTGCCAAAAGATAGAGGGGGAAAGAATAGAAAGTGCTTCTCACTAGAAAGAGCTGCACGGAGAGAACCTTCCATGTTGGTATTATTTCATGAACAAAACCATATATGTATAGGTGCTATGCAAGCCAAATCCTGCAGTGGTTGATTTTATCATTTAAAGTGGGAGACATTCCATTAAGGGCAAGAAGTGTTTTGAAGTGAAGGCACGGTCCATGGTTGACAATCTGACTGGTATCTGAAACAAACAATAAAGAGATGATTTGCATAGCCCCGCCTATTGCAAGGGTAGATGGGTAATGCTATCTGTCCTTGGACTGGATACTGTGCAAATACTTTCTGTTCTAGGAAAGCACCTCTTTTCCTTTACCTAAGTAGAGGGTTTTTTGGTCTCTTTAGCCCCCCTTTATTAAGCCTAACATGGGTCTCTCCACATACTGGCTTATGTTTTGGTACTCACCAAGTCTCACCCCCATACTGGCAGAGGCATCTGCCCTAGTGCTGATGAGAGCCTAAGGCTTGAAACATGTGTCCACTAGTTGGATGTGTTTGGCTGTGTAAAATTTAAAGCTAATCCTTGGCATTGCACTCTTAGCGTTTCTAAGGGCCTTGGATGGCATAGAGACATAAAGAGATGATTTGCATAGCTCCTCCTACTGCAAGGGTAGATGGGTAATGCTATCTGTCCTTGGACTGGGTACTGTGCAAATACTTTCCGTTCTAGGAAAGCACCTCTTTTCCTTAAATTGAGTGCAGGGAAATATAATCAGGAATCCCCACAATGTTAGTGATGAAAGGACTTTGACATTTTGTATCTTGTGGGATCTCCTTTTAACAGTTTCCTGGTAGGGTATGGCTACAATAAGGTATGTCCCACCAACTTTTCACATAGCCCAAGCGGTAGATTTACCCTGCTTTAGACAAAGAGCCCTATTTAATTGAAGATATATGAGCAGCATTAGAAACCACTACCTGTCATACAAAAAAAGGACGCTAGAAAGTGATGTGTGTCCTTTGCTTAGAGTTGTTTACATTGTTTGCAAGATTAAAAGGACATCTGTAGGCAACATAAAAAAGAATATTTAACTTAGTTTCCATTTAAATATCTGTCCAAGTCGAGTGTACTAAAACAAACCAGACATGATGATCTGGTCTTGTCTTCTGTCATGTGTCCACCACTTACACAACAGTGGGAGTCTGATGATGCTTTGCCTGCCACACTCCTTTTCAGTGAGTGGTGTGCACTGCATCTGTTGAACATAGCAGCAAACTGAGCTATAATTCTAGCAAACAAAGCTATAATTGTAGCTGTAAACATAGACAGAACTAACTATTTACTTGCATTATGCTGTAATTTGTTGCACTTATGGAAAATGTTATTTACTTAGAAATACAGTTTGGCACGAGCTGGCGAACTGCTGTGTCCAATTTGATTATGAAAATTAAAGAAATGCTGAAAATACACTTTTACAGTTTATGTCAGCATGAGATGGAAGAATATATGTGTAGTGTCTTAGGAATGTCTCTGTTGTTTGGAAAGCCTTAAATAATGAGTTTAACAAAAAAGGTAAAAAGTGCTGAAAATATTTTTATATGTTGTTTTTTAAATACGTTACTAGTTAACTATCAGGCGTCGAAGCTCAAATATCGGGAGATGATGAAAATTCAACTAAAGAGACAGTCTTAGGTGATACACCTGCAACCTATGGTTGATTGGGCCTGCAGTGAGCCAGCAGAAAGTGGGTAGGTATGGAGAGATCAAAGGCCAACATGTGAGTAACAGATCACCCTTTGGTAAATACGACCCTTAAGTTCTTTGATTTGTATAGGGGGTAGCCCCTTATCTCCCGTTTGCCCCCAATACAACCGGTTAACAGTCCGTATCTCCTGAGTTGCTGCCATGGAAAAAACCTTAGGAGCATGGATCCCAATTGCCATCTCTGAGAGCCACAGATATGATTGTGGGGGGGGGGGGGGGGGGGGGGGATGAACAGAGCTCCCTACCAAAGATCAGGAAATGGAGCAGAGTAGACAATTTAGATCCTTGGAATTGCCAGCTCTTCCTGATGAGTAAGGGCAGATGGCAAAGGTGGCCCCAGGACTTGATATTGTATGATATACTTATATGTGTGCATGGGAGGAGGATCCTGGGGACTGGGAGAAAGACCTAAACAGGCACTTCTCTGAGAAGCTCAAAGCAACACTCTTCTTCAGTATACAAGAATCCAGCTATAAATATCTCACAGTTCAAGAAAATGTTCCCAGGTATCTCATTGATATGCCGGTGATGTGAAGACGAGGAAGGTTCCTTTATGCACATTTTCTGGAATTGTCCCCTAACCAGTGCTTTCTGGGAAAAGAGTGGAAAAAATTTGAAAAATCTTAGGACATTCCTAAAGACCAGGCTTTGTTGCTACTACGGCAGTGGCTTGCTGCTTAGTTGGCATCCTGCAGTTTCCTCCAGAACATGCTGGTGACTCATCGCTGTCCATTCATTGCAGTGGAGGAACAAGCCTGGCCCACCCCTCCATTACAATGAATGGACGCCCGTTGTGTGACTGACACAGGGAGGAGGACAGCATGTGAGCCACCGGTAGCCCCATTCTAGGAGGTTTCAAAGCATTGGGAGTGAAGGTGTGTGCCTATTTTTTATGGGTTTATTAACCATTTATTGCTGCCAGAATAGTCATCCCAAAATTCTGGTATTGACCTTGCTCCCCCTTCAAATCTTACAGAGATAAGGGTCGATTTATGGATGGTGCGCAAAAAACCCAAGCCAAGCGCAAGCGATTCCGCCTAGGCTCTTGATTTATGGCTTTGTGTGCATGCCGGACACACATGCGGATTGCACCAAATTGCATGCGCTCGCTGTGAGTGCAACATTCCTCTTCAGACCCTTTGTTAGTTAGCTTTGTTAGTAGCAGGTCAGACTCCAGAAGCTGGAAGGACTGAGGCCAACAGTGGAACTAACTCTAGGGTCCTACACCACAGGTACATGTAAATAGTACTGGCTTGTTTGTAGGTATTTTGCACACATACATTTTTCAAACTGTATGGTGTGTGAGATACTTTTGGATTATGGAGTGGATAACATGTGCTTTCATGTGAAAAATTTCGCTCGCAAACATCGAGCATTATATAATACACATATCATAGAAAAACGGACAGCATGATAATTACTGTTACATAGTGTGCAGCAGTAGTTCTCAACATTTTACACCAAGTACCCCCTAGTGCAAAAGTTCCAACAGAGTACACCCCTAGGAGAGCCACAGGCCTCATATCACGTTTAAACACGCTTAAAGCAAGGAATAGTGTTTTACTGCTAAAATAATATATCAGACCTGTCAGACCCCTGCATTGACTTCAATGTGGAGTGCTAGCTGCTGCATTCCCCACATCCCCAGCGGCATGCCTACTCCCATCCCAGCCTACCTGAAAGGCTAGGGTGGGAGCATCCACAGTCCAAGGATGCAGGGGAATGTGCCAGTTTGTGCTCCCCAGAACAATGAGAGCCGTTTGCCAAATGACATAGTCACAGCAGACGGCTCCCATTGGACCGGGGAAAAGTAAGAGATTACCGGTGCCCTTGGGGGGGGGGGGGGGGTTTCACACATTGGGACATTCCAATATGGGGGAAAAAAAGGGTCCGGCCTTGGGAACTTTTAGATCTTTCAATTAGATTAGATCCTATAATCTTTTTTTTTGTTTTGATAAAATTTTGATTAATGGCATACACTTTACATATTCTATTGCCCCTAATGTAGTGGATGGGAGGCATGGAATGCGTGACTTCCTTCATGGTTCATTCTTCTCTGGTGGGAATTCCCGAGTGTGAGTCCAGCTTTTTTCATTGGCCTGGTGACTGGGTTTTGTCTCTCCAGACAGCCTTACACTTTTGGAGTTGAGATGGTTTGTTGCATACTGGTTGAAGCAGTGCCAGTTGATACCTGACTCTGTAGGTTGAGATACCAAAGAGCACAACGGGCAGAACTGGATTAGAGTGTTTTTTGCCTATATTTGTACAGAACTTGCAATGTGACTTGTCAATAATGGAAATGCCTAGATGTCGCTAAATAACATTTTTTTTTTCACAGAAAAACACTTTTAGTGGCTTTTGGGTACAAGTGTGTAATTTGGACAACAATAACTAAAATGCAGCTTAAACACTGTAAGGTTTGCCCCCTTTGTACCCAGCAGTGATTTCTAATAACTGTAATGATGAAACACTGATCAGCACTGGAAAAATACTGTGGCAATCTTTCCAAGGAGGAAAAAGTTCCTCAATACATTGTGCAGGGACGAAAAGATGGTGCAGGGATAATTGGCAGTCAGGTTCAACAGGCTCTGACACAGGTCAGCAAATACATGGTGCAACAATCAAAGCAAGGTGGAGGCTGATTCACTACTAACACCAGGTATTGCCAGATGAGCGTTTGTATAGCGGCACTAATAGCGGCTGTAATAGAGCGCCTCAGTCACTCTAGCAACCTGGCTGGTATTGATGAATGTGATGTGTGTTGGGCGCTGTAACAACAGTATATAGCTGCAGCGAGCGAGAGGTAGCGCTAGCTCAGTGCGTCCGGCACTCTGCGCTCAACACCATATTTAACAAAACACAGTCTGTTTTTGAACACATATCCACCAGTAACAAAGCGAAAACACATGGAATAACATTGTTTTAACATTGGGACAATAACACTTTAGTGCCAATTCTGCATAAAAAGAGTCAAAGTTTCTAAAAGTGCTTGTTTGCAGCCAGGAGAGGTCACACAATGATTTGAGCAAAAAAAAAAACACGCTATTTATACACAACTAATGAAAGCCCATTGAGATGTACGGGAGAGCACTACAGAGCGACAGGTACTACATGGTGCTCTAGAACCTAGAGAGGTGGGGCTATACTCTGAGCCATCTGGATTAATACATCGGGCGCTACATGGCGTTGTTAGAGTCGCTCACCAAATTCGCTTTCTTGAATGTGGTTTTGCGTACAGCGCCCATCGTTCACCAGACACTGCCTGCCGCTACAAGGCACTACCTGGCGCTATCCCTTCTTAAATAACCCCCTTAGTTACATTTGGTGCCACCAGAAAGATGCTAAAGAGCGCACATCATAAATAAGACCCTTAGTGCTGTACGGCTGTATCTTTAGGAGGGCTAAGTTTAATAGCTTGAGGCACAGATCCAGGTGAGCATACTGTTGTTTTATTTTTCGCCTACACATTACCAGTAATTTTAACATGTATTTACTCATAAAATTATTTTTTTGCTTAAGGTGAGAAAAAAAGACAGGCATGTGCTGGTCAACCAATACTTTACTCCAACTGTAATGTTTGTCTATTAGAAAATCAAGTGCAGCAGGATATTAAAAAAAAGAAAAAAAAAGAAAATGGAACAAAAGTGAGAAGCAAAGAAAAGAAAATGTTCTACTTCCCAAAAGTCAATCAGATGGGATTTGCCCTTTTTAATATTTTTGAAGATTGCTTTATGATCCTGTTGACCCTCTATTAGCGAAAGCTTAGCTCTCAACCAAGGTAATTAAATTATGAAATCACAGCAGAGATCTTCAAACCTCTCATAAAACAAAAATTAAAAAAGGAAGCTATGAAAAAAGCATGTCAAAGGCCTCTCTGTTCATGCAATATTGTTCCCTAATGTTAATTACATTGAAATAGGCAAGGACTATTTTGGTATTGCTCATATGCTTTGAAAAGTACTATCCAGTTTATCATACCTGTCAACCCTAGTGCATCACAGGCTAATACTTTATTAAGAAAAAGAAAAACCATCAGGGAACCGCTGATCCCATTTAAGTACATTGGGCAGAATGTTAGACTAATTAAAAAGCATATTTTTACATTATTAATTCCTGGGTTTCACACTTAATGAATGTGAAATGACAGCTTTTCCATCTGTACATGTATGTTCCTTTGCACTATTAGAAGCTTATGAATTATTTTAAGTAAAAAAAAAAAAAAAATCACGATTTCTTTTTTTTTTTTGTCCACCACAATAAAAACCACCTACATTCTACTAATTATTAAAGGCAAGTGCTTAAATGGAACATTTTTTAGACCTCCAGAACCATGTAAGAAGTATTTTAGATGAGTTATAAAATATGGTTTTTAAATGATATTATGATTTGCAAACACTTAAAAATAATTGCGGCGCAGTAGAGAGCTCGAAAGCCCCTAATCTTTATTGTGTAAGACAATGTGATAAAATGTTTTTACAGCCGAAAGCTCATTTTGCATCTGGAAAATTGTGTAAACTGATGAGAAAAATCTCATTAAAAATCGGGGCTATTTTTTAATATTCTTTTGAAGATGTCGCTACGGTTTGTCTGCCTCTTATTGTTTATTAAATTGGGCAATTGTGCAAATATCGTCACAATCTATTTAAATAAAGACATAAAAGACCGGAGCTATACAATTAGGGAGGGTCATTAGTATTAGTTTCAACATTTATTTTATAAATGGTTTTTCGAGATAATGAGAACTTGGAAGGATTATTTTGCCCGTTTAAATTAGATACCCTACTTGTCATTACCGTAGTAGGTACTATATTATTTAAAACTTTTTTTTTGGCACACATCACCACTGTATGCACAGCAAGCAGAACACTGAACTACATATGTAATTTTTTTTTTTTGCTACAGGAGAATACTAATAAAATGCATTACTAAAATATCCAAATGTGCTTACAATGACCTCTCTGTATTTTTATTGTCTTTTTCTCAAACCACAAAAGTCGTACTGACGGTATAGTTTAAATGCTCAACCCCCCCCCACCACCATGTAAATATTGGGGAATTACATTTGCACAAACTGCAGGGCTTTTGTACATGGTGGCTGGAGCCCTTCCAACACAAATTAATCAGGATAAAGTTGCTTTATGTTCGACATAGCCCTAGTTTATTTTTTTAACGTATTAATTTGTCATCAGCTTCCATGGTTCACTGTGACTCATTCAGATGGCACTGAGAGTAGATAGAAAGACAATCTCTTGGCTATAGTTTGCGGTTGGAATAATTATAAGGAGTAATGAAAACTTATTAGTCGTTAGATCTGGAATGATATGTTTTTTTTTTTCATGTTTTGAAAGAAATGCTCCCTGACAGTCGTGCTAATTTAATTTCCTAAGGTTATTTAGGAATAGAAACAGCATTATTGTTGCACTGTTCATGGATAAAAAAATGACTACCATCTTTATATATTTCATTATTTAGCTATTAATACTATTATTGCTACTCAAAACACAAAATAATTCTACCTTGTATAGTGTATATGCGTTACCTTGTGTGGTCAAAAAATTCAGTAGCACGAGACTGACTCTATTGGGACTAAAAGAAAATTTGGCGAGTGGTACAAAACAAACAATCGTGACTTCTTTCTTGTATTCAATTAGAAAAGAACAAAAAGTAACAAAATAAACATCTTTTTTTAATTTAATGTATTTTGTTTTCCAACTTTGTGTTGTATTGTGTTTGTATTCATTGTTACTTGATATCACTTACCTTATAGTTGACCACATATTGTTGTCCTGTGTAAAAATGTATTTAGAAATCTGTATGTTGTCCTAGGCTTGCATGCAAACACGCACCGCTTGTTTTGGCTCATAACATTGCTTTGCCAAATGGGACTTGAAGAAATCATTTGCCACTCAATTCAGCATGTCAAGAGTTAACACTATATGGAATAAAGTATTGTAAATATTTGGAAGGCACACATATGTATTAGGTGGTCTGCTAGTACTTGCCAAAACAAATTAAGGGGCTTTTTCCTTTTACATAAACTTCTCTTTTTGCCAAATGCATAATGATTTTACATGAAATTAAATCTTATTTGTGGCTTCATGTTAAACCTTGAGTAAACGGTGCAGCCTGTTCTGGAGGAACAATTGCACTCCAGCTAGGCACTGTAACCAATTTTGTCTGATATATTACAAGCTAAGTCATTTTCACTATGTCATAAACAATATTAACGCCTACATTGCCATGGGGCTGCTCTCTAAGGCACCTCGAGAAACCAAACGAAAGACATAATATATGTACATGTGTATGTTTACCACTCTCCCATGTTCCTTTTTTCCTAAATATTTTCTTACCTAATACAATCTTTATTCCAAATCAAATATGTGGCTATAATAAAGTATATACATAGGTGTATGTACTCTATATAATGTATGTATATATTAGTCCATTGTCTGCATGCTCATACTTGCAATCTGTAAAAAAAAATGGAATAAAGTGAGAATGTTTTAGCCAAGACAATAAAACACATAAGCTGTTCATGTCTACAGCTTATACTTGATTGAAATACTCAGTGCTGACTGCCTTTTTTTTCTTTATTCTAGATTTTTATTGACACGCATCAGCAAATATTATTGACACTGTCCTTGTTATATTAGTATATATTTACCTTGCTCAGGCTTTTATTATTCCAGATTTCAGTCGCTGCCAAGTATTAATCAATATATTATGCTACTCAGCTGGGCAAATTGTACAAAACACAGTGCCCCTAGGGTTAATACAGTCAAGGAGCAGGAAAGTGTTTTAGACATGTACACAACATGTGGTGTACTATTATCATTAAATGAGGTGAACTGGGACTCGATACATATGGATTTTGAGTTGCATAAATTTTGATTGATATCATTTGAAGACTGAAGCCCTGAAAGGCTAGATTTTGTGAAAGACGATACACAGGCTCACTGTTACCGCATACAGTCATACTAGAGGAGAAGAAAATATGCAACAAGGCAGGCATCTGGGTTTTAAACAGCTCGATCGGAGCATCAATACTTATTTTCAAGAGAAAGAAGAAGGAAAAGATGCTAACCTTTGCCTGACAATAGCATGTTGCAAATATAGAACTGGACCCTAGGGATGCCCCTTCTTTTCAACTGTAGCAGAAGTGGCATTGTAAATGGGCTACCTCGATTATTTCCTTCTTTTAGCTTCTGTCTCAAAAATATTTTTTTTATGATTTTTCAGTTACAAAAAAAAAAAGAATTGAAACACTTGATGCGTAAGCCAAAATACTGACACAGTAGATGGGCAAGGTTTGACACCAGTTTGGACCTAGGAGGCCTCAACATTCAGCCAGGAAGTGTCTGCCACAGAGGTCAAGACATCAGGGACCCCCTGAGAGAAGTTAAATGAGTGCCGTGTTTTCCATTCAGTGTCAAAACCAAGAGGAATTTTCATGGGAAATTTACTAAACAAAATTGTCGATGCGCATTAAATATTTACTTAAATGGACCATTGAAGACCTTTTTTTTTTTAAGTAGACCACTTTTGACTATTTTTTTTCACTTTCTATTTCAGCAATTTTAAATAAACCACGATAGTACAAGCATAACTCAAACAATCCTCCGAGGTACAAGATGCATTTTTTTTGCCTGTCTGCTCGTTAAAGACGTTCTTTGAAATCTATTAATGTTCTGCTTTAATGTATTCCTTCAATTTGTTACAAACTCCTCTTGCGTTCTCTCGGCACGAGAAGCATAGGATGCGCCATTTATCGTTTCTGCAGATTCATAAATGTGTTAAAACATTTTGCAGACGAATAGTTAAATCTTTTAGAGAGTACTAAATAGACCTTTGACCTTCTTTGGAGTTAGAAGTCCATCATTAAACATCAAGAGCAACTTATTAATATTAAAAAAAAATTAAAAAGAAAAAAAAAACAATTCGATAATATGTTTCTTTTTTTTAGTATAAATGTTGACTTGATCATAAGACTATTATTGACTTTTAAGTTTAACTCTTCTGCTAATAATTATAGGCAAGTCAATTACAGTTTTTCTTGAGCTGCTCTGCTTCTCTGTGGTCCAGGTTCACATGTCTGCAATCATCACCAGCTAACAATTGGGGCAAGCATTATGGGAGAAAAGACATAAATCAAGAAATAAAAAAAAAAATAGTTTCTGCACATTTTCAAAAAACACGTTGTGCTCTCTGAGGTCCTTTTCATTTTAACCAAATCAGGGGGAACTTGTCCTCACAGCGGCAAGGCAGATGGAACCATAAATCACAGGATCCATTGACTGCCTGCAGTGTACTCTCTGCAGCTGTCAGTTTTTTGTCTCTTTGGTTTTAGCTGACATAGTTTGAGGTCCACTGTGAACCAATCTGGACTTTTTTATACAGTCATATCCATCAAAACGACTAGTAGCCATCAACCTACTGCAGCGATCGATTCGTTTGCTTATTCTCTGGCATGGCCAATACTTTCTCTCACTAGGTGAAGCATGGGAGAAGTGCCTCGGCTTAGATGTTTTTGCCTCCAGCTACAACCATGATTTTCTGTGCAGCTTTGGCTAACAATATTAAAGTTGCATCACGATAGGTCCAGGAAAAAGCATGCAAACAATGCAGAAGAAAAAATAATTAACGTAGCTTAAAAACAATAACATTTTATATTTATCTTTTTTTTCTTTTCACTTTTTTCATTCAGCAAAATAAACAAACCAACATTATGTGCATAACCTTAGCTGTCTTTGTAAAGGTCAGTATGTATTTGTTAATTTTCTCGACAGCCTTGTGGTGGCACTCTCATGCTGGCGATTCTGTTTGAAAACAGTACGCCTTTTCTTCACAAAGACTCTTTACAAAGACTAGAGAGGAAAAAAAAACATTGATTAAATTGGAATTGCTCTATCAAAGTTTACTTTTCATATATAAAATATATAAAAATATATATCTGGCTCTAAGTAATATCAGCTAGCTCTGTGGTGTTGTAGATGTGTAGGAAACAAAAGACTGAGATCACATTCTTTTCGAGTGTTAAGAATTATTTCAAAATGTGCCAGAACACAAATATATATATATATATATCTTGACATATGTTGACATTCTTAGTAGAAAGTACAGTAGATTTTGCTGCTTGAATTTAAAAAGTTTTTAGAGTCCACCACAATTAGAAATCTGTGTGTGTGTGTGTGTGTGTGTGTGTGTGTGTGTGTGTGTGTGTGTGTGTGTGTGTGTGTACTGTATAAAATATATATATATATATATATATATATATATATATATATATGTTTATACATATAAATATATATATATCATTTATTATTTAGGAAGTAGCCTTTGAGGTATTGAAAACATATATATATATATATATATATATATATATATATATATATATATATATATATATATATATATATATTATAAATTATATTTTGCTTTGTATGATTTTTTCATTATAAAAATTATAATAATATTTATTTTATTATTAGTGATATTAGCAGAGGAGTAAGGAGTCATGTTAATGGTCATGTTAATGGTTGTAATGCTGATTGTTATTAATAAAGAACACATGATTATAATTTTTCCATAATCAATAATATATTTTTGGGAAAAGTGTATAGCTAATTAAATAAATATGTAGATAGCTGCAGTTTAATTAAAATGATTTGCTCTACACTACTTACCTGATTGACATGATTTACTGTATGTCCAAAATTGCATGTATATAATATATATATATATATATATATATATATATATATATATATATATATACCAACATATGAGAGTGCCATAAAGTGTATATAATACATGAATACAATATTTGAAAAAAATTAATGTATATACATATGTATATATTGTGTGTGTGTGTGTATATGCGTATTGATAATTAAAATGATTAACTGTAGATAATTACAATAATTTGCTTTATACTACTAACATAATTCTGTGTGTGTGTGTGTGTGTGTGTGTGTGTGTGTGTGTGTGTGTCTATATATATATATATATATATATATACATTTTACTGTATTCTTTTAACATATATCTATATACAGTATATAGTGCGTGTCTCTGTGCTTAGATAAAATGAATGACTGTTTTCTAGTAACATAGTTCCCAGTTGTATGTTTATTAAGCACTATGCATATACATAAATTAACATCAAAGTTGGGTATACTGTATTTTATAAATAGGTAAATGTGTAAAAAAAAAAACATTTCCTTCATTATAGGAGAGTCTGGGTTCAGCTCTCAATGCCGAAAGTTAGGTCATTTTTTTCACTTATGAAACGGAGACCTATGATTTTGACTTGAGGTGACAACTGAGAAGCAGCAGAACCCTGAGGAATTTCAGAACCATACATTATTATAAGATTGGAAATTAAAGGCAATGTTTTTAGTCTGGATGTGCTCACATATCGCACACACTTAGGAAGAATAGGAAAGCGTTTTTTTTTTTCTTTAATACGTTAATCATAAAAGGCTCTTTTACTGCTTGTGTGTGCAGGTTCAAGTGAATATTATGGCCAGAAATAGCAGATGTGTTGTATGTTGCTAATGCTGTTGCGGGCATCCTCTCCCCCAGCCCTGATTTCACACTTCTCCTGGCCACCAGCAAACACTGCACTATTGTCATCCTAACACTTTACTGTTCAATGTCTTGGTATGCAATGCATAATAAAACCCCTACAACCACACAGGAAAAGCAAAAAAAAAAGATTGATTTATCTCTACTTATTTATTTACCAATTCCCTTTTTCTGGTCCTTAACCATCTATTACACATCTATTACCTGTGCGGTTTTTTTCTGAAGAACATGAGTTGTGAGAATTAATGTTCCATATAATATGTGACATGGACGTTGCAATACATTTGAGCACCCTATTTTTGGATGTTTTCATATGTTGTGTGGTTTTCAAACTATGACCAGTCCACATCCGAAAATGAAAAAAAATGAACATAAATAGTTGTATTATCCTTTGGAGAAATGTAATACTTGGGTAAAGTATAGTTCAGGCCAAGCTGCAGACTTGCCAAATTATGTTGCATGTGAAACACAGAAAACCAGCACCAAAATCTATGAAAAAAACCTAAACCTAAATCAAGAAGAAGACTTTTCTGATGCTGTATATGGACACTGACTGAAGACTTGTGTCTGATTGAATAAATTGCACCGCGGACATATGATGATTTAAACAGGAACAATAACTTTAGTCCTTGTCTCTCAAAGGGGGCAGTTATGGCCTAGCATTAAAGAATCATTCTTGTGACCGGAGGGTTATAGGTCCAATTGCTGACTGGACGTGATTGAACTGCTCTTGAGCAAGGAACCTAACCTCCCAACTGCTCTTCGGGCACCATGGGAAGATGGACACCAAAAGTGGGATTCAAAGCTCTCTTACTTTATCTTTCCTTTCTCTCTTTTCCTTTTTTCTTTCATTTGCTTATTGTCTTTTGTTTCAGTATGTTATTTCTTGTTGTGTATTTTCTATACCTTCATTTTTAAGATTGTCTCTCTTTTCTTCTCTTCTTTCCTTTCCTCTACTTTTTTATTCTCTTATTTTCTTTTTTTTTAACATTTTACTAAACTTATTTTCGTGTATTGCCTTTCCTTTCTTTCTTCTCCTCTCTTCTTTTCCTTCCTTTCTCTTTTATGCTTTGCTTTGTTGGGTATTGGACTGAAGTCTCTAAGAGAGGGAGTATTCCAAGTGATTTGGAGAGGCAGGCCATATTCTAAGCATGAGCCTTTCTTACTCAAAATTCCCTACCATTTGGGAGTTGCAATGAGAAAATTCCAACCATAAGGTGCAGAATGACTTTTTTCATAGCTGCAGAGAGGCATCTAATCAGAATGTCTGGGGAGGGAGTGGGGGTTGTTTTAAGTCCCATTCTAAGTCCACTGAAGGTTGATTGAAGGACCAGGTCAGTGGGATGGAGACTGAAAGCTGAATGAGGAAGTGATTTCCTCACTAAGTAAACCGACAGGGACTCAATGTAAACTTCTGGTATTTATTTTTTAATTTTGACTTGCCAATCACTTTAATTTTAATGGATTATTTGGCTTAACAAATGTGTTTGGACCTCAACAAGTAAAATGCTCCAAAAGCGCAATGTAAAGTTTGTTCCCAGCAGTGATTTCGTGTAACTGTAATGGCAGAATGTTAATCAGCGCCATTAAAAGACAGCACCAAAGATTTTAAGGCCCTATAAAAAATGATAAATATGTGGGAGAGCTTTGGAAAACCGGCAAGACTAAGCGGCGGCCACCAGGCCCATCGGCAGCTGGAACAGCCGCTAATATAGTCCGGCCACTACATAGTGCAACAATGAATGCTAAACCAGTAGTGTTCTGTGTAGCATCCCTTAGTGCCAATGCAGACCGCAGCACAGCACCGCAGATTGCTATAATGCCAGTGTTGTGGAACTGGCACTATAGCCAACATCCCGGCCCTTGATTACTTGTCCACATGTCAGTAGTGATGTGAACACTGGAACTAATGGCATTGCCCAGTACACATCTTATTTTGTCCACAGCCTGTTGGTGTAGGGCAGGGATGGCCTGGTAAGAAAGTAGTGGTGGCTGAGAATGGTGTAATATAGATCAGCCACCTCCATCGGATCTTTAAAACTGTCCATCCCCTCCAGGCGCATTACAATGGCCAGAAATTTGGAAATGCTTGCATTCAGGGCCAGGGCTCAAGGGTGAGATGGGCCCAACTTCTGCTTTCTCTCCAAAGTTTGCAGGATGGAAAGCTGAATGTTTGATGACTGAGTGGTCAGTCCTTTTAATACAGCCTTGAATATTGAGTAACAAAATATAAAAAAAATATAACAAAAAGTCCTGTTTTCACAATGCTGCAGGATCGCCGATGTTAGAGCTCCCAGGCAAGTTTTTGTTTTGTTGTAACCCCCATCCTGCCTTAGCACTGTTAGACTGAAAATCCACTTTAAGTGACCTTTTGTCCAACATAAAACTATATGTTTTTGGGTTTAGTTTTGACTGGCTGGCAGCTCTGCAAGCGCTGCATGTGGTTGGGTGAGTGTAGCTGTTTTTATTTTTCAGATACCCTTTAAGGAGATTTTGAACTCCAAACATTGACACATGTTCATAGGAAATTACATGTTTCAGTTCCCTGCACCTCAGTTGCGTTTGAAGTGAACAAGCTCTCTCCTTAGGAAATGACTCACTAGATCTGATAGGTTGAGTCTGACAGACGTGTCTTTTTAACATGCTATATAGTATAACAATGACATCTTTGTTCCAATTTAAGTATTTGCTCATTTTTAGTTTCATAATACAGTGTGCTTTGTATATATGTTCTTAGACCTTCTTAATCTATCTCCCAAGACACGCCGCTGACAAGGTCAAGGTTGTCACAGCAGAAAATGCCTTTGTGTGAATTCCCTTTTATGTTTTCATGTTCTTGTTTCAGGTTGGTCACGTGGAAAATTGAAAATAAGCTTTTGGAAAATTTAACACTAAGAAAAGCTTAAAAGAAAAGAAGAACAACAAAAGCCTCATCTTTTAGCATGGTGGTGACACATGGTGATCATAGCATACACAAAACGTAATTGGACATCTTGAGTGGGGGTTTACTAAAGACTATATGGGATATCAACTATAGACTTATTTACTGCAGCTCATGAAACAAATAGCAAGTCAAAGCATAATAGCCCCAACTTAAAATTTCGAGGGTAGGGGGTTCCAAGAAATGTCGGTGGAAGTGTGTACCTAGTGGGACATAAATTAACCTTTTACTAATATTTACCATTGCTTATTAATCATTGTGGGTTTTAACTACATTGATGAGTGAAAAAAGGCAGCACTCCATATGGTCACGGGACGAACTGCAAAGTTGGAGTTCGGGTTTGTACCAAACTTGCGAGTTTGGTTTCTCAAACCTGAAAATGGACTTCAACCAGAAGTCTGTGTTCAAGTTTGGTGTCCAGCCGAACACCGGAAATTTGTGCAGGCCATCAACCTGCTTCACCTAAGGTTGCAACACCAGGAAGCCACTGTAACTCACCTGAGCCCAATCCTCTTCCTGTCAGCGAGACAAAGCGGCGGCAGTGCTGTTTCAAACCGGCTGGTGGCACTAGAACTGTCCTCAGTTATGGGGCTACTGGCTCCCATGAGTGAGGACACCCCTAATGCTGACCCTAGAAGTGTCTTCACTTATGGGAGCCAGCACCCATATTTCTGTAGCCCTGACTTGGGCCAGTTTGAAATGCCGCTGCCACAGTGGTCTGACAGGAAGAAGATCGTGGCTCAGGTGAGTTTGGGTCCCCATTAATTTCGATCCCAATTGTTCTGCGCTTAAACCACTTATAAGACCTGATTCAGAGCTTCTCCCGTATGCACTCCTGCATGAGCGAATGGCCTAAAAGCCCCAAGTTTGCCTGTTTTTCTGATACGTGCGATTGTGGGCCGTGTTTCTTTGTGCGAGTTGCCTTTTTTGCGGGACTTGGTTTGTGTTCTCGCCTGCGTAAGTTCATGGGTTTTGCCTGTGCTTGCACCTGATCTCAAGCCCTGATTTGACTGTTTTCAAGGCTGTAAAACCCATAGGTTTCCAGGGCCAAATTCAGCCCTCTTGTTGCAAGTGGGAACTGGCATGTGCACTTATGATGGACCCCCTTGACGAGTTCTGTGAAGAGTACGAGCATCTGCGGCAGTGGGATCTGTTAACCATGTACCTTCCAGAGCTTAGGCCTACCCACAGTCGCCTGGACGTCGATTAGATGTCCGATCAGCAGGTGTTCGAATTGACCCTGCTGAACTGTGTTTCTCTTGAGAAGCTTTACTCAGAGCTGAGGCCACGGTTGGTCCCCACAACAAAAAAGGGCCATGCAATTGGGAGTATGACTAAATTGGTTGGCTGTCAACCAGTGTGTACTATGTGTAATTTTTAGCAAATGGTTTCTTCCAGAAGCTTGGGGCACTGTCTGTTCACATGTCTCAGTCTTTGCTGAGCCGGGTCGGGACTAAATTCTCGAAGGCATGGCTGTCCTGCAGGAGAAATACATCTAATTTCTTTTGGTGGTAGTTTCTTGTTGTTGCCTATTTGTCTCCCTGGCCTCCCTCTTCACTAGTGTCCATTCTCCGTGTTCCTAGTTTAACTCTTTTGTCCTTGGATTCCGACTTACCTTTGTGACAACTGTCTGGCTAATGCCCAAGTAAACTGTTTCCTCCTTACAACTGTGGGCCCCAAGGGTGGTGGTTCGAGCCCATTTGCCCTAGTGGTTTCCCTTACTAGTAGTTCTCTGTGTTTTGTTTGTGTTTTTTATATGGTAATTTTTCTTGTTTCCTTTTAGGTGATTCTGGGTACCCACTGCTGCCCTAGCTTTTTAAGGTCTTTTTGCAGCAACAGACTCCAGCCCAGGAGGTGCATAACCCGGGCCACCGCAGGATCCGGGCAGTAGTGGAGTGGGCACTTGACTGCGATTCCAGTGCCTGGAACATACTGGCGGTGCGCTGTAGTACAAACCAGATAAAGTTGTAAAGATCAACATGGCGTGCATTGCCCTCCACAACTTTGTCTTGATGGAGAGTGTGACCGCCTAGGTTGATGAGTCAACCCCCGCTGCTGCTTTCAAGCCCCCGAGCCCTGTATTCCAGCAGACAGAGCAGAGCCAACATTTGTTGGATTTCTCATTTTCTTAAATTGTTGTCTTGCTCTTCTATTACTTGGTTGTGTTGTTATGCTGTACCCCACTTTTGTTTTGTTTTGGTTGTAATTGAAGCAATATCCACAACAATTTTCCGGGTATTTTATTTAAGTGTAATTAGTGTAATTTATTAGGGTTACAGATACCCAGTGCACCCCAAATCGGGCTGCTACTGGCCTTTTTCTTACAACATCTAAAATAGTGCCAACCGGCACAAAAAAGTTCCCTCCCCAGGCCTGCTTTATGGGGAGGTAGCCTGGTCCTCCCTTGTTGCCTGGCCTCCATCGGGGCCAGCATGTGGAAGATGTGCGAACATCCCGGAGATCAGGGCCCCGACACCCCCTGGTAGTGGTTGGGGTGCAGCTCCACTGCCACGCACTCTTCTACATGGGTAAATTGCAGGGTCTTGGGCAGTCCACCATCAGTTTTCAACCTAAAAACAAACACAAATGGATGCGGTTCAAAGTGGTCCAATGTGTGAGCCCAAAACATCCCTCTGCTCAATCACAACTTACCCCACACTCTGTCTCGCTCTGATTTTCTGCCGGACCAATGTTTTGAGATGGTCCCACTTCTTTTTTGCCTGCAGCCCATCCTTGAATTTAGGGCCTTGTTACAATCACACTTTGGGCAATATGGGACCAGAGATCATCGTGCACTGCTTTGGGGGTAGAGCGGAAACAAGACCCAGTCATCCTGTCATAACAGTCCCACACACCATCCAGCAGGACCTCTAATTGGGCATTGTTAAAACGGCCACTTAACTTCCCCCTGCTGAACTTGCACCCAGTCTGGGGGGTCGATGCTGGGGTCTGCTGAATGGAGTCGTCTGGGGAGGCCACGCCCAGGCCAGCACAAGCATTTGCAACCTATAGACTACAGCATCATGGGCATATGCACATAAGCAGCACACTCCCGGAATCCGCTCGGTTGTGTCAACACTGGGGCATGTCAGCACAGGGGTGCACCACGCAGACAATGCTATACCATGCTATGCCATTACAAGCAGGCAAACAGGTGGACAGGGACACACAGTAATGGCTGCGAACTGGTATTCAAAGACAAACAGGGTTTGGATCGACTTGAGAGCACCAAAAAGGGCAGATCCAAACCCTGGGTGCATATTAATGGGCCAGACAGGGGCCAGATGGGGCCAGCCAAGGCAGGAAGTGCACCAGACTCAAGTGGGTTCAGCCAAATTCAGCCAGACCACTACGCGAGTAGAACACACATAATGCATGTGCTGACTGTTAACATCTGTTTGCATTTCATTACAGACCCAGAGGAAGGGATGGTGCCAAGACAGGGTGGCCCCATAAAATGGCAACTGTCAGTGTTGTGGTATATAGTGATCATTTGGGGGGCCTTGAACAGGAAGCACTGGCACACTTGTGTTTGCGCAGATGTTGACATGCATTTCTTTTGTCTTTACAGGTGCCAGTTTTTGTTACAGGGACCCACAATCAAACGGGCAGTTTTATTTTTATAAAAAATGTTAATGTAATATTTTTGGATAAAAATAAAAAAAAATGCACAAGAAAAAAATATAAAAAATAATATTTATTTATTTTTAAAAATGCGTATTTTAGATTTTTTTTTTTAATAATAAAAAAAGGTTATTACAACTAATATGCTGCATGGTATCCTTTATTACAACAACAGGTTTAAGGCAGGGTGCAGTAAGTCAAGCAGGGGTGGGTTAGGGTGTCAGAAAAGAGGAGGTGGAAAAAGATAAAAACCAGGAAGAAGGTGAGTGACAGTGACGGGGATGCAGATGACATATGATGCCCCGGAAGTAAACAACTGGGAGAAGGTAAGCCACACTACACTCAGGCACACTACATGAGATGCCCCACAAGAAACTAGCTGGGAAAAGGTAAGTCACAATACAGCCACGCACACTACATGGGATACCCCACTAGGAACCAGCTGGGAAAGGGTAAGTCACAATACAGCCACGCACACTACATGGGATACCCCACTAGGAGCCAGCTGGGAAAGGGTAAGTCACACTACAACCATGCATACTACATTGAAAGCCACGCCAGGAACCAGCATGGAGAAGGTAAGTCATACTGCAGGGAGGCACACTAACATAGAATGCCTCCCAGGTGGGGGGGGGGGGGGGGCAAGGTTTATAAAAAAACAAACACAGTCTGTGTATGACAGAATGGCAATGACTGCCACGGAACACCAAGATCAATGGACTCCACTGCAACATATGGCTGAAAACAGGTACAAACTCAGCTTCCAGGACAAGTTTAAAAGCCAAACCATAAATGCTCGGCTAAACTATATATGTATTCCAAGTACTTTGAGTTACGAACGCCTGGTTGAGAAAATCTTAGGACATGGCTGTGAATCAGACGAGTATTCACGGATTTCCGGTTGACTTACACCAAAAACTCAGCATTCACGGTGAGGCTCTGAACAAAGCTTAAAGTTTCAGATTTTCTTAACCACTCTATGCTCCCCTGGCGGAATCCCATCTCTCAGTTGGCCACTGACGTTCACCCCGTCCATGGTTCTCTTCTGATATACTGGTCCCCAAAGGAAAACCGGGCCATGTAACTGATGACGGTAAAAAAAAATACTTACCTTAGATGCTGCTGATCACTTTTGGTTAAGATTCTATAGTGTCTACCCATATCTTTATCTGGTACTTCTGTCAGAGAGAAGCTACTGTCAGAGGAAAGATTCACACAAGACTGTGCCTGACATGCTGCAAGCTTCCTTAAATTAAATTTTCAGCCAAAAAACAAAAAAAAACTAGACTCACCTTTTCTCACATGAAGACCATTGCTCCTAGTCCGAGACTGCAGCTTTTACCTGAAAGTCTGCATGCAGGTCCCTCACCACCTGGCACCATACACAGTGCCGCTCTCTCATCTCTTCCTGACTCCCTCCCACCATCAGTCACGTTGAGCTGCCCACCCCCCTCCATTTACTGCAATGAATGAAGGGGGTTGGCATTCATTACAGTGATCCACTGAGGAGAATAAGCCTGTACCATAATGCTGGGCTTTCCCAATGAGGTGCAGCTCTGCTTTAATAAGGGGCCACTTACCATAGGCTGTTTTATATTACTGAGAATGCTGCCTGCCTATGAGTGCTGCAAAAAGAACAGTTTATGTATTTATTCTTCTACCCATAGCTCAGTCACCATTGTTGTAATTATGGTTATTTTTAGGCTTGTTGCCCCTTTATATTTAGACCAAGTCTTTAAAACAAATCCAGGCATCTCTACCAGTACGTCTTGTCAGACTAGATTTGCCTGTCTGCAATCTGCAGAAGTATGAATTAGGATTATAGGCCCAATTGTCACATTTATGTGCTGTAGGAGCAATCCGACTGCCACAAATCATTTCTTCACTGCCCTGTCAAGGGCTTTCTGAGAAAAAAGAACTGATGCTGTCACTGGAGGGGGTTGTGGTTGCTGTTTTCTTTGAGGATTGTACTGTCACATTCCAGACTCTGATGATTTTAAAACGTCTTCCACTAATAAATACTTTTACTTTTTCAATAATTTTTAAACACATATTCATCTATTGTCCCACATAGCAATATTGTAGAATACGGGTCCCTGAGGGGTTTAGCTCCTCAGGCGTATGGGGAGTGGGTTCTTTGTAAACAGGCTTGGGGGACCTCCTGATGTGGGCTTGCATCCAATAACTCCAAATGAGACCGACTTTATAAAAAGGGAACTTACTATATTAGCAGGACTTTAGGTACACTTGGTGATTCACAGCAGGTCATACAGTCATTATCCACTTCAGTTCCATTAGCAGTTTCCATGGCACAGTATTACATCCAGGTGGACTTCAGCAGGTGGTGTGCACTCATTCTGGTCCCATAGGAGAATATTGCGGCCTTAGCTTCCACCATCAGCATCTCAAGTGGAATAGTTCACCTTTCCTGTGGTCACTTGTTAGGCATGAATGTAGCTCTCCTGCTCTATTTTACTCCAGTGACGGCTGACTGCTACCAGTTGACTCTGCTGGTACCTTCCTCACTCCCTGTTACTACAATACTCTACACTCCACTTCTCTGAGGTAACTCTCCTCATGACCTCCTTATATAGATTCCCTCTGGCTGGCTTCTAGAACCTTCTCTAGTCTTACTCACCTCAGCCAATAGCAGCTCAGCTGTACTCCTATGTGGTTAGGTTATAGCCAACAGTTTGGTAGACCCACAGTGTCACAATCCATTAGCCATCCTGTAGTGATGTGGCGACTGCAGGACAGACTGCTCACTGAAGAACCCCAAATATAATTAACCACTTATGCTGGCCACACTTCTCTACTAATATAAAGTTTACTGGGTTCTGAGATCAAGTCTTGCAGCATTTATAATCATCGCCGGCCTACGGGACAAGCGGCCGACCCCCGATATCAGTCTGACTGACCACACCAACTCATTACACTGCAATACATCTGGAGCCTCATTTAAAAAGTGCCCCGTTTAGCGTAATTTATTCTGTGTAGCCTCAGTTTTGGATCATCTGCTTCTCTTTCTTTATTGGTGCTGCTATTTGGTCAGAATGGCGCTGGAAGCCAAAGCGCACACGGTTAACTGCAGTAATTTGTGTTTTTAGTTATTACACTAAATTCAAGCAATAAAGGCCCTGTACCTCCCAAACCACAGTATCTATGAATCAAAATAAATGATCAAGTGTTCCTATGAGTGTCTCAATGTATCCTTCCAAAACAACACTTTTGTGTTTGTGAACGCCGGCGCTGTACACAAAACCACATTTAGGAAAGCGAATCTGGTGAGCAACTAACAGCGTCATGTAGCGTCACATGTATTATTACAGGCGGCTCAGCGTAAAGTGCCGGCGCAAGTATTGCCTTTCTCTCACTGTCGCTCTCCCATACATTTCAATGGCTGTTCATTTGCTTGTGTATAAACAGCATGTTTGACATTTTTTATTTTTTTGCTCAAATCACTGTGTGACCTCTCCTGGCTGCAAACATTTTTAGACACTTTTTTGACTTTTTATATTTTTATGCAGAATTGTCATTACAGGTCTGGCACTAAAGTGTTAACGTCACAATGTTACAAGAATCTCATTCCATATGTTTTTCGCTTTGTTACTGGTGGATATGTGTTCAAAAACAGACTTTAATCACACCGTGTCTGGCGCTCTATGCTATAGCGACCAGATTTAGAGCGCTGACGCTGTGTGTGTTCTTTTTTGATAAGTATTGTGTGGAACACCGAGAGTCGGTCACGCTGAGCTGATGCTACCTTTTGCTCCCTGCAGCGCTGTACTGGTGTTAGAGCGCCCAACATACATCACGATCATCAATGTCGGCCAGGTTACTACAGCGACTGAGGCGCTCTGTTACAGCACCCGATACCCGCTTACCGCGTCTACTAGCGGTCGCTCTAAGCACTGAGTCTTTGGTATTGATGCTCAGTTTTCTACCACTACTTCTGATATCCATAAGTCACCCTCCATGATGCACACATTGGGATTTAAACCAATCCCGCCATGTGTCCAGTCACTTCTCTTCAAGCAAAATATCATGTGAAACAACCATTACCAATGTGGCTCTAAATAAACTGAAAAAACTTGCAATTCATTTAAAAAAAAAAAAAGTAAGAAACATTAAAGTAAAAAAAAAAAAATGAAAGCACCCCCCCCCCTCAAGTTTCTGCATCCCAGTAACTATAGAATTACAATTATAGAAGTGATAATGGCCACCAACTGTTATTCAACTAACTCAGCGTCCCAAAAATGGTACAAAAAAGATGTCCACATTGAGGCCCTCGGCAGCACAAGAGTCCAATCTGAACGTCTACTTCAGTTTTTTCTGTAACAAGATTCTCTTGAGGTGGCCCCCTGATTTCCGAATGGATCTTTTCAAGTTGTGTAACCTTAAATTCAGCAGGGCATCTGTTATGTATCCTCAAAAAATGATCCGCCATCGAGGATACAATCATACTTTTCTAGCCACTAATCTTATATTTGATAGATGTGCCTGTATTCGCACTCTTAACGTGTTTTTTTGTTTGATTGTTGCACTAGGTGTTGGAAGACCTGTGTACCAGCGCCAGTGAGCGCCATTTTGTAACACCTCCATTTAGGCATTGCACAGTGTATTTATTAATTTTTGCCATTCTAAAAAGATTGACAGTGTATTTTCAGGTGCTGTTTGGTGTTTCATCATTACACTTACAAGATATCACTTTGGACACTATGGACAAAGGGGACAGTGTTTTAGTTGCTGTTGTCCAAATGACAATTGGGGGGTCATTTAAGAACAGATAGCACCAGGTAGTGCTTCGTAGCGGCAGGCAGCGTCTGGTGAATGCTGGGCGCTGTATGCAAACTCACATTTAAGAAAGCGAATCTAGTGAGCGCCTCTAACAGCGCCATGTAGCGTTGTCACATGTATAAATACAGGCGGCTCAGTGTATAGCGCCGGCGCTGTAGATTCCAGAGCGCCATGTAGTACCAGTGGCTCAGTAGCGCTCTCCCATACATTTCAATGGGCTTTCATTATAAACAGTGAGTTTGGCAATTTACATTTTTTTTTGTTCAAATCATTGTGTGACCTCTCCTGGCTGCAAACAAACACTTTAAGAAACTTTTTTGACTTTAATATTTTTATGCAGAATTGCATTTACAGGTCGGGCACTAAAGTGTTATTGTTACAGTGTTAAAACCAAGTTATTCCATTTACTGCTGGATATTTGTTTAAAAACAGACTTTAATCAAACAGCGTATGTGCTACAGCGCCCAGCTTTAGAGTGCCGACGCTCTGTGTGTCTAGTGTTTTGTTAAATGTGGTTGTTAAATATAGTGTGTTGTGGATGCAGTGAGCTGGCACAACCTGACGCTGGCTTCAGCGCTATACTGTTGTTACAGCGTCCAACACACATCATATTCATCAATGCCAGCCAGGTAACTAGAGCGGCCGAGACGCTCTGTTACAGCACCCAATACCCGCTTACAGCGCCTACTAGCGGTCGCTCTAAGCGCTGCTATACAGACGCTTATCTGGCAATACCCAGCGTTAGTAGTGAATCAGCCTCCACGTAAGCAAAAGGCATGAAAAACTATTTTACAAGTAAAATACTTACCTCAGATGCTGCTGGTCACTCTTGGTTAAGATTCTATAGTGTCTACCCATATCTTTATCTGGTACTTCTGTCAGAGAGAAGCTACTGTCAGAGGAAAGATTCACACAAGACTGTGCCTGACATGCTGCAAGCTTCCTTAAATTAAATTTTCAGAAAAAAAAAAAAAGAAACTAGACTCACCTTTTCTCACATGAAGACTATCTCTCCTAATCCGAGACTGCAGCTTTTACCTGAAAGTCTGCATGCAGGTCCCTCACCACCTGGTACCATACACAGTTCTGCTCTCTCATCTCTTCCTGACTCCCTCCCACCATCAGTCACGTTGAGCTGCCCACCCCCCTCCATTAACTGCACTGAATGAAGGGGGTTGGCATTCATTACAGTGAACCAACTCATGACAGTGAACCACTCTATTTGGGCAGGAGGTGCAACTAAATCTGCCCCCCCCTGTAATAAAGAGAGATGAGGAGAATAAGCCTGTACCATAATGCTGGGCTTTCCCAATGAGGTGTAGCTCTGCTTTAATAAGGGGCCACTTACCATAGGCTGTTATATATTACTGAGAATGCTGCCTGCTTATGAGTGCTGCAAAAAGAACAGTTTATGTATTTATTCTTCTACCCATTCGCTATAGCTCAGTTGTATTTTCAGGTGCTGTTTGGTGTTTCATCATTACACTTACAAGATATCACTATGGACAAAGGGGGCAGCGTTTTAGTTGCTGTTGTCCAAATGATACTTGGGGGGGGGTATTTAAGAAGGGATAGCGCCGAGTAGAGCCTCGTAGCGGCAGGCAGCGTCTGGTGAATGCCGGGCGCTGTACGCAAAACAACATTTAAGAAAGCGAATCTGGTGAGCGCTTCTAACAGCGTCATGTAGTGTCACATTTATAAATACAGGCGACTCAGTGTATAGCGCCAGCGCTGTAGGTTCCAGAGCGCCATGTGGTACCAGTCGCTCAGTAGCGCTCTCCCATATATTTCAATGGGCTTTCATTTTAAACAGTGTGTTTGGCAATTTACCTTTTTTTTTGCTCAAATCATTGTGTGACCTCTCCTGGCTGCAAACAAACACTTTTAGAAACTTTTTTGACTTTTAATATTTTTATGCAGAATTGTCATTACAGGTCTGGCACTAAAGTGTTATTGCTACAGTGTTAAAACAAAGTTATTCCATTTACTGCTGGATATTTCTTCAAAAACAGACTTTAATGAAACAGTGTCTGCCGCTCTGTGTTACAGCGCCCAGCTTTAGAGCGTCGACGCTCTGTGTGTCTAGTGTTTTGATAAATATGGTTGTTAAATATGGTGTGTTCTGGACAGACTGAGCTGGCACAACCTGATGCTGGCTTCATCAATGCCGGCCAGGTTACTAGAGCGGCCGAGATGCTCTGTTACAGCACCCAATACCCACTTACAGCGTCAAGTGCTGCTATACAGACACTTATCTGGCAATACCCAGCGTTAGTAGTGAATCAGCCTCCATGAAAGCAAAAGAAGGCATGAAAACTATTTTACAAGTAAAAAATAAAATGACACTTGGCCCTGCGTTTACATTATTGACAAGCCACAATATCAGGTCCATACAACAAATGCACACAGGCCACACAGGAGTGACTTGCCTCTCTGGCCGTGTATAGTAATGTGCAGAGGGAAAAACTGACTAAAATTATAGGCGCACTCATGATTGACACATGAAACACCCTGCATCTATTGGCTGTGCGCGGCCACATCAGCCATTCATTTATGGTGGGCACGGCCACACAGATCTCTAGAAACATGTGAGAAAGCCCCCCGCAGACAGCGCATGGTCAGTAGGCTTGTTTGACAGGTAAGAAAATTGGGGCCTGTAGAGATGGAGGCCTTTAAAAAACTTTGGGTCTTATTCATGAAGGGATAGCGTCAGGTAGCGCCTTGTATTACACATTTATCAAGCGGGTTCTGTTGAGCGACTGGGATAACGCCATGTAGCGTCCGATTCATCATTATTCCAGCCTCAGTGAACAGCGTCAGCATTCAGCCTTGCAGAGCGCCACGTCTTACCTCTTGCTACCTGTCGCTCTCCCATACATGTCAATGGACGTTCTTTTACTTCTCTTTAAACAGGGGGTTTTTATTATGAATTTTTTTTTATTCTCAAATAATGTTGGGATCTCTCCTGGCCTTGAAAAAGCCATTTTTTAAAAAAAATTTTTTTATATATCTATGCAGAATTGACATTACAGGTCTGGCATAAATGTGTTCATGTCACAATGTTATTACAATGTAATTCCATATGTTTTTACTTTGTTACTGGTGGATAAAAACAGCCTTTAATCACACAGCCTCCTGCGCTCTGGGCTACAGCGAAGCATTTTTGAGCGCCGGTGGTGTATAAGGCTGTTTTTTTTATGAATATGTTGTGAGTCGGTCGCACTAACCAGTCGCTACCATTCGCTCCCATACAGCGCTGTACTGGTCATATAGCGCCTCTTCACAACGTATTCATCAATGCTACACAGCGGCTGAGGCGCTCAGAACTTGCGAACCGCGGGCGAGCTACTAGCGGGCGCTCTGAAATACCTGCTACAGATGCTCATCTGTCGCTACCTGCCGCTAGTAATGAATCAGCCTGTTTGATTCAAGTTTCTTGGCAATGGAACACAATGGGGCCAGATAATGGGGACTGCAGGATCAGGGAGGCAGGCATTGAATGGCAACATCAACCAGCCCCAAAGCAATGCAGGATACCAAGAGGCTGATTTATTAATAGCGACTGTAGCGGTATTTTCACAGCGCCCGCTAGTAGTCGCTTTGCTTGGCCGTTGTTCGGTTGCTGACAGCGACTCAGTCGGTGTGGCGTAATGTTGAATACAAGGTTACGAGTCGTTATTTGACAGGTTCCGCGATGTATGGGTGCGCATGATAGCGACTGGTCAGAGCGACCGGCTTCCACCATATTCATCAAAAAATCACGCTCAAAAAATTTAAGCGCTGTGAAATGCATGTTTAAACCCCAGAGCGCTGGCGGCGATGGGTTAAAAGTAGCTTTTTAACCCCCAAACCACCATATTTTTGGAAACCAAAAAAAAAAAATTTTAAATAATTTAGTAATATGAATACATTAATATCAGACCTGTAATATCAATTCTGTACATTGTTTTTTTTTCCCTTAAAGAAATGATCTAAAATGGCAGAAGTGGTCACAGAATTTTTCACAATTAAAAAAAAAAAAAAAAAAAAAACTAAAATAACAATTAATTATTAATATTTAAAGATTGTTCCATTGAAATGCATTGGAGCACGCCAGGTAGCGAGAGGTCATACCTGTCGCTGTTCAAGGTCGGACGCTGGAGCTGTGGGCTGAGGCTGGAATAATGATGAATGAGTCGCTATATGGCGCTATCTCAGTCGCTAAGCAGGATTGGCTTGATAAATGTTTGATTGTGGTGGGGAGCCGGCGTTCTCGTGGCGGGGCCCGTCATTACCGGCCGCTCACCAGTCGCTACCTGTCGCTATTCCTTCATAAATAAGGGCCCAAGAATTCTCGTGGGACGTCATATGGCCAGTCTGCCCCCCCTCCAGAGTGATCAAGGACCATACTACCATAGTAGTGTGGCCTACCCTATATAGTTAAAAAGAAAACTATTTTTCTAAGCCAGAAAGTAAACTTTTTCTGTTAAGAGGTCGCATTTAATACTATGTACATGTTTTACTTTAACACTTTTTGACCTCTAATGGTTATTTTACTTTCAGAATCCATGCCAGATATACAAAGCAAAGCAAAGGCACAAAGCAAGGAGCCTAGGTTTCCCAGCAAACTAGTAAATACTACATTTTCATGTTTGACTGGAGTGTGCCTTTAGTTGGCACGCTCCAAGTAATTAAATGGAAGAGCAAGTGCACCCTTTTTAGACTAATAGGATGCAACAGTAAAGATGTGAATAAGTTATTTGGCTGCGCAAATAATTCATGGCTCTTGCTTTCAGCCTCTGATGGGTCACTTACCATATCTCACTGGATAACTGAATCTCTTCTTACACTATATTAAACCTTGGAGCTTAATATTTTATTAAGGAATATCCTTTTACGTTAAACATTGGCTGTCAAAACCCACACAGTTTTGTAATCCGCTCTGATAAATCAGAGTGCCGTGAGGAAATATATACTTCATCAGATGCAGCAAATGATTCTTATCCTTTTTTATACTCATATTTAATTTAGTATGTTTTAAAATGACTACTAAAAATACCATAACACTGAAAAAAAGTGCTGAAAACTTTTTAAGGCAAGTTAGTTAAAGTTTTTTAAATGCAGGTATAATTTATAAAAAAAATAGAGTTTAATGCAAACAAACAGCATGTATGCTATGGGGGTTATTTAAAGGATTTTCTTACCCTGGTAGGAATAAAATCCTGAGGTTACAGGTTTAGTCTATGAGGGGTGACAGAGTCTGTCACCTGAGATTATTATTATTATTATTGTTTATTTATATAGCGCCATCATCTTCCGTAGCGCTTTACAAAGTAGTAATTACAGACAGGGTAGAAACATACGGTACATATACTATTTCAAATGCAGTTTTACAGATTTGACAGTGGATATTCTGAGTACAAGATACAATAGGGGAGAGAGCTCTGCCCTTGCGAGCTTACAGTATAAAGGGAAAGGGGTGAAGATGAGGGGGAAGGATCACAAACAGTCAGTATTGAGCTTTGTGGCATGTGCCCTTTAAAAGATTGGTTAGGCCAGATTATATGCTTGTCTGAATAAGTGAGTTTTAAGGGTGCCTTTGAAGGTTTTGGGGGTTGTGGAGTGGCGGATTGGGTGCGGGAGGGCGTTCCAGAAGATTGAAGTTGCACGTGAGAAGTCCTGGAGGCGAGCGTGAGAGGAGGTGACCAGGGGGGAGGACTGGAGAAGGTCAGCAGCAGAGCGGAGGCTGCGTCTAGGTTGATAATGTTGGATTAGAGATGAGATGTAGGGAGGAGCTTGGTTGGAGAGAGCTTTGTATGTGAGAGTTAGAGTTTTGAACAGGATTCGCTGGGGGACTGGCAGCCAGTGTAGGGATTGGCAGAGAGGTGCAGAACTGGAGGAGCGAGAGAGATGGATGAAACGAGCAGCAGAGTTCAGAATAGATTGGAGTGGTGCCAGTCTGTTAGTTGGTAAGCCACAAAGAAGGATGTTGCAGTAATCCAGACGGGATATGACCAGGGCATGCACCAACATTTTAGTGGTGTCATGTGAGAGGAAAGGACGGATGCGGGAGATGTTTTTAAGTTGGAGGTGACAGGAGGTGGCCAGGGAGTGAATATGTGGTTTGAAAGAGAGGGCAGAGTCCAGAGTATATTATGTCAATTAATGTTGCTTAGGATTGACACATTTCACCCTTTAAGGCTTTCTCAAGATCCATTGTATAAATATTTAAGAGATTGTATTCATACTTACATACAAATTAGTTTGGGCTATTGTTTTCATCTAATCCACCTAGAAAGCCTGATCTCACAGATGTACTTGGGTCTGAATTATATTAATGCTTGTTTGCATGTATTGTAGGTATTGTATAGGGCACGTAATTGGTTCTCTTAAAAGAAAGCAATGATGATTGAAACATAATTGCAGCTATGTAAGATTATTGTAAATGTCATGTCATATACTGCAGTGTGGCTGAAAATGCTTCTTCTCTGTTCCAATGCCCTTCGGCTGAATTCCTTGCATTATTCCTGTTCTGCAAAAACCCAAATCCAAATACTCATCAAATCTATAGAGAGGGAAATCTTTGTCAAAAAGCAACTAAAGTAGAGAAATGCCTCCCAATTGCATGAGAAGACCACCGTGTCTGAAAGACGTTGTGCTGATTAAAGAGAATATCTCAGGACTAGGGATGAGCGAATCGATCCGGACGAACCCGGATTCGATCCGAATTTCAGGAAAAATTCGATTCGGATCGAATCCGAATTTCCCCGCGATTCGATCACTCGAAGTTTTCCTTTAACATCCATTCATTTACATTACAGGCATTCTAAGATGGCGGACGGGACATGTCCAGACATCAACCCCGCGCCAGTGCAAGCTGGGGCAGTCACATGCAGCCTATCAGCAGCCAGCAAGCCCGGTGACGTCACACAGCGGTATTTAACGGCGGCCATCTTGCTTTTCCTCATTTCTCTATTGCATTCGTGACAGACAGACAGAACGCTGTGTAGCTGAGGCAGTTAGACAGGCTGGAGACAGGGACAGACAGGGACAGGCTGGAGACAGGCAGGAGACAGGCAGGAGACAGACAGGAGACAGACAGAAAGCCAGGGAAAGGTAGGAAAAACGGAGCTGGCTGACAGGGAGATTTTTTTTTTTTCATCCAGCCTTTGTTAGCGTTTTCAGGCTGCTTATAGTAACTAACTGTGCATATATACTGAACTGATCTTAAGTCTGCTGTGAGGCATCCCATTCTGTGACTAAAGCAGCCTCTGTTTAAGACCATATAAGCATTTGCTCTTATCATATTTGAAATTAGGCCTGATAAAGACACTTTTGCTGGCCAAAGCACTACTGGACCCTGCCAGCTCGATTCCTGCCCGGGGCATCCCATTCTGTGACTACAGCAGCCTCTGTTTAAGACCATATAAGCATTTGCTCTTATCATATTTGAAATTAGCCTGATAAAGACACTTTTGCTGGCCAAAGCACTACTGGACCCTGCCAGCTCGATTCCTGCCCGGGGCATCCCATTCTGTGACTAAAGCAGCCTCTGTTTAAGACCATATAAGCATTTGCTCTTATCATATTTGAAATTAGCCTGATAAAGACACTTTTGCTGGCCAAAGCCCTACTGGACCCTGCCAGGTCGATTCCTGCCCAGGGCATCCCATTCTGTGACTAAAGCAGCCTCTGTTTAAGACCATATAAGCATTTGCTCTTATCATATTTGAAATTAGGCCTGATAAAGACACTTTTGCTGGCCAAAGCCCTACTGGACCCTGCCAGCTCGATTCCTGCCCGGGGCATCCCATTCTGTGACTAAAGCAGCCTCTGTTTAAGACCATATAAGTATTTGCTCTTATCATATTTGAAATTAGGCCTGATAAAGACACTTTTGCTGGCCAAAGCCCTACTGGACCCTGCCAGGTCGATTCCTGCCCAGGGCATCCCATTCTGTGACTAAAGCAGCCTCTGTTTAAGACCATATAAGCATTTGCTCTTATCATATTTGAAATTAGGCCTGATAAAGACACTTTTGCTGGCCAAAGCCCTACTGGACCCTGCCAGCTCGATTCCTGCCCGGGGCATCCCATTCTGTGACTAAAGCAGCCTCTGTTTAAGACCATATAAGCATTTGCTCTTATCATATTTGAAATTAGGCCTGATAAAGACACTTTTGCTGGCCAAAGCCCTACTGGACCCTGCCAGGTCGATTCCTGCCCAGGGCATCCCATTCTGTGACTAAAGCAGCCTCTGTTTAAGACCATATAAGCATTTGCTCTTATCATATTTGAAATTAGCCTGATAAAGACACTTTTGCTGGCCAAAGCCCTACTGGACCCTGCCAGGTCCATTCCTGCCCAGGGCATCCCATTCTGTGACTAAAGCAGCCTCTGTTTAAGACCATATAAGCATTTGCTCTTATCATATTTGAAATTAGGCCTGATAAAGACACTTTTGCTGGCCAAAGCACTACTGGACCCTGCCAGCTCGATTCCTGCCCGGGGCATCCCATTCTGTGACTAAAGCAGCCTCTGTTTAAGACCATATAAGCATTTGCTCTTATCATATTTGAAATTAGCCTGATAAAGACACTTTTGCTGGCCAAAGCCCTACTGGACCCTGCCAGGTCGATTCCTGCCCAGGGCATCCCATTCTGTGACTAAAGCAGCCTCTGTTTAAGACCATATAAGCATTTGCTCTTATCATATTTGAAATTAGGCCTGATAAAGACACTTTTGCTGGCCAAAGCACTACTGGACCCTGCCAGGTCGATTCCTGCCCAGGGCATCCCATTCTGTGACTAAAGCAGCCTCTGTTTAAGACCATATAAGCATTTGCTCTTATCATATTTGAAATTAGGCCTGATAAAGACACTTTTGCTGGCCAAAGCCCTACTGGACCCTGCCAGGTCGATTCCTGCCCAGGGCATCCCATTCTGTGACTAAAGCAGCCTCTGTTTAAGACCATATAAGCATTTGCTCTTATCATATTTGAAATTAGCCTGATAAAGACACTTTTGCTGGCCAAAGCCCTACTGGACCCTGCCAGCTCGATTCCTGCCCGGGGCATCCCATTCTGTGACTACAGCAGCCTCTGTTTAAGACCATATAAGCATTTGCTCTTATCATATTTGAAATTAGCCTGATAAAGACACTTTTGCTGGCCAAAGCACTACTGGACCCTGCCAGCTCGATTCCTGCCCGGGGCATCCCATTCTGTGACTACAGCAGCCTCTGTTTAAGACCATATAAGCATTTGCTCTTATCATATTTGAAATTAGGCCTGATAAAGACACTTTTGCTGGCCAAAGCCCTACTGGACCCTGCCAGGTCCATTCCTGCCCAGGGCATCCCATTCTGTGACTAAAGCAGCCTCTGTTTAAGACCATATAAGCATTTGCTCTTATCATATTTGAAATTAGGCCTGATAAAGACACTTTTGCTGGCCAAAGCACTACTGGACCCTGCCAGCTCGATTCCTGCCCGGGGCATCCCATTCTGTGACTAAAGCAGCCTCTGTTTAAGACCATATAAGCATTTGCTCTTATCATATTTGAAATTAGCCTGATAAAGACACTTTTGCTGGCCAAAGCCCTACTGGACCCTGCCAGGTCCATTCCTGCCCAGGGCATCCCATTCTGTGACTAAAGCAGCCTCTGTTTAAGACCATATAAGCATTTGCTCTTATCATATTTGAAATTAGGCCTGATAAAGACACTTTTGCTGGCCAAAGCACTACTGGACCCTGCCAGGTCGATTCCTGCCCAGGGCATCCCATTCTGTGACTAAAGCAGCCTCTGTTTAAGACCATATAAGCATTTGCTCTTATCATATTTGAAATTAGGCCTGATAAAGACACTTTTGCTGGCCAAAGCCCTACTGGACCCTGCCAGGTCGATTCCTGCCCAGGGCATCCCATTCTGTGACTAAAGCAGCCTCTGTTTAAGACCATATAAGCATTTGCTCTTATCATATTTGAAATTAGCCTGATAAAGACACTTTTGCTGGCCAAAGCACTACTGGACCCTGCCAGCTCGATTCCTGCCCGGGGCATCCCATTCTGTGACTAAAGCAGCCTCTGTTTAAGACCATATAAGCATTTGCTCTTATCATATTTGAAATTAGGCCTGATAAAGACACTTTTGCTGGCCAAAGCCCTACTGGACCCTGCCAGGTCGATTCCTGCCCAGGGCATCCCATTCTGTGACTAAAGCAGCCTCTGTTTAAGACCATATAAGCATTTGCTCTTATCATATTTGAAATTAGCCTGATAAAGACACTTTTGCTGGCCAAAGCCCTACTGGACCCTGCCAGGTCGATTCCTGCCCAGGGCATCCCATTCTGTGACTAAAGCAGCCTCTGTTTAAGACCATATAAGCATTTGCTCTTATCATATTTGAAATTAGGCCTGATAAAGACACTTTTGCTGGCCAAAGCCCTACTGGACCCTGCCAGCTCGATTCCTGCCCGGGGCATCCCATTCTGTGACTAAAGCAGCCTCTGTTTAAGACCATATAAGCATTTGCTCTTATCATATTTGAAATTAGGCCTGATAAAGACACTTTTGCTGGCCAAAGCCCTACTGGACCCTGCCAGGTCGATTCCTGCCCAGGGCATCCCATTCTGTGACTAAAGCAGCCTCTGTTTAAGACCATATAAGCATTTGCTCTTATCATATTTGAAATTAGCCTGATAAAGACACTTTTGCTGGCCAAAGCCCTACTGGACCCTGCCAGGTCCATTCCTGCCCAGGGCATCCCATTCTGTGACTAAAGCAGCCTCTGTTTAAGACCATATAAGCATTTGCTCTTATCATATTTGAAATTAGGCCTGATAAAGACACTTTTGCTGGCCAAAGCACTACTGGACCCTGCCAGCTCGATTCCTGCCCGGGGCATCCCATTCTGTGACTAAAGCAGCCTCTGTTTAAGACCATATAAGCATTTGCTCTTATCATATTTGAAATTAGCCTGATAAAGACACTTTTGCTGGCCAAAGCCCTACTGGACCCTGTCAGGTCCATTCCTGCCCAGGGCATCCCATTCTGTGACTAAAGCAGCCTCTGTTTAAGACCATATAAGCATTTGCTCTTATCATATTTGAAATTAGGCCTGATAAAGACACTTTTGCTGGCCAAAGCACTACTGGACCCTGCCAGCTCGATTCCTGCCCGGGGCATCCCATTCTGTGACTAAAGCAGCCTCTGTTTAAGACCATATAAGCATTTGCTCTTATCATATTTGAAATTAGCCTGATAAAGACACTTTTGCTGGCCAAAGCCCTACTGGACCCTGCCAGGTCGATTCCTGCCCAGGGCATCCCATTCTGTGACTAAAGCAGCCTCTGTTTAAGACCATATAAGCATTTGCTCTTATCATATTTGAAATTAGCCTGATAAAGACACTTTTGCTGGCCAAAGCCCTACTGGACCCTGCCAGCTCGATTCCTGCCCGGGGCATCCCATTCTGTGACTAAAGCAGCCTCTGTTTAAGACCATATAAGCATTTGCTCTTATCATATTTGAAATTAGGCCTGATAAAGACACTTTTGCTGGCCAAAGCCCTACTGGACCCTGCCAGGTCGATTCCTGCCCAGGGCATCCCATTCTGTGACTAAAGCAGCCTCTGTTTAAGACCATATAAGCATTTGCTCTTATCATATTTGAAATTAGCCTGATAAAGACACTTTTGCTGGCCAAAGCCCTACTGGACCCTGCCAGGTCCATTCCTGCCCAGGGCATCCCATTCTGTGACTAAAGCAGCCTCTGTTTAAGACCATATAAGCATTTGCTCTTATCATATTTGAAATTAGGCCTGATAAAGACACTTTTGCTGGCCAAAGCACTACTGGACCCTGCCAGCTCGATTCCTGCCCGGGGCATCCCATTCTGTGACTAAAGCAGCCTCTGTTTAAGACCATATAAGCATTTGCTCTTATCATATTTGAAATTAGCCTGATAAAGACACTTTTGCTGGCCAAAGCCCTACTGGACCCTGCCAGGTCGATTCCTGCCCAGGGCATCCCATTCTGTGACTAAAGCAGCCTCTGTTTAAGACCATATAAGCATTTGCTCTTATCATATTTGAAATTAGGCCTGATAAAGACACTTTTGCTGGCCAAAGCACTACTGGACCCTGCCAGGTCGATTCCTGCCCAGGGCATTCCATTCTGTGACTAAAGCAGCCTCTGTTTAAGACCATATAAGCATTTGCTCTTATCATATTTGAAATTAGGCCTGATAAAGACACTTTTGCTGGCCAAAGCCCTACTGGACCCTGCCAGGTCGATTCCTGCCCAGGGCATCCCATTCTGTGACTAAAGCAGCCTCTGTTTAAGACCATATAAGCATTTGCTCTTATCATATTTGAAATTAGCCTGATAAAGACACTTTTGCTGGCCAAAGCACTACTGGACCCTGCCAGCTTGATTCCTGCCCGGGGCATCCCATTCTGTGACTAAAGCAGCCTCTGTTTAAGACCATATAAGCATTTGCTCTTATCATATTTGAAATTAGGCCTGATAAAGACACTTTTGCTGGCCAAAGCCCTACTGGACCCTGCCAGGTCGATTCCTGCCCAGGGCATCCCATTCTGTGACTAAAGCAGCCTCTGTTTAAGACCATATAAGCATTTGCTCTTATCATATTTGAAATTAGCCTGATAAAGACACTTTTGCTGGCCAAAGCCCTACTGGACCCTGCCAGGTCGATTCCTGCCCAGGGCATCCCATTCTGTGACTAAAGCAGCCTCTGTTTAAGACCATATAAGCATTTGCTCTTATCATATTTGAAATTAGGCCTGATAAAGACACTTTTGCTGGCCAAAGCCCTACTGGACCCTGCCAGCTCGATTCCTGCCCGGGGCATCCCATTCTGTGACTAAAGCAGCCTCTGTTTAAGACCATATAAGCATTTGCTCTTATCATATTTGAAATTAGGCCTGATAAAGACACTTTTGCTGGCCAAAGCCCTACTGGACCCTGCCAGGTCGATTCCTGCCCAGGGCATCCCATTCTGTGACTAAAGCAGCCTCTGTTTAAGACCATATAAGCATTTGCTCTTATCATATTTGAAATTAGCCTGATAAAGACACTTTTGCTGGCCAAAGCCCTACTGGACCCTGCCAGGTCCATTCCTGCCCAGGGCATCCCATTCTGTGACTAAAGCAGCCTCTGTTTAAGACCATATAAGCATTTGCTCTTATCATATTTGAAATTAGGCCTGATAAAGACACTTTTGCTGGCCAAAGCACTACTGGACCCTGCCAGCTCGATTCCTGCCCGGGGCATCCCATTCTGTGACTAAAGCAGCCTCTGTTTAAGACCATATAAGCATTTGCTCTTATCATATTTGAAATTAGCCTGATAAAGACACTTTTGCTGGCCAAAGCCCTACTGGACCCTGCCAGGTCGATTCCTGCCCAGGGCATCCCATTCTGTGACTAAAGCAGCCTCTGTTTAAGACCATATAAGCATTTGCTCTTATCATATTTGAAATTAGGCCTGATAAAGACACTTTTGCTGGCCAAAGCACTACTGGACCCTGCCAGGTCGATTCCTGCCCAGGGCATCCCATTCTGTGACTAAAGCAGCCTCTGTTTAAGACCATATAAGCATTTGCTCTTATCATATTTGAAATTAGGCCTGATAAAGACACTTTTGCTGGCCAAAGCCCTACTGGACCCTGCCAGGTCGATTCCTGCCCAGGGCATCCCATTCTGTGACTAAAGCAGCCTCTGTTTAAGACCATATAAGCATTTGCTCTTATCATATTTGAAATTAGCCTGATAAAGACACTTTTGCTGGCCAAAGCCCTACTGGACCCTGCCAGCTCGATTCCTGCCCGGGGCATCCCATTCTGTGACTACAGCAGCCTCTGTTTAAGACCATATAAGCATTTGCTCTTATCATATTTGAAATTAGCCTGATAAAGACACTTTTGCTGGCCAAAGCACTACTGGACCCTGCCAGCTCGATTCCTGCCCGGGGCATCCCATTCTGTGACTACAGCAGCCTCTGTTTAAGACCATATAAGCATTTGCTCTTATCATATTTGAAATTAGGCCTGATAAAGACACTTTTGCTGGCCAAAGCCCTACTGGACCCTGCCAGGTCCATTCCTGCCCAGGGCATCCCATTCTGTGACTAAAGCAGCCTCTGTTTAAGACCATATAAGCATTTGCTCTTATCATATTTGAAATTAGGCCTGATAAAGACACTTTTGCTGGCCAAAGCACTACTGGACCCTGCCAGCTCGATTCCTGCCCGGGGCATCCCATTCTGTGACTAAAGCAGCCTCTGTTTAAGACCATATAAGCATTTGCTCTTATCATATTTGAAATTAGCCTGATAAAGACACTTTTGCTGGCCAAAGCCCTACTGGACCCTGCCAGGTCCATTCCTGCCCAGGGCATCCCATTCTGTGACTAAAGCAGCCTCTGTTTAAGACCATATAAGCATTTGCTATTATCATATTTGAAATTAGGCCTGATAAAGACACTTTTGCTGGCCAAAGCACTACTGGACCCTGCCAGCTCGATTCCTGCCCGGGGCATCCCATTCTGTGACTACAGCAGCCTCTGTTTAAGACCATATAAGCATTTGCTCTTATCATATTTGAAATTAGCCTGATAAAGACACTTTTGCTGGCCAAAGCCCTACTGGACCCTGCCAGGTCCATTCCTGCCCAGGGCATCCCATTCTGTGACTAAAGCAGCCTCTGTTTAAGACCATATAAGCATTTGCTCTTATCATATTTGAAATTAGGCCTGATAAAGACACTTTTGCTGGCCAAAGCACTACTGGACCCTGCCAGCTCGATTCCTGCCCGGGGCATCCCATTCTGTGACTAAAGCAGCCTCTGTTTAAGACCATATAAGCATTTGCTCTTATCATATTTGAAATTAGCCTGATAAAGACACTTTTGCTGGCCAAAGCCCTACTGGACCCTGCCAGGTCCATTCCTGCCCAGGGCATCCCATTCTGTGACTAAAGCAGCCTCTGTTTAAGACCATATAAGCATTTGCTCTTATCATATTTGAAATTAGGCCTGATAAAGACACTTTTGCTGGCCAAAGCCCTACTGGACCCTGCCAGCTCGATTCCTGCCCGGGGCATCCCATTCTGTGACTACAGCAGCCTCTGTTTAAGACCATATAAGCATTTGCTCTTATCATATTTGAAATTAGCCTGATAAAGACACTTTTGCTGGCCAAAGCACTACTGGACCCTGCCAGCTCGATTCCTGCCCGGGGCATCCCATTCTGTGACTAAAGCAGCCTCTGTTTAAGACCATATAAGCATTTGCTCTTATCATATTTGAAATTAGCCTGATAAAGACACTTTTGCTGGCCAAAGCCCTACTGGACCCTGCCAGGTCCATTCCTGCCCAGGGCATCCCATTCTGTGACTAAAGCAGCCTCTGTTTAAGACCATATAAGCATTTGCTCTTATCATATTTGAAATTAGGCCTGATAAAGACACTTTTGCTGGCCAAAGCACTACTGGACCCTGCCAGCTCGATTCCTGCCCGGGGCATCCCATTCTGTGACTACAGCAGCCTCTGTTTAAGACCATATAAGCATTTGCTCTTATCATATTTGAAATTAGCCTGATAAAGACACTTTTGCTGGCCAAAGCCCTACTGGACCCTGCCAGGTCCATTCCTGCCCAGGGCATCCCATTCTGTGACTAAAGCAGCCTCTGTTTAAGACCATATAAGCATTTGCTCTTATCATATTTGAAATTAGGCCTGATAAAGACACTTTTGCTGGCCAAAGCACTACTGGACCCTGCCAGCTCGATTCCTGCCCGGGGCATCCCATTCTGTGACTACAGCAGCCTCTGTTTAAGACCATATAAGCATTTGCTCTTATCATATTTGAAATTAGGCCTGATAAAGACACTTTTGCTGGCCAAAGCCCTACTGGACCCTGCCAGGTCCATTCCTGCCCAGGGCATCCCATTCTGTGACTAAAGCAGCCTCTGTTTAAGACCATATAAGCATTTGCTCTTATCATATTTGAAATTAGGCCTGATAAAGACACTTTTGCTGGCCAAAGCACTACTGGACCCTGCCAGCTCGATTCCTGCCCGGGGCATCCCATTCTGTGACTACAGCAGCCTCTGTTTAAGACCATATAAGCATTTGCTCTTATCATATTTGAAATTAGGCCTGATAAAGACACTTTTGCTGGCCAAAGCCCTACTGGACCCTGCCAGGTCCATTCCTGCCCAGGGCATCCCATTCTGTGACTAAAGCAGCCTCTGTTTAAGACCATATAAGCATTTGCTCTTATCATATTTGAAATTAGGCCTGATAAAGACACTTTTGCTGGCCAAAGCACTACTGGACCCTGCCAGCTCGATTCCTGCCCGGGGCATCCCATTCTGTGACTAAAGCAGCCTCTGTTTAAGACCATATAAGCATTTGCTCTTATCATATTTGAAATTAGGCCTGATAAAGACACTTTTGCTGGCCAAAGCACTACTGGACCCTGCCAGCTCGATTCCTGCCCGGGGCATCCCATTCTGTGACTACAGCAGCCTCTGTTTAAGACCATATAAGCATTTGCTCTTATTATATTTGAAATTAGGCCTGATAAAGACACTTTTGCTGGCCAAAGCACTACTGGACCCTGCCAGGTCGATTCCTGCCCCGGGCATCCCATTCTGTGACTAAAGCAGCCTCTGTTTAAGACCATATAAGCATTTGCTCTTATTATATTTATATTATAAGACACTTTTGCTGGGCATAGGCTTACTGCTGCCTGCCAGGTGCACTTCTGTTGAGGCATCCCATTCTGTAACATAGCATACCCCTCTTTATTTACACTAAGCAGCTCTCTTATTTACACTAAGCAGGCCTGTTGGAGGCTGAGTGTTACTGCTCACTTTTGGTGTGCATTATATTCTGTTTTATATAGACCCACTGCTGCCTGGGGGTTCTTAAAATATCACCTACTACCACGCCAGTTAGACTATGTCGGGCAGACAAGTGCCTGGAAGTGAAAAGAGGAGTGGCAGAGGCCAAGATTCCGCAGGCAGAGCTCGCATCAGACTGGGGGCCAGTAGCAGCAGGAGTCACGCTGAGAGACCTAATCTGCCAGTATCTGCTAGCGGTCGGGTCTCCACCAGTAACGCATCTGCCGTGGTAGATTGGCTGACGCGCTCATCAACAACATCATCACAACTTACATCTGAGACCCCCAGTCTAGGGTCGGTAGGTTCCTCTGACACAACCCTGAGTTGGCATGCCCCGAGAGCAGTCCCTGTCCTCCCATTGCCTCTGTCCTACGCCGTTCCCTCCCCCAGCGACGTATCCTATGCTTTGGGTTCAGCTCCACTCTTTAGTGAGGAGGACGATCAGATACAGGAGGACAGTCAGCAGCTACTGCCCAGCCAAGAAATGGAGGTGGCTTCTTTAGCTAGGCAGACAAATAGTGATGTGGACAGTGTCGTGGGTGCTGCGAGCGTTCCAGCTCCTGCGCCAGACACTGTTGACGAATCCACGAACATCAGTGACGTACAGCCACAACCCGGTGATGATGATGATGATGACGATGAAGCCGATCGCACTTGGGAGCCGGGTGATGAAGGGGCTTCATCGTCATCATCAGGAGAAGAGGGGCGCAGGTTGCCCCGGAGTCAGCAGCTGAGGCAGCAAGGTGGTAGCAGTCAGCATGGGGGCACAATTCCAAAGGCTGGAGCCGGCCGGGGCCGGGGCCGGGGTAGAGCACCTGCTGTGCAGCAGTCTACCTTATCGGGAGGTAGTGGAGCAGGGATTCCTGGAGTTGGCAACAGCAGCAGTGAATCAGTGAGGCCAGGGGGTGGGAAAAGTAGCTACTCGGCAGTGTGGCAGTTTTTCCTGAGGCATCCGCAGGAGGGTAACATGGCCACATGCAAGATATGTAGGCAAAAGGTGAAGCGTGGCCAGGGTCCAAATGTTGGCACCACGGCCCTGCGTCAACATATGATGCGTCACCATAAAACGACCTGGGAGAACCGAGGCTCCCAAGGGGTGGTCCAGTCTGCTTCCTCACCAAGTGAGCTCCCAATTTCTGCCAGCCAAGGCTCCAGCACCTCAGCCGAAGGCAGCTGTGCGTCACACCCATCCTCTGTCGCTCCTGCTCCTCCTCCTCCTCCTCCAAGTCATGCATCCCGCCAGCAATCCATCAGCGAAGCCATGTCCAAGAGACAGCAGTATGCGCCCACTCATCCTACGGCGCAGAAGCTGAATGTGCTCCTGTCCAAGTTGCTGGTGCTGCAGTCGCTCCCTTTTCAGGTGGTGGAATCTGCACCTTTCAGAGAACTGATGGCTTGTGCCGAGCCGAGGTGGAGAGTCCCAAGCCGTCATTTCTTTGCCAAGAAGGCAGTACCAGCGCTGCACACTTTTGTTGAACAGAAGGTGGGCCAGTCCTTGAGCCTGTCGGTGTGTAGCAAAATACATGGCAGCGCCGACATCTGGAGCTGTAACTACGGTCAGGGGCAGTACATGTCGTTTACGGCCCACTGGGTGAATGTGGTCCCTTTGCAGCAGCAACTTGGACAGGTCACGCCGCTTCGGCCTCCGCGCTCTCTGCCCATTGGGCCTGTGACACCGTGCGACTCGGCCTCCTCATCCTCCGCCATCTCCTCACCCTCCACTGTAGGCTCAAGTCTCAGTGCCCCTCCAGTCTACCATGTGTGCAGGGCACGGAGGTGTCACGCAGTGCTTCACATGGTTTGTCTTGGCGAACGGAGTCACACAGGGGAGGAACTGCTTAAATGTATTCATCAGGAAATCCAAACATGGCTTACTCCGAGAAAACTTAAAATGGGAATCATGGTTACCGACAATGGGAAGAACATTTTGTCTGCGCTGCGCCAAGGAAGCCTGACCCATGCCCCCTGCATGGCTCACGTCTTCAATCTGGTTGTCAAGCGGTTTCTGAAGTGTTCCCCCCATCTGCAGGACATCCTAACAACTTCACGGAAACTTTGCATGCACTTCAGCCACTCCTACACCGCCAAACACACCCTTCTTGAGCTACAGCGTCAGAATGGTATCCCCCAACATAGTCTGATTTGCGATGTTTCCACCCGTTGGAATTCCACCCTTCACATGTTGGACCGATTATATGAACAGAGAAAAGCCATCACGGATTTCCTGATGATCCAAGCAGATAGGGGGACTCCCCTGTGTAACTTCAATGTCAACCAGTGGCAGCTCATACGTGACACCTGCCGTTTGCTCAGGCCCTTTGAGGAAGCCACTTTATTTGTCAGTCGGCAGGATTACGGGATGAACGACGTGATTCCACTGCTTCATGTACTACAGCACATGTTGGAAACCATGGCTGGTCAGGGCACTGGAGACATGGCGTTTACATCTTACGGCCACATGAACCCCCTTGGAGCTGAACTGGAGGAGGAGGAGGAGGAAGAGGAGGAGGAGGAGTTGCCCAGCGAAACACAGTTTAGGCTTGGCGAAATGGCTGGTTTATCTAGTCAGCGGACAGGAGAGGAGGAGCAGGAGCAGCCAGAGGAGCTAGAGGTTTTTGAGGAAGGAGAGACAGAGGACCCGGGCACACCGTGGCAGTATGCAGTGGAGATGGAGACAGGTAGTCCATCCGAGTCACTTGCGCAAATTGCACGAAGCATGCTCACATGCTTGCGTAGTGACCCCAGAATTGTTTCCATCTGTCGGCGGGATGACTTCTGGCTGTCCACCTTATTGGACCCTCGCTTCCGGCACAAAATGGGGGCATTTTTTAAACCCACCGAGAGGGAGGACAAACTCAACTACTACAAAGACATTCTACGTAGGCAGTTGGCCGATGCCTATCTGCGCCATGGTCCATACTCTCGCAGGTCTGACTCGAGGGGACCTCTGCGCTCACCTTCCACTGCCATGGCCGCTGGGGGGGTTGGCAGCAGCAGCAGCAGAAGCTCCATCAGCAGCAGCAGCCTCAGTCTTCAGTCGCTAATGAGTAGCTTTCTACACCCGCATAGTGAGGCTACTCATGAGCAGCAGGAAGACCTGGAGCAGGACCTGAACCAGCAGGTCATGTCATACTTTGACATGACCATGCCAACACACCTTGAGGATCCGCTGGACTTCTGGGCAGCCAAACTTGATTTGTGGCCGCAACTAGCAGAGTTTGCCCTGGAAAAGCTGTCCTGCCCGGCAAGTAGCGTGCCATCTGAGCGGGTGTTTAGTGCGGCGGGGGCCATAGTTACGGCGAGGAGAACTCGTCTGTCAACTAAAAATGTGGAGAGACTCACCTTTGTCAAAATGAATCAGGGATGGATCAGCCAGGATTTCCACCCACCAATGCCTGATGCATGCGACTAGATTCAGCATGGTGCCACGTTTTACACTTTCCAAATGGTGCAAAACATATTTATGTCTTTAGGCCATTTTTTGGGCTCCTGCTGCTGCTACTGTCAACTCCTGCCAACTCCAGGGTGTGATTCATCCAATTTTTGGGCTCCTGAGGCCAACTCCAGTGTATATTTGGGCTCCTGCTGCTGCTGCTGCCAACTTCTGCCAACTCCAGGGTGTGATTCATCCAATTTTTGGGCTCCTGAGGCCAACTCCAGTGTATATTTGGGCTCCTGCTGCTGCTACTGTCAACTCCTGCCAACTCCAGCGTGTGATTCATCCAATTTTTGGGCTCCTGAGGCCAACTCCAGTGTATATTTGGGCTCCTGCTGCTGCTACTGTCAACTCCTGCCAACTCCAGGGTGTGATTCATCCAATTTTTGGGCTCCTGAAGCCAACTCCAGTGTATATTTGGGCTCCTGCTGCTGCTGCTGCCAACTTCTGCCAACTCCAGGGTGTGATTCATCCAATTTTTGGGCTCCTGAGGCCAACTCCAGTGTATATTTGGGCTCCTGCTGCTGCTACTGTCAACTTCTGCCAACTCCAGGGTGTGATTCATCCAATTTTTGGGCTCCTGAAGCCAACTCCAGTGTATATTTGGGCTCCTGCTGCTGCTACTGTCAACTCCTGCCAACTCCAGGGTGTGATTCATCCAATTTTTGTGCTCCTGAGGCCAACTCCAGTGTATATTTGGGCTCCTGCTGCTGCTACTGTCAACTCCTGCCAACTCCAGGGTGTGATTCATCCAATTTTTGGGCTCCTGAAGCCAACTCCAGTGTATATTTGGGCTCCTGCTGCTGCTGCTGCCAACTTCTGCCAACTCCAGGGTGTGATTCATCCAATTTTTGGGCTCCTGAGGCCAACTCCAGTGTATATTTGGGCTCCTGCTGCTGCTACTGTCAACTTCTGCCAACTCCAGGGTGTGATTCATCCAATTTTTGGGCTCCTGAAGCCAACTCCAGTGTATATTTGGGCTCCTGCTGCTGCTACTGTCAACTCCTGCCAACTCCAGGGTGTGATTCATCCAATTTTTGGGCTCCTGAGGCCAACTCCAGTGTATATTTGGGCTCCTGCTGCTGCTACTGTCAACTCCTGCCAACTCCAGGGTGTGATTCATCCAATTTTTGGGCTCCTGAAGCCAACTCCAGTGTATATTTGGGCTCCTGCTGCTGCTGCTGCCAACTTCTGCCAACTCCAGGGTGTGATTCATCCAATTTTTGGGCTCCTGAAGCCAACTCCAGTGTATATTTGGGCTCCTGCTGCTGCTACTGTCAACTCCTGCCAACTCCAGGGTGTGATTCATCCAATTTTTGGGCTCCTGAAGCCAACTCCAGTGTATATTTGGGCTCCTGCTGCTGCTGCTGTCAACTCCTGCCAACTCCAGGGTGTGATTCATCCAATTTTTGGGCTCCTGAAGCCAACTCCAGTGTATATTTGGGCTCCTGCTGCTGCTGCTGCCAACTCCTGCCAACTCCAGGGTGTGATTCATCCAATTTTTGGGCTCCTGAAGCCAACTCCAGTGTATATTTGGGCTCCTGCTGCTGCTGCTGCCAACTTCTGCCAACTCCAGGGTGTGATTCATCCAATTTTTGGGCTCCTGAAGCCAACTCCAGTGTATATTTGGGCTCCTGCTGCTGCTGCTGCCAACTTCTGCCAACTCCAGGGTGTGATTCATCCAATTTTTGGGCTCCTGAAGCCAACTCCAGTGTATATTTGGGCTCCTGCTGCTGCTGCTGCCAACTCCTGCCAACTCCAGGGTGTGATTCATCCAATTTTTGGGCTCCTGAGGCCAACTCCAGTGTATATTTGGGCTCCTGCTGCTGCTACTGTCAACTCCTGCCAACTCCAGGGTGTGATTCATCCAATTTTTGGGCTCCTGAGGCCAACTCCAGTGTATATTTGGGCTCCTGCTGCTGCTACTGTCAACTCCTGCCAACTCCAGGGTGTGATTCATCCAATTTTTGGGCTCCTGAAGCCAACTCCAGTGTATATTTGGGCTCCTGCTGCTGCTGCTGCCAACTTCTGCCAACTCCAGGGTGTGATTCATCCAATTTTTGGGCTCCTGAGGCCAACTCCAGTGTATATTTGGGCTCCTGCTGCTGCTACTGTCAACTCCTGCCAACTCCAGGGTGTGATTCATCCAATTTTTGGGCTCCTGAGGCCAACTCCAGTGTATATTTGGGCTCCTGCTGCTGCTACTGTCAACTCCTGCCAACTCCAGGGTGTGATTCATCCAATTTTTGGGCTCCTGAGGCCAACTCCAGTGTATATTTGGGCTCCTGCTGCTGCTACTGTCAACTCCTGCCAACTCCAGGGTGTGATTCATCCAATTTTTGGGCTCCTGAAGCCAACTCCAGTGTATATTTGGGCTCCTGCTGCTGCTACTGTCAACTCCTGCCAACTCCAGGGTGTGATTCATCCAATTTTTGGGCTCCTGAAGCCAACTCCAGTGTATATTTGGGCTCCTGCTGCTGCTGCTGCCAACTTCTGCCAACTCCAGGGTGTGATTCATCCAATTTTTGGGCTCCTGAGGCCAACTCCAGTGTATATTTGGGCTCCTGCTGCTGCTACTGTCAACTCCTGCCAACTCCAGGGTGTGATTCATCCAATTTTTGGGCTCCTGAAGCCAACTCCAGTGTATATTTGGGCTCCTGCTGCTGCTGCTGTCAACTCCTGCCAACTCCAGGGTGTGATTCATCCAATTTTTGGGCTCCTGAAGCCAACTCCAGTGTATATTTGGGCTCCTGCTGCTGCTGCTGCCAACTCCTGCCAACTCCAGGGTGTGATTCATCCAATTTTTGGGCTCCTGAAGCCAACTCCAGTGTATATTTGGGCTCCTGCTGCTGCTGCTGCCAACTCCTGCCAACTCCAGGGTGTGATTCATCCAATTTTTGGGCTCCTGAGGCCAACTCCAGTGTATATTTGGGCTCCTTCTGCCCCTCATAGTGATGCCACTTCAACTCTCTGCAATTGTGCCGCTCTGCGATTCTATTAGCGATGCCTCTGATCTGCATGTGATATTTCTTCAAAGTATTATTTAACTAACCCAGCACGCATCCTGTGCGTGTTACAGCAAGGCTGAATGGTTTACAACCCTATTGAGGCTGTAGGAGGCTCAGAAATAGCCGTTTTTAATAGCGATTCGTCGCGAATTTATTCGGGTCGAAACGATTTTTGTCGGAAAATTCGGCGAATCAGTCGAATCGAATTTTTCAAAAGTTCGCTCATCTCTACTCAGGACCTTTATTGGTTTTTGCAAGGAAAGAAAAAATCACATTAAAATATTTGAATAAAATGCTAGACCCACTTTAACATAATAATGTAGTTGTTAAGAATCCTCTCTTAACTGATTTGAATTCTAGATAATGGACATCAGCTTTGCATTTGGGTCAGATGCTGCCAATTTGGTTCGGTCTGGCAAGATTCAAATATATTTAGTCAAATTCCTTCCCACCTGGGCTAATAGCCCAAGGCATAGAGGCTGACAAGGCATAGGGGCTGGTAGCATAGGGATTAAAAGGACTTTTAAGAAGACCTTGGCCTTGGCAAGTTGCTAGCTCTATGCCCTTCATTCTGTGCTTATCTAGAGGTGCCAGGAGCCCATTTTGATGAGCTTGCTGCCCCCCATTATCTTTGAACTGGTCTAGGGGTCCTACACCAATAATGCACTAAATGTCTAAAGTGGACATCTGTCATAATCTACAGATGAACTAATGGCATTAGGGACTGTAAAGCCAACAACAAGGAAAGGATACTCCCCCTCCCCCCTGACGCTGCTTTCTTCAGGTCTGGTTTCATACAGAAACATACTGGTTTCTGAGATCAAGTTCCAAAGAATCTATGTGTGCTTCCCATACCTCTTACATGGTGCACTGCCTCAGCACATCTCTTCTGTTACAGCAAAAAAAGTTCAGTGTGCTCCAGTCGCAATGGGAAGGGCACAAAAAATTTAACCAGCAAGTAATGGTACGGCACCCAAGAAAGAAGCACATGCACGCCAAGGGACTTGATTTTAAGAGACGGGTATGTTTCTAAGCAGAAAGTAGGGGGGAGGGAGATAGAAGGAAAGTCACTTGGAATGTGAATGGTTTTTCTTCCTTTTATATTAGTCAGAGTGTTGAGGTATGTTTGGCCCGTTTTAGGCACAAATTTGGTTGAACGAGGGGGGGGGGGTTTAAGGATTCACTTGGTACCTTCTGGGTCCCTGGCTGACAAGCAAGTGTCCAGGCGGGGGTCCTTAAAAGGGGCCTGTGCATCCCTGAAAAAAGACCTCAGTGTCTCACTCTGGCTAGTTGTGATATATTTATTTTCGGTTGTATATACAATGAGTAAATGATTAGTCTTAGCATCTCTAATACAGGTTACACATTGGTGTTATTAGCGTTAGTTTCAAGGGTGTTGTTTAGCCTTGGCAGCTCAATGTCCCAAAAATTCAGTCTCTGTGTAGGTTTTTTGTAGGTGGGAGGGGCTTAGGTACTTGCCCGTCCGTACATGATCTTTTCTGTTGGAGTTTCCCTTGGTTCGTAGCGAATAGTGGGTTGTTTTTCCACAGTTTGTAGCAAGCTGTTTATCCCTCAGTGGTTTGTAGCAAGTTACTGGAACTCCATCACAGACGCATTTCGCCTATGGCTTCCTCAGTGTGAGAGTCCGTAGTTTCTATTAACAGCATATGCATGTATTGGGGATGATTACACGGATGGTTCATAATAAAACAATGTGCAGAAAACGGATAAATTAAAAGTTAGTGACTTACATTGGTTTACTTATGAGGGTGCCCCGGCGCCTGGAGTTTAGGTTCGCTGAGGTGCTTTCCTAGTGTTTGTTGTTTCGGTTTGGATTTAGCTGTATGTGATGAGATTAATGTGGTATCTATTAAATCATCAATAATTTTGTTACAGTAGGTGCATATGTAGCTGGCTTGCGCTTACCTCATTTTGTTGTTTGTGCCGTCTAGAGATCAGAGCCCTCCATGACCAAAAGGGTGGTAGAGGGTAACGCTGCCCTTGGTGTCGCGCCTGGTTTCAATGTGGTACGGGTGTGCCCTGTGGGCGTTAGGTTGCTGATAAGTTGCTGTGGGGAGCGTGTCCCGTATGTGTCATTCGGCAGTGCTGCAAGGCCGCCTATGCAGGGTGGGAGGGTTTATTACCCTACCACGTTACCTGCTGATCCTCTGATTGGCTGGAAGAATCAGGGGCGGAAGTGAGTAAAAATCGCATTTCCTCTTTGGGCGGCCCCGCCTGATCTCTGCATGATGTGTACTGGTATTGTCGCCGCCAATGGCGGCGGCCATTTTGTTGGTTGTAAAGTTGTTTTGTGCTTGTGCGGGGTGACGTTTATTTATATATTATATATGTGTTGCTGCCTATGTGGGCGGCCAAGTTGTTGGTTCTGATGCACGTTAGTGTTATGTGCGCACGTTCGGCGTTCTATTTGCCTCTTAGTGCTTTGGCAATGAGATGTCTGCTGCAATGGCGGCGGCCATTTTTGGTTGGATCAATTGTATATGTCTTGTATTGGAGTAATTTGGGAGTGCATTTAAGGTAATAGGAACTATATATAGAGGGTTGGTGATGTGTGTAACACCTCGTACCTGTCCTCCAGGCGTCGGGGATCTCATATTGTTGTGTAATTAACATATGTATACAAGTCTGTGTAGGGAAGATTGAGAACATTCTTAGGAACATTATAAACATTGTAATATTTGTGTGATACTTTACCATCAATTGCAAAGTGTTACCAACATATTAGTTGTATACATTCATCTTGGCTGAAATGTGAACAGGACATGGTATCCATGATCAGGATTATAGTGTGCATGATAGTAGGTTAGGGGGAATTATGCCTTGTATCTTGTGTTTCTTTAAGTTGAATGACTCTGCGGGAGTCAGGATCGGATTAAAGGGGGGTATATATTAGTTGGTAGTTCTGTAGGTTATGACTTAATGTTAAGCATGGTGATGACATGGGTGGGCGGTAGATACATGAATGTCTAGATTGGGGTTGTAGGGTACGCTTTAAGATTGGCTGTGGTTAGAGGAAGGGAGAAAAACTGCAGGTTTCATTAAGGCCCGGTGTAGTTGTTGCCTTTAGTTTAACAATCCACTTTGTTTCCCTCTGTAGGGTCTGTTTCCGGATATCGCCTCCTCTCTGGTTGACATGTAGTCTGTCAAGTGCTTGAAAGGATATACCTTTCGGATTAGAGGCATGTTTTTTGAGGAAATGGCGTCCTATAGGTTTGGTTATGTTCTTATTTCTAATATCCCTAATGTGTTCCGAAATTCTGATTTTACATTTTTGGTTTGTCTTGCCCACGTAGAAATTCCCACATGGGCAGGTGAGTAGGTAGATAATATGCGAGGTATTACAATTGACGAAGTGTTTGATGGTATGTGGTTGATGGTTCGGGAGGGTGAAGGTATTGCCTTGTTTTATGTGGCATACATTGCATCCCCCACAGTTATACAGGCCCTGGTTTTTGCAACATTTTTTTGTGCGGTCACTATAGTGACTTTTTACTAAAGAGTCTTTAATCGACCTTGGTCTCCTGTAGACCAGTTTGGGTTTATTTAGTTTCGATTATATTCGTGAGGTCTTGGTCATGGGTCAGTACATGCCAGTGTTTTTGGAGGATTTTTCTAATGGATGTATGTTGTTTGGTGTAGGTGAGTATGAAGGGTAGTATTGGTGTGGTCTGTGTCTTCTTTTTGTAAGTGAAGAGTATGGTCTGTCTGTTCCTTTCCAGTGTTCTATGGTATGCGCGTTTGAGCTGTAACCCCTAAGTAGCAGCCTGTCCCTTATGTCTCCCGCGGCTTCATGGAAATCCTCATCAGTTGAGCAGTAGGGGATGCTTTGTTTCAATGGTGTCGGGTGTGAACTGGTGGCCCTGAGGATATGTTTCTAAGCACCATACTAGGAGGAAGCAGATGCATGGTGTGTGTGGTTTGGGGGAGGGGGAGAATTATTATTTGTAGCTTTAAGGATCCTTTAAATGTTTTTTTTAAGAGGACCAAACCTCGTCTTTTTGAATAATATTACCTGTATCCCACATCCCTTAGCCTTTAGGTAGTACCTTTAAAATAGTTTTCGCCTTTTGTCTTCTCTCCTTTCCCTGCAATAAATCCTGCAATTTCCCTAAAGTCCCAAATTGACAAGGTGGCAGTACCAGCAATTGCTGGATTACATCATGACCTGGTGCCTAGGATTTGAACATGCTGCCTCGCTGTGCTGAATCCTCTTTCGTTATTGATGAAATACCCCCACCTGGGACTGGAAGAGGATGATGTACAATAAGAGCCTGGGAAAGGAACGCCATGTCGGGGTAAGCAATATATTGTCCACTCCCAGGGAAAGGACTATCAGTGGGGAGATTGGCTCATTTGTTTATGCATTACTGGTGGCTTTGTTCCCCTTTAAACTAAACTGGCTCAATGTTGCCAAAATTGAGGTTGAATGTAACTGTACTGAATAAGCATCAAATCCAATTTAACTTTTAACCAACACTCATAGGTAACCCTAATGCTTCTCTAGCAAGTTGCACTATAGAACTTGTCAATTTATGCAACAAACCACAACCCAGTCATTTGGCAGGTGAAGAACCAATTATGGTTTTCAATGGTTTATACATCGTGTTGCCAGGAGGCAACCTTTAAAACATCTCAATATACGGAAATGTTCTACTTTGGTGTATTTGACGTAGCACAACATCCATAACTGTGTCTGTGCCTTCCGAGCCCTTTATTGTACAGAGCGCTCTTCATATAGCTTCAGGTATCAATACAAAACCTATTTAAATCTCATAAAAAACGCTCTAAGCTATATAGCGATATAGTGTAGGGGGGGAAAACGAATGAGCTGATTGCTCAGGTCACATGTTGTAACAAACAAGGAAAATAGCTCCAAGAAGTGTTTTATTTTGTGACAACAGCAATATGACAGTTTCCTATGTCACGAATACATGACACTTTTCCAAATATCAGAGGATACGCTGCTGGCTCCTGGGACTCCTGTGCTGTCACATAAATGGAAGGTCACAGGCTCCTTTCCTGATTTCCGCAATCGCAAAATGTTGAGGAGCGGTCTGCGCACACTAAATGCTGCAGGCTGGGGGGAATTTTTGTTTTCTGAATGCTGAGAAATCTGACAGAAAGGAAAAGGTCTTACTTTGACAGCAGTAACCCCCAGGTTTAAGGGTGATGCCCCTAGCAGCCCAGGAGTCAAATCACCTATGTTAACTTTTAGCTCTTTCTGACTTAAATATCCCAAAAAGTCAGCTCTGCATATATTTGTTGTACGCCTCTGACAGCAACCTCCAACACTGCCCTCCAGCACAATCCTAAATAGCATTTAGCCTGGCTCTGTATAGCTGAAGCCTGCAGAACGGCATTTCACCATAAAATCAGCGATTCATTTTGTAGCTCTAGTAGGATCATATTACAGTTTTGAGACTGATCCTTGGTAATATTAACTAATGTTACTCTCTTGAACCTTTAAACACCAGGAGAGTATTTGGATCTTGAGACCGACCCTAGGTTTATATTATAATCCGGATTCATTGTAGCCTCAGAAAGAGCATTATCTTATATGGCACAGTCAGGAGCAGGAAGCACCAATGCCATTATTTTGCATTATAAGTTAGGTAATTGCCCAACCTCATCATATCAGTGATATGATGAGACCATACACCATAAGAACATACACTACTCATTCTTGAGAATTCTTTTTTAACAGATAATAAATGTTTATTTGTTCAGGATTTAAGGATGACTGAAATACAAAATTACTTCAGGTCCTCTTAAAGCCTACCAAAGCCTGGCGCCTCCCTAGTTCACTCCCTAGGGCACTATATCTCAACCTACAATCCCTGTTTCTTAGGGGGTACATTTCTCAGCTTGATTTAAACAGTAAAACATTATTACTTCTTGCTATGATGCCTCTTATTTACCTATTTTGGTTACATTTATCATTGATCCGCTCCTTGGGCCTACTAAGCTGAATCTTTTGTTGTTAGGGGATACTCAATGCAAAAAGGTTGAGAACCACTGCCCTAGGACATCCCAATATGGGAGGTAGTAGTTATGTCCCCAGGTGCTGTCGCAATGACATAAAAACTCCCGCTGACCATTATTGCAGCACCTGGTGGCATCACTGCTCCCTCCATATGGCATGAACCCGTCGGCAGCCATTTTAAGCAAAACAAAACTCGGGGCGGTCAGCCCTGGAGTCTAAAAAACTTCAGGGCCATCTCTCAGCTATGTAAACAATCCTGGGGCTGCAAAAACTGCATCGGTGAGACTTCTTTGCCAGTGACCAATTGGTTTGGCCAGTGAACCACAATGGATGTTGATAGTCACAGGGTAGACAAGAGTGGGTCAAGGGTATGAACAGGCTTAAAGTGATCCTATACCCAGAAAGGAAGTTTATATCATCACTAGAGATGAGCGAACTTTTGAAAAAAGACTGATTCGCCGAATTTTCCGACAAAAATCGGTTCGACCCGAATTTATTCGCGACGAATCGCTATTAAAAATGGCTATTTCTGAGCCTCCTAGAGCCTCAATAGGGTTGTAAACCATTCTGCCATGCTGTAACACGCATAGGATGCGTGCTGGGTTAGTTAAATAATACTTTGAATAAATATCACATGCAGATCAGAGGCATCGCTAATAGAATCGCAGAGCGGCACAATTGCAGAGAGTTGAAGTGGCATCACTATGAGGGGCAGGAGCCCAAACATTGCTTTAAAGAGACACTGGAGTTGGCAGCAGCAGGAGCCCAAAAATTGGATGAATCACACCCTGGAGTTGCAAGCAGCAGCAGGAGCCCAAACATTGGCTGAAAGAGACACTGGAGTTGGCTGCAGGAGCCCAAAAATTGAATGAATCACACCCTGGAGCTTCAAGCAGCAGCAGGAGCCCAAACATAGCTTGAAAGAGACACTGGAGTTGGCTGCAGGAGCCCAAAGATTGGATGAATCACACCCTGGAGTTGCAAGCAGCAGCAGCAGGAGCCCAAATATAGCTTGAAAGAGACCCTGGGGTTGGCAGCAGGAGCCCAAAATTGGATGAATCACACCCTGGAGTTGGCAGCAGCAGCAGCAGCCCAAACATTACTTTAAAGAGACACTGGGGTTGGCAGCAGGAGCCCAAAAATTGGATGAATCACACCCTGGAGTTGCAAGCAGCAGCAGCAGGAGCCCAAATATTACTTTAAAGAGACACTGGAGTTGGCAGCAGGAGCCCAAAAATTGGATGAATCACACCCTGGAGTTGGCAGCAGCAGCAGCAGGAGCCCAAGCATTACTTTAAAGAGACACTGGAGTTGGCAGCAGGAGCCCAAAAATTGGACGAATCACACCCTGGAGTTGGCAGCAGCAGCAGGAGCCCAAACATTACTTTAAAGAGACACTGGGGTTGGCTTCAGGAGCCCAAAAATTGGATGAATCACACCCTAGAGTTGGCAGCAGCAGCAGCAGCAGCAGGAGCCCAAACATTACTTTAAAGAGACACTGGGGTTGGCTTCAGGAGCCAAAAAATTGGATGAATCACACCCTGGAGTTGGCAGCAGCAGCAGCAGGAGCCCAAACATAACTTTAAAGAGACACTGGAGTTGGCAGCAGGAGCCCAAAAATTGGATGAATCACACCCTGGAGTTGGCAGCAGCAGCAGCAGGAGCCCAAACATTACTTTAAAGAGACACTGGGGTTGGCTTCAGGAGCCTAAAAATTGGATGAATCACACCCTGGAGTTGGCAGCAGCAGCAGGAGCCCAAACATTTCTTTAAAGAGACACTGGAGTTGGCAGCAGGAGCCCAAAAATTGGATGAATCACACCCTGGAGTTGGCAGCAGCAGCAGCAGCAGGAGCCCAAACATTACTTTAAAGAGACACTGGGGTTGGCTTCAGAAGCCCAAAAATTGGATGAATCACACCCTGGAGTTGGCAGCAGCAGGAGCCCAAACATTACTTTAAAGAGACACTGGGGTTGGCTTCAGGAGCCCAAAAATTGAATGAATCACACCCTGGAGTTGGCAGCAGCAGCAGCAGGAGCCCAAACATTACTTTAAAGAGACACTGGGGTTGGCTTCAGGAGCCCAAAAATTGGATGAATCGCACCCTGGAGTTGCAAGCAGCAGCAGCAGCAGCTGCAGGAGCCCAAACATAGCTTGAAAGAGACACTGCAGTTGGCTGCTGGAGCCCAAAGATTGGATGAATCACACCCTGTGGAGAGTCATGTGAGGAAAAAGTAGCTTACTTAGTAATATCTACATAAAATTATGAATAAACAAATGCACAAATATTGCCAAAGTGAAGTTTTGTTTGGGGGTGTGTTTCCACCTTTTAATTAAATCAGAAACAACAAGGTATCATTGCCTCTGACTAATTAGCCCTCAAAAATTCTTGGAATTTTTAATCTGGATGTCTGATCCGTCTTATCCGAAGAATATTAATAAAAAGTAAGAGTAACGTAAAGGATTTTTTATCAATACTTACTTGTGGTCCGATGCGGAGGAATGTCTGTAACTGGAGAGCAGCGCCTTAAATCTGTTTTGCACGATCCATCTTTCTTTAGTGTTGGTCTGGCCCCGTCATCAATCTACTGGAATACATCAGGCATTGTTGGGAGGAAAGCTTGGCTGATCCATGCGCCATTCATTTCCAAGCAGGGCAGTCTCTGGAAAAAAAAAAGTATGTATAAACCAGGGTCTTTTTCATATAAAAACAAATGGTTATTCTTGCTTTTCAACCATATGTTCCACAGCTTTACCAGTCATTGTGTCAGCCAATGAAGCAACTTTGTCTCGAAGTGCTGCAAAAGCAGTCAACTGCATCACAAGTGGCATCTGACACCCCCAGTCAACTGTCTGTTGTTATGCTTTGGGTTCAGCTCCACTATCCATTGATGAAGATCTGATAATCATAAAATTCAGCAGCTACTGCCCAGCCAAGAAGTGGAGGAGACACTCGCCTCTTCTTCCACTGGCCGGGCAATTAGTGATGAGGAGAGTGTCGTGGGAGGAGGTTTTGCAAGCCGAGGTAGTGGAAGAGGGTCCCTGGAGTCTGCGGCGGTGGCGGCGGCAGCAGCAGCAGCAGTGAATTATTGCGGACTGTTGGTAGGGAAAATCAGCTACTCAGCGATGTGGCAGTTTTTCATACAGCATCCACAATCCTGTGGAGAAAAAGTAGGTTAGTTAGTATATATACATAAAATTATGAATAAACAAATGCAATAGTATTGCCAAAGTGAAGTTTTGTTTGAGGGTGTGTTTCCACCTTGTAATTAAATCAGAAACAACTAGGTATCATTGCCTCTGAATAATCAGCCCTCAAAAATTCTTGGAATTTTTAATCTTGATGTCTGAGGGATTTCTCCTCTCAGACAGCGTCACCATAAGTCCAGCCTGCTGCATTACCCAGTGGTGGACCTTTCAGAGAACTGATGGCTTGTGCCGAGCCGAGGTGGAGAGTCCCATGGTATCATTGCTTTGCGAAGATGGCAGTACCTGCCCTGTAAAATGTTGTTGAACAGAAGGTGGGCCAGTCCTTTAGCCTGTCAGTGTGTACCAAAGTGCACAGTGTTGTCTACGTCTGTAGCTGTAACTATGGACTCGTGGTGGACAATATATAACCCTTTTAGGCCCCCTTGGTGATTGTGGTTTCACGCTGTTCTTCACATGGTTTTCCTTGAGTCACACATGGGAGGAACTACTAAAAATGAGAACTCAATCCATGAAATCATTGCTTAATCCACGAAAACAGCAAATTTGGACCCATGGTGACTGATACTTGGAAGAACATCTTGCTTGCGCTGCGACAAGGAAGCCAGAGTCATGCGTCCTGACATGGCACACGTGTTCAATCTAGTTGTCAAGCGTTTTCTGAAGTCTTCCCCCCATCTGAAAGACATCCGAACAACAGGAAAGAAAGTTAGCATGCACTTCTGGCACTCCTACACCACCAAGCACAACCTTATTGAGCCTCAGCGTCAGAACGGTGTACCCCAACATAGTCTGATTTGCGATGTTTCCACCCATTGGAATTCCACCCTCCATATGCAGGATCCACTATAGGAACAGAGAAAAGCCATCACGGATTTCTGGATGATCCAAACGGATAGGGGGACACCCCTGTGTAAATTCAATGTAAACCATTGGCAGCTCATACGTGACACCGGCCGTTTGCTCAGGCCCTTTGAGGAAGCTACTTTATTAGTCAGTTGCCAGGACTATGAGATGAACGATGAGATTCCATTGCTTCATGTACTACAACACATGTTGGAAACCATGGCTGGTCAGGGCACTGGAGACATGGCACATGCATTTCACAGCCACATGAAGCCTGTGGGGGCTGAAGTGGAGGAGGAGGAGGGGGTGGGGCACAGCTAACCACAGTTTAGGTTTCACAAAATGACGATTTTATCTAGTCATCTGACAGGAGAGGAGGAGCAGGAGCAGCCACAGGAGCTAGAGGGTTGGGAGGAAGGCGAGACAGAGGACCCAGACACACCGTGGCAGTTTACAGTGGAGATGGAGACAGGTAGTCCCTCTGAGTCACTTGCACAAATGGCACGATGCATGCTCACATGCTTGCGTACTAGTGAGCGCAGAATTGTCTCCATTTGTCAGCGGGAAGACTTCTGGCTCTCCAACTTATTGGACCCTCGCTTCCGGCACAAAACGGGGGCATTTTTTATGCCCACTGAGAGGGAGGACAAACTGACCTACTACAGAGACATCCCATGTAGCCAGTTGGGCGATGTCTATCTGCGTCATGGCCCATACTCCCGCAGGTCTGACTCGGGGTGACCTCTGCGATCACCTTCCACTGCCATGGCTGCTGGGGGGGTGGAAGGAGCAGCAGCTCCATCAGCAGCAGCCTCAGTCTTCAGTCGCTAGTGAGTAGCTTTCTACACCCGCATAGTGAGTCTACTCAGGCTATTGCCCCTCAGATTTACACAGGGGCTGCTCTATATAATGCTGCAAAATGGCAAATTTACCTCACTATATAAGCTATTGCCCCTCAGATTTACACAGGGGCAGCTCCATATAATGGTGCAAAACCATGAATTTACTTCATAATATAAACTATTGCCACTCAGATTTACAGAGGGGGTGCTCTATATAATGAAGCAAAATGGCAAATTTACCTCACTATATAAGCTATTACAGCTCTATATAAATAAAAATAAATAAATAAAAAAAAGGGCCTGTAGAAGCTTATTTAGTATAACAGATAGGGTGACATGTGCTGGTTTGGGATGCCCATATGGGCTAGTGTTTTGACTGCAGGACAAAAACCAATGCAAAATGCAATAGCTTAATAAAGCTGATGCTGATCAACGCTTATTTAGTATAACGGATGGGGTGCAACATGCAGGTTTGGGATACCCTGCGGCCTGGTGTATTTAAAGCAGACCAAAACCAATTCAAAATGCAATAACTTAACAAAGCTGAGGCTGTAGATGCTTATTTAGTATAAACAGATAGGGTGCAACGTGCAGCTTTGGGGTGCCCTGCGGCCTGGTTAAATGAAAGCAGTCAAAAAGGAAGTGCAAACTGAAGTAGCTTAATGAAGCTGATGCTGATCAACGCTTATGTTGTATACCAGATAGGGTGCAAGGTGCAGCTTTGGGGTGCCCTGCGGCCTGGTTTATTAAAAGCAGTCAAAAACAAGTGCAAACTGAAGTAGCTTAATAAAGCAGCTGATGCTGATCAACGCTTATGTTGTATAACAGATAGGGTTAAAATAGCATGTGCCTTGGGATGCCCGTGCGGCCTGGTATATTTCAAGCTGAACAAAAAGTAACAATAATCCAAGTATGAGAAATGCTTGTGCTTAACAAATAGGGTTAAACAGCATGTGGCTTGGGATGCCCGTGTGGCCTGGTATATTTTAAGCTGAACAAAAAGTAACAATAATCCAAGTATGAGAAATGCTTTCGCTTAACATATAGGGTTAATCAGCATGTGCCTTGGGATGCCCGTGTGGCCTGGTATATTTTAAGCTGAACAAAAAGTAACAATAATCCAAGTATGAGAAATGCTTGTGCTTAACATATAGGGTTAATCAGCATGTGCCTTGGGATGCCCGTGTGGCCTGGTATATTTCAAGCTGAACAAAAAGTAACAATAATCCAAGTATGAGAAATAATTTTGACCTTCTTTACAGCGCCATACTTTGAAAAAAAATCCTTAATTTCATGCCGATCAATCCAAAGATCAATGCCCCTAACAAAAATAGTGTTCGGCATAAGTTTTCCTTCTGGAAGGACGTAACCTTTAGTTTACATGGTTGGGGTAGGTTATCTTACAAATTGGGATACCCCAGGCAGCAGTGTCATTGAAAGAGACAGATTGTAATGCAGGCCATACGCAAGCAGAGAAACTCAGGCTGCAACAGGCCTCTTTAGTTTACATGGTTGGGGTAGGTTATCTTACAAATTGGGATACCCCAGGCAGCAGTGTCATTGAAAGAGACAGATTGTAATGCAGGCCATACGCAAGCAGAGGAACTCAGGCTGCAACAGGCCTCTTTAGTTTACATGGTTGGGGTAGGTTATCTTACAAATTGGGATACCCCAGGCAGCAGTGTCATTGAAAGAGACAGATTGTAATGCAGGCCATACTCAAGCAGAGAAACTCAGGCTGCAACAGGCCTCTTTAGTTTACATGGTTGGGGTAGGTTATCTTACAAATTGGGATACTCCACTGTGTATGAAACCGAATATAAATGCACACCCAAAAGTGGACAATCAGCCTCCAAGAGGCCTGCTTAGTTTAAATAAGAGAGCTGCTTAGCTTAAATAAGAGAGCTACTTAGTGTAAATAAGAGGCCTGCTTAGTTTAAATAAGAGAGCTGCTTAGTGTAAATAAGAGAGGTAGGTTATGTTATGTTACAGAATGGGATGCCCCCACAGCAGACTTGAGATCAGTATATATGCACACAGCAACAGTGTGTAAGCAGGCTCATACAGGCCAAATTACTTTAAATAACTGTGCAGCTTACAGTAAACACAGAGGCTAATGGTATGTTACAGAATGGGATGCCCCAAGCAGACTTGAGATCAGTGCACACAGCAACAGTGTGTAAGCAGGCTCATACAGGCCAAATTACTTTAAATAACTGTGCAGCTTACAGTAAACACAGAGGCTAATGGTATGTTACAGAATGGGATGCCCCAAGCAGACTTGAGATCAGTGCACACAGCAACAGTGTGTAAGCAGGCTCATACAGGCCAAATTATTTTAAATAACTGTGCAGCTTACAGTAAACACAGAGGCTAATGGTATGTTACAGAATGGGATGCCCCAAGCAGACTTGAGATCAGTGCAAACAGCAACAGTGTGTAAGCAGGCTCATACAGGCCAAATTACTTTAAATAACTGTGCAGCTTACAGTAAATATAGAGGCTAATGGTATGTTGTTACAGAACGGGATGCCCCAAGCAGACTTGAGATCAGTGCACACAGCAACAGTGTGTAAGCAGGCTCATACAGGCCAAATTACTTTAAATAACTGTGCAGCTTACAGTAAACACAGAGGCTAATGGTATGTTGTTACAGAATGGGATGCCCCAAGCAGACTTGAGATCAGTGCACACAGCAACAGTGTGTAAGCAGGCTCATACAGGCCAAATTACTTTAAATAACTGTGCAGCTTACAGTAAATCCAGAGGCTAATGGTATGTTGTTACAGAATCGGATGCCCCAAGCAGACTTGAGATCAGTGCACACAGCAACAGTGTGTAAGCAGGCTCATACAGGCCAAATTACTTTAAATAACTGTGCAGCTTACAGTAAATACAGAGGCTAATGGTATGTTGTTACAGAATGGGATGCCCCAAGCAGACTTGAGATCAGTGCACACAGCAACAGTGTGTAAGCAGGCTCATACAGGCCAAATTACTTTAAATAACTGTGCAGCTTACAGTAAATACAGAGGCTAATGGTATGTTGTTACAGAATGGGATGCCCCAAGCAGACTTGAGATCAGTGCACACAGCAACAGTGTGTAAGCAGGCTCATACAGGCCAAATTACTTTAAATAACTTGTGCAGCTTACAGTAAATACAGAGGCTAATGAGATTTTACAAAATGGTAATGTTCCCACAGCAGACTTTAGATCAGTTCAGTATATATGCACAGTAAGTGTATAAGCAGCCTGAAAACGCTAACAAAGCCAGTCAGCCAGCCAGTAACACTCAGGCTGGATGAAAAAAAAAAATCTCCCTGTCACTGCCTCCGATTTTTCCTAACTTTCCCTGCTTCTCGCTGACTTCCTGCCTGTCTCCTGCCTGTCCCTGTCTGTCCCTGTCTCTCTAACTGTCTCTCCCTGACTACAGCAGCATCCTGTCTCTCACGAATGCAATAGAGAAATGAGGAAAAGCAAGATGTCCGCCGCCTTAAATAGTAGCGCTGTGACGTCACCGGGCTTGCTGGCTGCTGATAGGCTGCATGTGACTGCCCCAGCATGCACTGGAGCGGGGTAGATGTCTGGACATGTCCCGTCCGCCATCTTAGAATGCCTGTAATGTAAATGAATGGATGTTAAAGGAAAACTTCGAGCGATCGAAGCACAGGGAAATTCGGATTTGATCCGAATCGAATTTTTCATGAAATTCGGATCGAATCCGGGTTCGTCCGGATCGATTCGCTCATCCCTAATCATCACCTTCTATCCCCATCCCAGTGCCCCAAAACAGCCTGTGTTTATTTTTTTTACTAAAGCCTTTGCCCAATATTCACTGGGATGGGGATGGAAGGTGACAGCATAAACTTCCTATCTGGGTATAGGGATACTTTAACTGGATTGTGATGCCTTGTGTTTTGGGTAAAAGAAACCTAAAGGGAATGTAAAGCTAATTACAATAAGGCAGCAAGCGACTCACCTAATGCCTGTTCCATGGGCCTCACCTCCGTTTACTGCAGTGTAGGGTAGAAGCTGTAGCAGAGCTCCATAATTTGCCCCTCCTTTCAATTTTATTCCTTTAGTACCACACAAAAAATTGTCGCACAGCCAATCAGTCCCTTGGTGTTTTCAGCATGAATAGGTACTATGTGAAAGTAATTATCATGATGTCCATTGTTCTGTGAGTAGTGGGTTATGCTGGATGTAGCTGTTTTTTGGCAGGAGCGCACAGGTAAATCCACTCACATATAATACAAAAAAAGCTGGATCCACCAGCATTTGACTTATTCAGTGATGTGGTAGCATCATTAAATCTTACATTTATGGACCACAGGGGGTCCCTTTCATCAGGGTATTAGCTTCAAGAAATGTAACGGGTTTGGCATAAGTCCTAAAAATAAGCTTACAGTACTTGCATGCAACTGTAAAATGGGCCCCAGAGACAGTTCCTGGTACTGGTGGGCCTATGACACACCAGTCTGACACTTTATGACAATTGATAGGGGATAGCTAATATGCTGTGAATGGATCTCCAACCTCCATGTGCTCTCCAGTTCCTATGAAAAAAAATTGCAATGGGATCAGAGTCTGCTAATACCTCAGAGTATCCCCAATTTATAACAAACCCCAGACTGGTGTTTGAATGCTTAGCTGGTGGAAGCACTAGTATTGGCTGTGCTCCTGGAGCTGGTGGGGTTTGTAAAATGGTGCTTCAGCATGTATGCGTGTGGGTGGGGGTGGGGGTGGGGGGGGGGGTGGAAACCAATGAGAACAGGCAACCTTTTTCCTTTCCCTGTCACATGGAGAAAAGCTTCCCCTACAAATAAGAACGCATGTTTGCTCGAATTAGTCTTTGACACAACATTTATGTAGCTAAAGTGATTTAGAGATAATTCTAAGTGATAAACATCAAATTCTTGAGCAGTTTGCACTGATATGACTAATAACTGGGAAATGTACTTTAAATGACTACCACCAAATCTGTTTTTGCTGATTCTTCGATAAAGTTATCACAGTGTTTTGTACACCATGCCAAGTACAGTAGGCATGCAGTCCATATTAACCGGCATAATCTACAGACCACAGCAAGGAAGTCTCTGGAGGGGCGTGCTCGCCCTCGCATTCTCATTAGCAATCAGCAAATCCTCTCGGTGTCTGCTGGTTTCAAATCAGGGCAAGAGCTTTTATTGCCTGTGTAAAGCCCAGAAGGACAATAGAAGTAATGCTTTCTAATCAACAGTGAACATATGAGATCCCACATTCATAGCAGGCTCACACAAAGTTGTTGTAACGTGTTGAGTTCGTAAGAGCAAGCGGTATCCTGGAAAGGAGGCTGTAGATGATAACAAGGCAGGAGGCACTGGGGTAAAATTATTATTAATCCTGCCCTTGAGTTTTCTCCTTTGTATATCTTATTGTTGCAAACAGTCAGGGTGATGGCAGCTTTCCCTGCTGTACTATATAAGCAATATGCACATTAGGCTGCAACGGGAGAAATGGGAACAAGCACAATATCTTGAGAGGTATTATACATGTATGAGCAAGTACTTTCACACTATAACTATTTTCTAGAAACATTCTGGGCACTGGTGATAGAAAGAGATTTTTTACATTTTTTAAATAAAATGTAGGAGTTTTTAAAAGGACTATTTACTAACAGAGCTTTCTTTTCTTTAGACATGTTCTACAGAAAACAGAAAAAAGACTGGTTGGAACATTCAACAAAGAGGTTGAAATCAAAAAGGTGATTAATCTTTGAAACATAGGAATGGCAGTCACAGAAATGGGATGAGCACTGAGAAGGGATCATGGAATCTTTTGGTGTTGGGACACAGTCAGGGAAAACTGACAGTGAGGCTAGGGTCAAACGTAAATGTAGTCTGAAGCCATAACCATCAGTAACAGAGGCACAGGAGGTCCCAAGTTTCATAGCAAAATAGCAGTCACAGAGAAACTCAGGGAGGGGTATTGGGAATTTATAGCAGGTGGACTAACCAGGAGCAGGCAGCAGACTAACAGACCGGTAATGGGCATCAGTAAGACCTAAAAAAGATACTTGCCATCAGAGAGACAATCAGCATTCACCCAGGGCACAAGTAATAGCAATAGGCAACAATAAGACCTAAAAGAGATACTTGCCATCAGCATTCACCCAGGTCACAAGTAGAGCAATATCCGCCCAATCACTCCAGCGTCTTCAGCAGAAACCCAGTTGCTTGGAAATGCACATGATCTAGTGATTCGATAATTATCAAAGGTATGATGAGGGTGGGGAGTATTTCGTCCCCATAAGAATTGTTTGCTTTTATTACTGGTTAGGAGCTTCCAAAAAAGAAAATGATTTTTCTTTTAAATCAATATTATTGTTATTGTTCATCTTTCATAGCGCTTTACAAGGTATAATTGCAGATAAAGTAAAACATACTGTGCAATGACCAATACAAACTAGATGCTACAAAGTTTAAATCAAATGTTGTGAGCACAGGAGACATTGGTAAAGAAATCAGTCCCAGATGTGCAGGTTGGTGCCAAGAGGGGTTGAGATTTATCTGGTGCTCGGACACAATAAGGGACAGCTGAGAGTGTGACTAGCTAAAGGTGCTAAAACATAGTCATAAGTATATGTATGGTGAGTAAACCGATAGAAGTTCGGCAAGTTCGGACGAACTTGATGCAAAACTTCAGTTCAATGGGGACCCAAACTTGGGGGCTCAAAAATGGCTGTAAAATTGGGGTAGTAAGGGGTAGAGGGCTGCAAATTGGGGGTAACACCGAGATGATTTCCCTGCATAAAATAGGGTAGGGAAAGTACTCAAAGTAATAACATAAAGCCAAAAAATTAGAGAACACACACACATATATATATATATATATATATATATATATATATATATTTATTTATTTTTTTCTTAAATCAGATAAACACCATGCAAAAAAAAAATTCTGTTCATCGTGGTGACCGGATGAGGAAGAAGGGGGGGTAGTCCATTTTCAAAGCTAGTTGTCAATTTCATTGAACTCCCATGGACAGGTGGCTCATGTACTGAGGAACAGCTAGGGACTGAAAAAAACTACTGCAATTCAATTGGACACAGATCAAGTGTTGTATTAAATGCCCACTGAGTACAATCTGAATAGACACAGATCAGATGTTGTAATAAATGCCCACTGAGTAGTGTTGGGCAAACCCGTAGAAGTTCACAAAAGTTGACCCGAACCCCATAAAAAGAAAACAAACCTTTTTTTTTACAGGTGTCAGAGGGAAAATTGGGAGTAACACCAGGGCAACTGCTCTGCATGACTAAGGGAGTAGGGACAGTACTAATATTATGTATCCTTTATTAAAATAAATATAAGAACCCCCCCCCCCATAACCCTATAACAGGCTAAAAGGCACACCCATAAGTTGACATCAGCAGGAACCCAAAAATTGTCTGAAAGGCATACCCTGAAGTTGGCATCAGCAGGAGCCCAAAAATTGGCCTAAAGACATAAATATGTTTTGCACCATTTAAAAAGTGTAAAACGTGGCACCATGCTGAATCTAGTCGCATGCATCAGCCCTACAGTGGAGGGTGACGAGATGGCGGAGGATGAGGAGGCCGAGTCGCACAGTGTCACAGGCACAATGCCCAGGGAGCGCGGAGGCCGAAGCGGTGTGACCTGTCCAAGTTGCTGCTGCTGCAAAGGAACCACATTCACCCAGTGGACCATAAACCACATGTCTTGTCCCTGACTGTAGTTACAGCTCCAGACGTCGGCGCTGCCATGCACTTTGGTACACACCGACAGGCTCAAGGACTGGCCCACCTTCTGTTCAACAAAATTGTGCAGCGCTGGTACTGCCTTCTTGGCAAAAAAATGACGGCTTGGGACTCTCCACCTCGACTCGGCACAAGCCATCAGTTCTCTGAAAGGTGCAGAGTCCACCACCTGAAAAGGGAGCGACTGCAGCACCAGAAACTTGGACAGGAGCACATTCAGCTTCTGCGCCATAGGATGAGTGGGCGCATACTGCTGTCTCTTGGACATGGCTTCGCTGATTGATTGCTGGCGGGATGCATGACTTGGAGGAGGAGAAGGAGCAACTGGAGCGACAGAGGATGGGTATGACGCACAGCTGCCTTCGGCTGAGGTGCTGGAGCCTTGGCTGGCAGAAATTGGGAGCGGCATGCCACTTGGTGAGGAAGCAGGCTGGACCACCTCTTCGGAGCCTCGTCTCCTGATGATGATGATGAAGCCCCTTCTGCACCCGGCTCCCAAGTGCGATCGGCTTCATCATCATCGAGTTGTGTCTGCATGTCACTGATGTTCTCGGTTTCCTCAACAGTGTCTGGTGCAGGAGGTGGAACGCTCACCACACCCCCTCCCACGCCACTCTCCACATCACTATTTGTCTGCCTAGCAAAAAAAGCCACCTCCATTTCTTGGCTGGGCAGTAGCTGCTGACTGTCCTCTATCTGATCGTCCTCACTAAAGAGTGGAGCTGAACCCAAAGCATAGGATACGTCGCTGGGGGAGGGAACGGCGTAGGACAGAGGCAATGGGAAGACAGGGACTGCTCCCGGGCCATGCCAACTCAGGGTTGTGTCAGAGGAACCTACCGACTGTAGACTGTGGGTGTCAGATGTAACCTGTGATGATGTGGATGACCGCGTTAACCAATCTACGATGGCAGATGCGTTACTGGTAGAGACACGACCGCTAGCAGATACTGGCAGATCAGGCCTCTCACCGCGACTCCTGCTGCCACTCACCCCTAGTCTGCTGCGACCTCTGCCTGCTGAATCTAGGCCTCTGCCACTCCTCTGTGAACATCCTGGCACTTGTCTGCCTGACATTTTTATGTATTTGAAATGCGCAACAGGCACTTTAAAAAATGTGTTTACTTTAAAAAGCAGAAGGTAAATAAACTGAGGAACTGCTTCTGTGTGTTTCGATTCAAGCATTTTTACTTACTTCCTCTGTGCTGAGTACAGATGGCACTAGAGGTGTCCTCACTCATGGGAGATGTTGGCCATCTTTTTGTAGCCCTGGCTGGGGCCAAATTAAAAGGTCACTGAGAAGAAGAGGATTGTGTGCAGTACATTTACTTCTACACACAACCCCCCCCCCCATCCCACCACAGCCACTCCCCAAAGTTCAGTTCTCCATTGTTTATAATGTGGACCGGGATCAGCCAAACTTGCCAGACCCAAACTTTGGGCGGTCCGTCCATCCCTAGTGCTAAGTTCAATTTGGCTGTTAAGAAAAATAAAACTCACTGCGGGCCAGGAAATCTTCTTGAAAGCTGAAGCTGGGACCTTGAGTGACAGGTCAGTCCCCCAATCCTGTGCAGCATTGTGACTGTACTTGTGTGTCACTCAAGTTCAACTACCACTTAAGTGTATGGCTGCCATCCTTACACCGGCATCAGGGGAGGATTGCACTGATCATGAGTGATTTTGTTATTTTAACACCCAGATTGGGCTAAGCACAGAGGGAGAGAGAGGTGGCTAGGAGTTACAATGATGATCATTATCATCTATTTTGTATAATTGTTTAAAAATACACCTGACTATAACCCTAAAAAATTCTGGAGGAATTGATGATTTAAGGGCAAAGCTGTTCACACAAATATTGATTTTGATACAATTTCTGTGCATTTTTTTCCAATAATAATAAACCATTGACATGCATTTAAGCATTCTTATCTTGCTGTATTATTTCCATGCCACCCTTGCATAGTAAAATCAACTAGAAATAATACATTTTTTGTTTATAAAAAAACATACAAAAACAGGTCTTAAACCCGACTCCTATATCATAGTCTACTACACTGACAACTTCTCATATTATATAACTGTATTATCCAGTTTGAATTTGAAATTCATTAATAAAGATTTTAGTTCATAATAGGACCAGCATTTTGGGTCAAATTCTGGAATTTAAATCACTCTAAATGTAATTAAAGTAACAGAAATAATTTCAAGGGAGACACACGTAACTGGTCTTTGGGATGATTTGGGGCAGATATTACTGCAGAAAGCAGAACTTTCAGGGTAGCATGCCACACAGAACCTAAAGATCAGTTTGTCAGCTCTTAGTGAAGACAGCAAGATAATGGGTTAAGCTTAAATGCTTTAGGAGAATGGTCTTTGGTTGCACATTTGGGCTCACTTTGGTATCTTCACCTTGGATTCTTGATGGCCTCCCCTGGGGTATTTACATTCCAAAGTGTGATTTCTTTAGATTTCTGTACTAAGATGACCAAGGCACAGTTCTAGGAGGGTTAAAAGAAAAATGGAAAAAAACTGAGTTAGATTTGAGAATCCCAATTTGTTTGCTTCCCCTTCGGAAACTATAATCTACGGAGGTTACAGTGAGCTGTGAGTGACAGGGAATCTCGATCTACACAGCTTTGTGTACTTTGGCTCAGTTTAATCCCTGGATAAAGGTAGTGAGAGAAAATATCAGCAGACACAAGAGACGGGCTGAACAAAAAATTCTAGGCTTTATTTTTCAAGTATCTCTCCTGTTCAGAAGTCTGCTATACAAGGAGGGTCAGTTCCCAGAAGTATTGTAACCTCTCAGTAGTGGGTGTAGTCAATGAAGAAGGATAAAAGCAGTATTAAAACCTGCTCGAGAAAACCTCATGTCACAACAAGGCAGACATCCCTTTAGCAAGTACTAAATAGACATTTCTGAAAATATTAAGAATCTTTTTTTGAAAAAAATTAAGATAACAAGGCTGCTTAGCTGGAAAAAAATGAAAAGCCCAAATAATCTGCATATGTCAAAGCCAGATGAAGCTCCCAAATACTATACATTAGCATGGATTGAAGATATCAGTAACGTCTTCATCAAACATGGAAAAGACTTATGATGACACTTCTGACGAAGAATTCTAAGAGGTGTTGTGGAGCAATGTCGCTTTGCAGTACAGAGAGAAAGAACAATAGATCCTTTGAAAGATTCTAACCTTGTGTATCCGGCTTTTTGTATAGTTCTGAAATTGTATAATTAGAAGCTCACTGAAGATGGGAAGTGTTTGTTCTGAGACAGGTTCAAACTCATTTTATGCAGCAATCATACACACAGTAGCATGCAGTCGACAGCACTTTTCACATTCAATATGCGTCAGAGTTTGAGAACTCTGGAGATATATTATACAATAATGGACGGTCTTTCTTTAGTTTGAATGGGGACATTTATCTCACCAATAGTGTTGTTGTGCATGTTCCATTGTAACCACTGTCCTGATCACAGAGCCATCAACCAAATGCAGTATTGTGTACTGCTATCAAAGTTAATAATCAGCAGTTGTGCATGAAATTTGCCACTGTTTGGTGGATTCCAGAAGGGATAGGGTGTATTGCAGCTACCATTAACAATCAACATCCATAGGACTAAGGATTATTAACCACTCTAGCTAAATTATGCAAACTCCCAACAAATCTTGAACTCATCTATTCCATATATTTATGCTATTAAGGCATGATTTATATTATGACTAGTGATAATATATATAAGATTATATTATCACTCATAGTTAAGTTTGACCTGAATTTTATCTATTTGATTAGGTTGAGCCAGACTGAAGCAGAGACATTATTTGGATCAGACTATGTGGTATTTATTTATCGTTAGCTATTTTTTACTTAAAAAAAGAGGGTGTGTGAGTGGGGGGGGGGGGGATTTGGCATTTGGTAAAGCTTTAAAATAACAATGCCCAGGATTAAATCACAGCAATCTTTCACATATGGCACAAATGTGAGCAATCCAATGCATTTCAGGTGCTAATGTCCATAATCATAGATAGCCACTCTCTAAATCACTGGTCCTCCACATGTAGCTTGGGGGCCAAATATGGCTTGTGGACCTTTGCTGGTGGCTCACAGACTGGCTTCAATGAGTTTGGCAGGTGAAGAAGTTTACATGCCTTTTCAGCTTCCAGTAGAACAGTTCCCGAATGTCCAATGAATGTGCTCAAAGGTTTAGGTGATGTAAGGTACTTACCTGGCGCCTCCGCTCAGTCCCGGCCGTCCTCCGGCGGCCGCGCAGGACGGCCGCCTCGCGGTCACTCCCCCTCGCAGGGGCTCCGGCTTCGGCCCCCTGCTCGGCGGCGGCTGGTGTCCCCGGTGGTGGCGTCGGCTCTGCAGCGTCTGCCGGCGCGTTTCCCCCCCTCCTCCCCGTGGGGGCGCGCCCTGCAGACAGTCTCGTGCTTGCGCGCGTACGTTCTAGTTATGTCCCCCGGCGACGCTGCTCCCAGCGCGTTCCCCGGGGGCAAGTTTAAAAGGACCTATCCAGGTCCAGGGGGGGGGTCCTTCGGGTAAATGAATCCAGGGACTGGACAGCCTGGCTGGTCAGGGCGGTCCAGTCCCTGGGGGGCTCCTATCAGGACCAGAGTTAAAGTATGCACCAATCACTACATACACCCATCTGACATTCCCCTTTTCCCATTGGCCAGTTCTCCCTTAAAAGTGTCCTTGCCCTGACCATCGGTGCCCGTTATAGCCATTATTAGCTTGGGTGTGCTATTGGATTTGCGTTTAGTGTGTTCTGATCCGGCTCCGTCTTTGATCATTCCTGCCCGCTGCCTGCACTGACCATCTGCCTGTCTGACCTCGTCTCTGCCTTACCCCTTTGATACCGCGCCTTGGTGACCACCCGGCTTTTGACCCCTGCCTGTCTTGACCATTCTCGGTCTAACCCCTTGGATACCGTGCCCTGTGACCACCCGGCTTTGACCCCTGCTCGTCTCGACCATTCTTGCCTAACCTGTTGGACTCAACGTTTCGGACTCAGCCCGCTTGAACTTCCGATTTGGGATACCCCGCCGTTCACCTATCTTCACCATAAGCCAGCAATCTTTGCGCCAGTAAGTCCTGGGGGCAACCGAGTCTGGAGAGGCATAACCCGTGTCTCCAGCAAGCGGGAGCTTGTCTATAGGCACAAGAGGCGGTGGAGATTGGGGATTGCTTGGCTTATGAAAGAAGGGTGTCCGGCAATCCCTGACAGGTGAACTGACATGTAAGTCAACACACTTGACTACCTAAAGTAGACGAATCCCTGCATTTTCATCCCTAAATTCTCTTAGACCCCCTCTAGGGGCATCCTGGTTTGAGAAGCCCCACATTGTGAAACTCCCAGGCAATTATGAGTTCACTTGAGGGCTTACACCAATGCCACAGCCCCTATTGACATCCTGGATAACCTAGCACTGCGCCCACTCATGTCAACCATTCAGATCTGCCTGGTGCAATAGAATCCCTGCTCTAAATGAACCTTTTAATCTAGATGTCTCTCCCTGTATATAATCCAGTCTGCCATCACCAGAAGATCACACCTCAAAGCTGACCCCGATCTCTCGATCTATCCACCAAGTTGGGAGAGCAAAACCAGCTCAACCCATCAAGCACACTCTAACCTTTTGTTCACTGAAGACATGGCAAATTAATTGCTGTTTCCCCATGGCTTGGAATTTACAGAGCAGGGCCTGAATTTACACAGGGCGATACACAAAATTCAAGCCCCTATGCCTTTCAGCAATGACCTACCATAGTCGGCAACTTCCAAGTACTCTTAAAAACCATTAGGTTGATGTTGATGGGCACTGGGCACTGCTGCCCCCCCAGTGCTTAGAAGTTCTGTGAACAATTGTAGTATTGCCTACATGCAGGATCACCCCAGCACAGGTTTAAAAGCAGCCCCCCCCATAACTGTAATGATGTGGGTGAAAAAAGGCTAAAGAAAACTGCTCAATAACAGACAATGAACTACAAAGTTGCTTGTTATGAAGTGAGGAATATTATGAAAGCAGAAATGCTGTTTATGGATAACAGTATTGTTGTTTAAATACAAAAATCATAAACAAAAAAGAAAGATGGCATCTGGATTTGTTAGCTATTATTTGTTTTCACAATGTTATCTGTAGCAATCCAATCCAGCTAAACACTAAAACTTTCAGCTCGGTAAACTTCACAAAGGCAGTGATGAAAGGGGAAGTGCCGAGCAGCATATTACCATGTAAACTTATGAAGCGGCAATTGTCAAAAACATTAAACAATGCTGGAGCGGTCCATTTGATACAATGTGATCAGTATATCACGCTAAGCTGGGGCTGCCATTTCACATCCAGCATCTTTGAAGCCTAGTGAGTATAAAAATTTAATCATTAGCCGCCTCCAGAGGATCCACTGATAATACCTATAGGACAGCTTACAGATTATCTGTCAGGAGCGAGGGGTGTTCTACAGCGCCGAAACATGAACGGTATAGATCTTGCCTGTCTGCCGTCTCCATGAACTGGGATGAAGAAAAGGAATGAATGAATTTACCTGGTGAGTGAATATGAGGGGTTACATTATCAAGACACAATTACGTTTGCTATCATGCAACCAACCAAAGTTTTAAAGGGTTGCTGTAGATAAAATTAAGATGTCTTAGTTTAAATAAGACACCTTAAAGTCCAGGCATTCAAATATATAAAGCAATGGCGAATTTAGCATTTTTATTTTACTGCCTTGACAATGAATTTCCCATTCTGTGCTGGTAAGAACATTTACTTAGCCTTTTTTTTTCTCTATATTAATCTCGGTTAGTGCAGCCCCAGGACACAGCTTAAAGTACCTATACCAGATGCCCACTGTGTGAAACCCCCTGGACGCTGGTAATCTTACCTGATCCTGGCAGGGCCTGCGACGCTGGAGGCCGCATCCCCGGCTTCCCTATACCTGTGCGTGCTCCCTGTATCCAGCCATACAGATAGGACAGGCATGCGCATTATGCCGGGTGCAAGGTTCAAATCATTAGCTTTATGTGCGCATTAGTATCCACCATATTCGACAAGCGCCCGCACATGTGGAAACGTCAGTGAGGTGAAAGTGGGGGCTTTCACACAGGGGGGGCATCCTACATTGGGATGCCCCCGGGACAGTGGCCAATCACCAGGATGGTCAAAATCCTAGTAATTAGTCCACTTTAAGGGGACATTCCAGGAAAAGGGTTAAAATAGCCTATCTGTTCCCTACTGCTAAATGTTTTTGGTGCTGCATTTTTCATCCACCAGCATGTTTGTTGTTTGTTTGTTTTGGTAAGCCTTATTGAACTTGCTCATTCTGCAGACTTATCATTAGTAATGGGCTTTGGATCTGGGCCGAAGCTAGATTCTCGGTCAGATTCTCCGCCATGCCACCCGACGATGCTGGCAGGTAGCATGGCGCCAATAGCTACCCTGTGAACTAATATAGGAGCCCCTTGGACCCCCTGCCAGTTCATCAACAGTTAAAAAAGAAAAATAAAATACATTTTTTAAATTAAAAAAATTAGTTGACAATTCTTCATTTACTTGGCCTCCATGGACGGTGTCCTCTCTGTAGGTCTAACAGGGAAGGGGCTCCGTCCTGGTCCTGCGGACCGTGATCTTCTTGATGCCAGCAAGGCGCTATTGGCGTCGCCCAGTAGGCAACTATAGTGAGGGGAAACACAGGTCACCCTTTTCCTTCCTTGGGGTCCTGCCATGCCAATCCTTGAAATACCCCTCCATGTCCCTCCCTTCTAGTGATGTCAGTAGTCACAGGGGGACATTCCAGAAAGGCTCCTTGGATTGGCTTTAGCTTGGCGGGATACCTAGAAAGGAGAAGGTGGGACCTGTGTCCCTCTCACTACAGATGCCAGCAGGGTGGCTGCAATAGCGCCATCCTAGCATCAAGAATATTTCAGCCTGCCAGACCAGGAGGGAGAGCCCGAGCCAGCGGAGCCAGCGGACAGTGACAGAGAAAGACAGGGACAGTTTAAAGTGTTTGCTTTAGCTTCCAAGCCTATTTAGTGTTAATAACACAGCTGCATATTTATCTTTTCCTTTTCCTGGTGTCATTCTTTAAAAAGCATGCAAGCATTAATATTTCAAGAGTACCTGTCTATTAACTGGTAGCATTTTGTAATCAAAGTCACTTTACCACTATCAAAGGAGCCAACCTCTGTATGTGAGGAGGGGGCATCCCAAACACTAGCATAAATATTTCAAGACTACCTGTCTATTAGCTGGTTGGATTTTGTAATCAATATCATGTTTTCCACTATCAAAGAAGCCAACCTCTGTATGTGAGGAGGGGGCATCCCAAACACTAGCATAAATATTTCAAGACTACCTGTCGATTAACTGGTTGGATTTTGTAAGCAAAGTCACTTTTCCACTGTCAAAGGAGCCAACCTCTGTATGTGAGGAGGGGTCATTCCAAACACTAGCAAATATTTCAAGACTACCTGTCTATTAACTGGTTGCATTTTGTAATCAACGTCACTTTTCCACTATCAAAGGAGTCAACCTCTGTATGTGAGGAGGGGGCATCCCAAACACTAGCATAAATATTTCAAGACTACCTGTCTATTAGCTGGTTGGATTTTGTAATCAATGTCACTTTTCCACTATCAAAGGAGCCAACCTCTGTATGTGAGGAGGGGGCATCCCAAACACTAGCATAAATATTTCAAGACTACCCCCTCGATTCAAAGAGCAAAAGTTAATTGATTTCGGATCGAGAATCGTAAGTTTGGGTGGGTGTTAGTCATTTTTTCCTGTTTTTTTGGCCATTTCCGACTCGCACGAGCCTACGTACGAATTCGTATATGCTCTTACGATCATCGCAAGTTCGTTCCTAAATTTTAGGATCAAAACGTAAAACTTAGGATCAAATCCTAAAACTTAGGATCAAAACGTAAAACTTAGGATAATTGGATGTGTTTAGGTGTGATTCAGAGAACAGTTTTCCAACCTCTAAATACGTTTTAAAAGAAAGCCACTGCCGACACCTTTTAGCAGTCGGATTGCTGTTCTTGAACAGGTTTTTTGGCTATGTGGAGGAGTCTGCGCGTCTTGAGCTCCAATGGACTGCATGTATCAGCATGGCCGAGGCCATAAATTGTATAGCAATGCATACCTGATTCATGTATGCCTTATAAAAGCATTTTAATGTGGACCTTAATTAGTCCTTTGCATGTAAACCTTTATTTTGCAATACATCCATATATTTGCGTTAATTAAAGAAACTTATGTCCTTTGTTATTTATTTTTAAATTGATGTACTAGAATAATATTTTTAGATTGAATTTATTGGTGTAGTTGTTTACCTTTGCTTTGTTTAATTATTTAAGCTCATCTTTGGTCAGATGCATCACACTTACTGAGGAGAGCGGGATAAAGTGCAGGATGTGGGTTACTGCTGTATTTTGCACAGACACAGCAGAGCTGGGGGCACGGAAAGGTCAGAAATCAAAGAATGCAGAGCAACACAGTCACAAGGCCCTTTCTGTTTGCAGGCTGTCCGATAATACCTGACCCGCCATCTTGGCTGTTTCTAGACTCATAACATGCAGAAGTTGCTGGGTGTTTTTTTATATTTGAGAGCAATCTGTATGGAGAGGGTGTGGGTAACCACACACAAAATTTTAAGTTGTACCATTTGAAGCCAAAATATTAAAATTAAATCCACAAGTAAAAAATGCAAGTTAACTAAAAATTAAACAAAGTAAGATTTACTTATGCAAATGCATTCATTAATGGTTGGTTACTACAAAATGAAAGAAATAAAGAAAAATAAAAGACCAAATATTTAGAATGCACTTTAATGAGGTAAGTTTGTAGTGCGCAGCCGCAAAATCAGAAGGATTTACGTCCAGACAAAAAAGGAAAAAGGGCAAAACCAATGTTGCAACCTGAGAAATGAAACGGAAAATTCAGGATGGAAACTGACATAGGTCTGATTCCCGAACTGCCATACGAACGGACGTACATTTTAGGATACAAACGTATTTGCTTATAGAATCACTCGCAAGTTCATACGAACGCACGAGCGTACGGGAAAAATAGGATGATCGGCAACAAAATCCAAGCTGTTACATGTTTCTTTGAATCGACCCTTACCTGTCTATTAACTGGTTGCATTTGTAATCAACGTCACTTTTCCACTATCAAAGGAGCCAACCTCTGTATGTGAGGAGGGGGCATCCCAAACACTAGCATTGATATTTCAAGACTACCTGTCTACTAACTGATTGCATTTTGTAATCAACGTCACTTTTCCACTATCAAAGGAGCCAACCTCTGTATGTGAGGAGGGGGCATCCCAAACACTAGCATAAATATTTCAAGACTACCTGTCTATTAGCTGGTTGGATTTTGTAATCAATGTCACTTTTCCACTATCAAAGGAGCCAACCTCTGTATGTGAGGAGGGGGCATCCCAAACACTAGCATAAATATTTCAAGACTACCTGTCTATTAACTGGTTGCATTTTGTAATCAATGTCACTTTTCCACTATCAAAGGAGCCAACCTCTGTATGTGAGGAGGGGGCATCCAAAACACTAGCATTGATATTTCAAGACTACCTGTCTACTAACTGGTTGCATTTTGTAATCAACATCACTTTTCCACTATCAAAGGAGCCAACCTCTGTATGTGAGGAGGGGCAGCCCAAACACTAGCATAAATATTTCAAGACTACCTGTCTATTAGCTGGTTGGATTTTGTAATCAATGTCACTTTTCCACTATCAAAGGAGCCAACCTCTGTATGTGAGGAGGGGGCATCCCAAACACTAGCATAAATATTTCAAGACTACCTGTATATTAACTGGTTGCATTTTGTAATCAACGTCACTTTTCCACTATCAAAGGAGCCAACCTCTGTATGTGAGGAGGGGGCATCCAAAACACTAGCATTGATATTTCAAGACTACCTGTCTACTAACTGGTTGCATTTTGTAATCAATGTCACTTTTCCACTATCAAAGGAGCCAACCTCTGTATGTGAGGAGGGGGCATCCCAAACACTGGCATCAATATTTCAAGGCTACCTGTCTACAAACTGGTTGCATTTTGTAATCAACATCACTTTTCCACTATCAAAGGAGCCAACCTCTGTATGTGAGGAGGGGCAGCCCAAACACTAGCATAAATATTTCAAGACTACCTGTCTATTAGCTGGTTGGATTTTGTAATCAATGTCACTTTTCCACTATCAAAGGAGCCAACCTCTGTATGTGAGGAGGGGGCATCCCAAACACTAACATTAATAATTCAAGAGTAACTGTCAATTAACTGGTTGCATTTTGTAAAGAAAGTCACATTGTCAAATTGCCAGCAGCCATTGCTTTTAACCGGGGGGGAATCCCACATATGCTAGCATGTGTCTTTTAAGAGTGCACACATTGGAGTTGGCAGCAGCAGCATTAGGAGCCCATATATTGCCTGAAAGACACACCCTGGAGTTGGCAGCAGCATAATGAGCTACCATGCATCAGCTACTACCATGGATCAGCCATTGGTGGGTGGAAATCCTGGCTAATCCATGCCCGATTCATCTTCACAATTTTTTATCTTTCAATCTTTTTATTGAATTTTCTTGACAATACAATATTTCAAGATCACATTGAAATCAGTAGCGTTACATGCATAGTAAAAAAGAACTGTGTCAAAGACATCAAGACAGTATACTGACTATTATCTGAAGCCAGATACATAATGTGGAAGATGGCTGGTCCGACCCGAGAGGCAGGAGGCGCAAAGGGGGGCCTCCCCTTCTCCATCTCCGGAGATACCTCCCACTATCCCGAGCACAGACCAGCGATGTCATAATACACAATTCATAATACAAGAATCATGTCAATCTGGTTCTAACATCAATCAGAGGTATGGTTTCAACAAAGAAGGGGGAGGGGAAGAAGAACCACAAAAGGGGGTGACTAGGGGAGGGGAAAGGAGGTAAGAGGTAAGAGTCCCTGGTCCGCTCCTAATAGCTTCTCTACATATTCATCAATTCAATGCTAGCATCGATATGTTAGGAGTTGCAAATTGGATCAATGGCTCCCAAACCTCTAGGAAGTGCTCATGTTTATCATTCAAGATGCTGGTAAGTTTTTCATTTATCAAGAATCCATTTAGTCTAGCTTTAACCTCCGAGATAGAAACCAACTGCTTTTTCCAGGCCTTTGCAATCGTCTGTTTGGTGGCCAGCATAATAAATGAGAACAGCTTGTTTTGCAGCCTATTGAGTTCAGGGGCCTTATGGCGTAGCAGCGCCACCCAGGGGTCCCTTTTGGGGGAAACATTCATGATCTCAGCTACCAAGCGGAAGACCTGTTGCCAAAGGCGTGATACAAAGGGACAGGTCAACCATGTATGAAGCACATCGCCTTTTACCGAGCAGCCCCTGAAGCATTGTTCTGGGTAAGCGGGATAAATTTTATGAATTCTAGCAGGGACCAGGTACCAACGTAACAAGACTTTATAGGCTGACTCCACTGTGAGTGAATTAATTGAACAGCCCCAGGTCGCCCTCCACACCCCCGCCCAGTCCACCTCTTCCTTCTCCAATCTCAGGTCCTCCCCCCATTCTCGAACATATTTGTGATCAAGAGGTTTTGGAAAATCATTAAGGGAAGAAAATAGCAAGGAGATCCTCCCCGGGCTATCCGGCTCCTCCACACACAAGGACTCGAATTTGGTCCATTTCCTATACGAGGCTAGTCCAGCAAGCCTAGGTCTAAGCCAGTGGCTCAACTGTGTGTAGTGGAACCATTCTGTCCGTGGGAGACCATACTTATCCCTCAACTCTTCAAATGACATAAGGCCTTTGTCTGTCAGGAGATGATGAAACGCACAGATACCCACGACACCCAATGCGAAAAGGACGCCCCTCCCCGGAGACCCGGTGGGAATAGAGGATTATCCCATAAATTCAGTAGAGGAGCGTGAGATGACATTAATCCCGAAGAATATTTTATTGAGTCCCAAACCTTAAGGGAGTGTACCATCAAGGGGCTCAGATCTTTTGGTCTATATCTGGGGTCTGTCCATAGCAGAGCCTCTAATGGGGACTCCCCCAGGTTCGGGATCTCCAGCAGGGCCCACAACGGTAGATCTCTCGCTGCATGTAGCTGAGACAGCTGCGCTATTTGTGCTGCTTTATAGTAATGAGCAATATTAGGCACCCCCAAACCCCCCTGAGATTTATCGGCAAACATTGTGCGTCTTGCCACTCGGGGTCTAGTTGTCCCCCAGACAAACTGGAATATCCGTCTCTGAAGGATTCGGAGCATATAGGCCGGGATCCTGACAGGTAGTACTCTAAAGTAATACAAGATTTTGGGGAGGATTGTCATTTTGACCGCGGCCACCCGTCCCAACCACGATATGGGAAGGTCTGCCCAGGAATCCATCAAAGAATTCAGAGTTCGTATCAGAGGTGGGTAGTTGGCTGCGTAGAGGCCCCCATATGTGGGTGCCAAGCGAACACCCAAATAGGGGAGGCCATTTGAGGTCCACTTGAAGTCGTATGTGGATTTGAGGTGCAACACTGATCCCGCCGAGAGCCCTACATTCATGGCAACCAATTTGGATCTATTTATCTTAAGCCCAGAGATCTCAGAAAACTCGTCCAGCACCCCGAGAAGATTAGGTAGAGTGGTGATAGGTTGCGACAAAACCAGGACAGCATCATCCGCAAAAAGCGAAACTTTATGGTGGACCCCTCCAATATCAATGCCCTTGATATTTTTATTAGCTCTTATTTTAAGCGCCAAGGGCTCCATGGCCAAAATGAACAGGATGGGGGATAGGGGGCATCCCTGGTGGGTACCTCTCTGTATACCAAACCTGTCTGAAGAGAAACCAAGGTATCTAACCCTCGCTGTCGGTTGGTGATACAATGCCGAGATCCACTGTAGAAACCTGCTACCAAAACCCCACTTCTCTAACGTTGGACGCATGTATTCCCATGGGATTGTGTCAAATGCTTTATAGATATCTAAAGATAGTAAAAAAGCGGGAATTTTCCTGGTCTGAATGGAGTGAATTAAGTGGGCTATACGTCTAACGTTATCACTAGCTTGTCTGGAAGGGACAAAGCCCGACTGATCTCTATGGACCAACGAGCCCAGGAAGGAATTCAGTCTCGAGGCCAGGATTTTAGTCAGGAGTTTAACGTCCTGGTTGAGTAATGAAATAGGCCGATAGTTAGAGGTCAGCAGGGGATCCTTCTCCGGTTTGGGGATCATGACAATATTAGCCATTGAGGACTCAGGACTGGGATGCATGCCCGATCTAAGGGAGTTGAATAGTGCCACCAGGTGAGGCCCCAGCAGCGGGGCAAATTTCTTGTAATAAAGTCCCGAGAAACCATCTGGGCCCGGGGTCTTTTTGGGTTTAATGGTCTTTATTGCAGCCAACAATTCCTGTAATGTGATGGGCTCTTCCATACTATCTAAACAGTCCCGAGGGGCAACCGGTAGCTCAATGCCGGAGAAAAATTCTTCCAGTTTTTGTGAGTTGTTCCCCCCCGGGCTGGAGTAGAGGTCCGCCAGAAAAGTTTTAAAGGCCTCCACTATCTTTAAGGGATTAGCAGTTGTGAGCCCTTGTAACTTCAGTTGAATGGGTTGGCTTTTGGGTTTGCTCAGCCTGAGTTGTTTGGCCATCATGGAATCCGGCTTGTTGCCCCTGGAGTAAAAGTGTTGTTTGGACCACTGCAGCTGCTTTTCTGCCTGGCAGTCCAGGAGTAAGTTAAGTTCCAGGCGGGCCAAATCAACTCTGTCTTTGGTGGTCTGACATGGGTTGCCCCTCCACTCCTCCTCGGCCTTCCTAAATTGATCAGATAATTCCTTCACTTTGGCCTCCCTTTCCCTCTTTCTTGCTGTGGCTATTTGTATTATGTGCCCTCTCATCACCAGTTTATGGGCTTCCCATAAGGAGACTGGAGAGTCCACCGAGCCCACATTGTGCATAAAATAATCAGCTAGATGCTTCTGGATTTTGTCACAAGTATCTTTAGTTGTCAGGAGCGATTCATTAAGGCGCCAGGAGTCAAGAGATCTCCCGGGGAACGCCAAGTCCACAGAGATCATCATTGGGCTATGGTCAGACCAAGGCGTGGAGAGGATCGTGGCTCCTTGAAGTTGTGTAAGTGAATGTTGCGGCATGAAGACATGGTCTATTCTACAGAAAGATTTGTGCGGATTAGAGTAGAATGTAAAGTCTCGCCCTGTGGGGTGGGCCTCCCGCCAAGTGTCACACAGCGCATAGGAGCCCAAAAGTGCACTGAACGCCCCTGGTCTGCCTGTCCCTGGCTCCCCTCCTCGGCCCGGCATTGTGGGGACTGACTTGTCCACCTTGGGATCTATTACCAGGTTTGAGTCGCCCGCCAGGTACACCACGCCTCTGGAGTGTTCCTTGACTACCTTGAATAAGTGGGACAGAAATCTAAGTTGGTGTGCGTTGGGAGTATAATACGAAACTACCGTGATTTCCACGTCATATATGGATCCAGACACCAGGACATAGCGGCCTGTCGGGTCCACTATCTCCTTATGGCAGATAAAGGGTAAATTTTTCCTGAAAGCAATCGTGACCCCCCGTTTCTTTTCTTTAAACATAGCATGATAGCGCAGGGGGAAGTGTCTGTTTAGGTACTTAGGGTGTGAATGGCGGGCAAATCTGGTTTCCTGCAGGCAAAGAATGTCAGCTCTGTTGGCTTTATAAAATTGGAAGGCCTTGTTCCGTTTGGAGGGAGAATTAAACCCCTGTACATTATGAGAGATTATTTTCAAACTATTGTGAGACATAGCCATACAGTGCAAGCGTCACTATCGTCCAGGGCGGACCAGGGACCCAGGGAAGGGGGGGGGGGCACCGGGGTAGACACACAATAGGGCCGGGGTAGGGTGGGTGTTGAAACCGATAATGAGGACAAACTATAAAAATATAAACTTTTGATCTGCAAAATATTCATGAACAACAGTATCATTAACCGGGATGATACAAGGGGGCCCATCAGGACCAAGGCCGGAATTTCACCGCCCGTTCAAACGGGCCTATCAATAGAGGGAGGGTTATTACAACTCCTCTGTCTACCGTAATGCAGTAATAGAAAAGTACAGTGGGGGTGTGTCCCCCAGGGCAGGCTAAGGACGACTATATTGCTTAAGAAAATACTGACCAGTTGGATTCTCCCGACTGAGGGAAAGTCAGGACAAAACCCAAGAGATCTTAATACATCACTATAGAAAATGCAGGAAAAAATATAAAACCAACGGCTAACAGGTTGAAAAGCCAAAAGAAAGAACTTGCGCCCTAAGCGCATAACCTGAAGTGCTTGCAGCGCAGACTGCAGAAGAATCTGGCATCAAAGTCCTGGGCCGAAAGGGACTCACACAACGTCCTGGAATTAAGGCAGACAACAGCATTCCACGGAGCTAAAAACTGCAGAGGACGAAGAGGGAGAGCATAATTCTGCATCCATCACCTTTGATTGGTTTGTATGGGGTCCCAATGAACCCGAGGTAGAGTAGGGGCTCTTTTCTTGTTGTCAAAGGAAGGTCTGTCCCGGGGTGGCCTGAGGGCGGTTCGCTTCCTTGATAAGGGAGGGCTGGAGTCTCGGCTCCCCGGTCCCCCCGTGTCCATGGGTATAGCAAGATCTTTGAGAATGTGGCACAGTTCGCTTAAAGAAGAGGCTGAGTATTGACCCCCCTTGTACCCAAAGAGGACTTTAAATGGGAATCCCCATCTGTAGCTAACATTATGTGCCCGCAGGGCTTCCAGGGCCGGCCTCATCTCCCTTCTTCTCTGTATGGTCTGGGGAGCCAAGTCCTGAAAAAGCTGATAGTTGTGGCCTTGAAAAGTTAGCTCCTTCTTCTCCCTTGCTGCCCGTAATAAGGCCTCTCTTGTGCGGAAATATGTGGGTTTTAGGACAATATCCCGGGGCAGCCCATCTGTTAGGCGCCGGACACCCTTCTCTCTTAAGCCAGGTAATCCCCAATCTCCACCGCCTCTTCTGCCTTTAGACAAGTCCCCGCTCGCAGGAGACGCGGATTATGCCTCTCCAGACTCGGTTACCCCCAGGACTTAGTTGGCGCAAAGATTACTGGCTTAAGGTGGAGACGGATGAACGGCGGGGTATCCCGAATATGGATGCCGGGATGTAGATAGGATTACAGGTGAAGAATCAATCAGAAAGGTCCAAAAACAAGCCGAGGTCAAGCCGGGTGGTCACAGAGCGAGGTATCCAAGGGGTCAAGCGAAGAGTTGTCAAAAACGAGCAGAGGTCAAATCAGGTGAGCACCAAAACGCGGTATCAGAGGGATCAGGCAAAAGCGAAGTCAGGACAGGCAAAAAGGTCAGGGCGGGCAGCAGACAAGGATGGTCAGAGACGAAGCCGAGTAGTAACTATCAATGCAGACTGGAAAGCACACCCTATTAACCAGAGGCTATAACGGGCACTAGTGGACGGGACCACAACATATTTAAAGGGGAACTGGCCAATGGGAAGGGCAAACTGGTGATTGGTGCAACTGTGATTTAGGGGTAATGTAGTGTTTGGTGCAACTAGGATGTAGTTCCCTATTGGAGCAGCCCCAGGGACTGGACCGCCCTGGCCAGTCAGGCTGTCCAGTCCCTGGGTTCATTCCCAGCCAGGCTAAGGACCTGACTGGTCCATTTGAATCTGCCCCCGGCGAATGCGCAGGGAGCAGTGCCGCCGAGGGACATATTGAAACCGTGCTCGCGCGCGTGCGCGAGCACGTGACAGAGGGCCGGGCGCGCTCCCCGAGAGGGAAGGGGAAGGCGCGCCGGCCAGAGAGGCGACCGAGCCAGCAGGGGAAGCGGAGGGGGGCCCCGCGATGCCAGCCACCCCCGCCAAGGCAGAAGGAGCGGTGGCAGGCGGGACTGCAGCAGACGCGGCGGCAGCTGCCCGGCGCGGCCGCCCAAAGACCGGAGCCGCGCACCGCCGCGCAGAGACGCCGCGGGACCAGGCGCGAGGAGGAGGTAAGGGCCTGACACCATCCTTGCGTTTAGGCCCCAGAGCTCTGTGGTCCCGGTCCAGCTCCAACCTCTCTATCGGCAGGTTAGGGACCAATTCCTGGAACAAGGCCGTCACCGACGCAGTTACATCTAGCATGGATTCTGGTAGGCCTCTGATACGCAGGTTGCCCCTTCTGGCCCTGTTCTCCAGATCCTCCAGTTTTAACTGTATGGCCTCAATATCCCTGTCCCGGGATTGTATGGTGGCTAGGGTGTGCTCCATTTTACTTTCTAGGGCCTCTGTTTTTTCCCCCAAGCTATGGATCTCCGCTTTCAGTGGGGTGGCCCATGCGTCTGTGACAGCTTGCAGTTCCTGCTGTAAGAGCAGCTTAAACTTTGCTAGTAGGTTGGCGTCTCTGAGCTCAACCGAATCCGGGGCTGGCTGGGCATGGTTCCCCGGTTCTAGGGACGGGAGCGGGGCACAGGGGCTACGGGGGCCCGAAAGAAGGGAAGACTCACTGTTCGGCGGGCTGCTGCTTGATGGGCTGCTGATGGAATCTGCGTTGTCCATGTGAGGGAGCCCCGTAGGTGACATCGGGGCGCTGGATGGGCCACGTGTGGTGATAGGGAGTCGGCTGCCAGCCCTGCTACTGTCGCTGCCGCCATTCGCCTCTCCCGCTCCCCCGCCGTTGTTTCCCGCCAAACGCGACCGCTGATCTTTCGCCATGGCCGCCCATTCCAGATCTGGCGCGCCTCCTTCGTCGCAGCTTCTGCCAGGGAGCACCTGTTGGCTGGTTGCAGTCCCGTTCGCGGGCTCTGTCTGACGAGCACCCGACTGGCGCAGCTGTTCTTGTAAGTCATATGCGCCGTCTCCCTCCGCCATCTTTGCTGGACCCGCGCTGCGCCTCGAACTATGTTGGTGCGTAGGCGCAGTCCTCCTCCTACCTCCGCCCTTGCCCATCGAGATGGTGCCAGCCTCCGCAGGGTCTAGAGGCACTGTCTGAGTCTCCTGGCACCGGATTACTCTAGGTAGCCGCCCTTTTGCCTGCCCAGGGTGCTGAGCTGAACTACAGTGCGACCATCTCTCTCGGCAGCCAGCCACGCCCCCATCTTCACAATTTTTTGTGGACAGACGAGTTCTCTTTGGCATGACTATGGCCCCCGCTGTACTAAACACCAGCTCAGATGGCACACTACTAGCTGGGCAGGACAGTTTTCCCAGGGCAAACTCTGCCAGTTGCGGCCACATGTCAAGTTTGGCTGCTCAGAAGTCCAGCGGGTCCTCAAGGTGCATTGGCATGGTCATGTCAAGGTATGACACTACCTGCTGGTTCAGGGCCTGCTCCAGGTCTTTCTGCTGCTCATGATTAGCCTCACTATGCGGGTGAAGAAAGCTACTCATTAGCGACTGAAGACTCAGGCTGCTGCTGATGGAGCTGCTGCTGCTGCTCCTGCCACCCCCCAGCAGCCGTGGCAGAGACAGGTGAGCACAGAGGTCCCCCGAGTCAGACCTGCAAGAGTATGAACCATGGCGCAGATAGGCATCAGCCAACTGACTACATAGAATGTCTCTGTAGTAGGTCAATTTGTCCTCCCTCTCAGTGGGTGTAAAAAATGCCCCCATTTTGTGCCGATAGCGAGGGTCCAATATGGTGGAGAGCCAGAAGTCATCCTGCTGAAAAATGGAAACAACTCTGTGGTCACTATGCAAGCACGTGAGCGTGCATCGTGCCATTTGTGCAAGTGACTCAGGGGGACTACCTGTCTCCATCTCCACTGCATACTGCCACGGTGTGTCTGGGTCCTCTGTCTCGCCTTCCTCACAAACCTCTAGCTCCTCTGGCTGCTCCTGCTCCGACTCTTCTGTCAGATGACTAGATAAAATGGCCATTTTGTCAAACAAACTGTGCTTTGCTGTGCCCCTCCTCCTCCTCCACTTCAGCCCCCACAGGCTTCATGTGGCCGTGAAATGTAGGCACCATGTCTCCAGTGCCCTAACCAGCCATGGTTTCCAACATGTGTTGTAGTACATGAAGCAGTGGAATCACATCGTTCATCCTGTAGTCCTGGCAACTGACTAATAATTGGCTTCCTCAAAGGGCCTGAGCAAACGACAGGTGTCACATATGAGCTGCCACTGGTTTACATTGAAGTTACACAGGGGAGTCCCCCTATACGCTTGGATCATCAAGAAATCAGTGATGGCTTTTCTCTGTTCGTATAGTCGATTCAACATATGGAGGGTGGAGTTACAACGGGAGGAAACATCGCAAATCAGACTATGTTAGGGGATACCGTTCTGACACTGTAGCTCAAGAAGGGTGTGCTTGGCGGTGTAGGAGTGGCTGAAGTGCATGCAAAGTTTCCTTGCCGTTGTTAGGATGTCTTGCAGATGGAAGGAAGACTTCAGAAAACGCTTGACAACTAGGTTGAACACGTGTGGCATACAGGGCGCATGGCTCAGACTTCCTTGTCGCAGCGCAGACAAGATGTTTTTCCCATTGTCAGTCACCATGGTTCCCATTTGTGACTCCGTGGCTCAAGGCAAACCATGTGAAGAACAGTGTGAAACTGCTGTGTCCTGCACACATGGTAGGCTGGAAAGGCACTGAAAAAAATAAAAAAACACATAAAAATACCAAAAAAAAAATATTTAGAAAAAACAAAATACAAAAAAATAAATAAATAAAAAAAAATTAAAAAAAATTAACAAAATATTAAAAAAGACAATGGAAAAAAAATATTAAAAAAAAAAATAAAAAAATATATATTTTTTAAAAATACAAAATATATAAAAAAAAAGAAACTGAAAAAAAAAAATACAAAATTAACCCAAAAATAAAAAATTGATACATTTTATATGTTATTGTTATTATGTTATTGCTATTATGTTATATGTTATTATATGTTATTATTATAAATGTGTTCAAATAAGATAAATGTTAACAATTAATATGTAATTGACAATTAGGCACTTTTTTCTGTCACACCATTGCTAAGTGCAAGTGCACTGTCACAGGCACAAGGCCTAGGAGCGTGGAGGCCACAGCGGAGGGACCTGTCCAAGTTGCTGTTGTGGTTGTGCAGGAACCACAATCACCCAGTGGGCCTTAAAGGATATGTATTGTCCCTGACCGTAGTTACAGCTCCAGACGTAGGCACTGCCGTGCACTTTGGTACACACTGACAGGCTAAAGGACTGGCCCACCTTCTGTTCAACAAAATTGTACAGGGCTGGTACTGCCTTCTTTGCAAAGAAATTACAGCTTGGGACTCTCTACCTCGGCTCGGCACAAGCCATCAGTTCTCTGAAAGGTCCACCACCTCAAAAGGGAGGGACTGCAGCACCAGCAACTTATACAGGAGCACATTTAGCTTCTGCACGTTGGATGAGTGGGAACATACTGTTGTCTCTTGGACATGGCTTGGCCAATGGATTGCTGGCGGAATGACTGACTCGGGTTAAGAGGAGGAGGAGCATCTGGAGTGACAGAGGATGGGTATGACACACAGAAGGTGGTGGAGCCTTGGCTGGCTGGAACAGGGAGCGGCGTGCCACTGGGTAATGCAGCAGGCTGGACCACCACTTTGGAGCCAACTCTCCCAGGCCGCTTTATGGTGACGCTGCAAATGTTGACGCAGGGCTGTGGGTCCAACATTGGGACCCTGGCCACACTTCACCTTCTGCCTACACACCGCCGCCGCCGCCTCCAGGGACCCTCTTCCACTACCTCCTGGGAAGGTAGCCTGCCGCGCAGCAAGTGGTCTACCCCGAGCACATTTGCCTCCATACATTCCCCTTCTGCCACCATGCTGACCGCTAAATCTGTCACTCTCCATCACTCCAAGCCTTTAAATGTGCCCTCAAAACTCACTGATGTCCTCCTCAGGTTCCTCAACAGTGTCTGCTTAAGAAGCCAAAACGCTTGCAACATCCACCTTCCATGCCACTCTCCTCATCATTACTTGCCCGCCTAGTGGAAGAAGCGGCGAGTGTCTCCTCCACTTCTTGGCTGGGCAGTAGATGCTGATTTTTCTGATTATCAGATCGTCCTCACTGAATAGTGGAGCTGAACCCAAAGCATAAGATATAACCGAGACTCCTGCTGCCACTCACCCCTAGTCTTCTGAGACCTCTGCTTGATGAATTTAGGCCTAATATGTTACTATGTTACTATGTTACTAATTACTAATATGTTACGATGTTACTATGTTACTAATATGTTACCAAAATGTTACTATATTAATAATATGTTACTAATATGTTACTATGTTACTAATATGTTACTAATATGTTACTATGTTACTAATATGTTACTATGTTACTAATATGTTACTATGTTACTAATTACTAATATGTTACTATGTTACTAATATGTTACTATGTTACTAATATGTTACTAATATGTTACTATGTTACTAATATGTTACTAATCTGTCACTCTCCATCACTCCAAGCCTTTAAAAGTGCCCTCAAAACTCACTGATGTCCTCCTCAGGTTCCTCAACAGTGTCTGCTTAAGAAGCCAAAACGCTTGCAACACCACCTCCCACGCCACTCTCCTCATCACTACTTGCCCGCCTAATGGAAGAAGCGGCAAGTGTCTCCGCCACTTCTTGGCTGGGCAGTAGCTGCTGATTTTTCTGATTATCAGATCCTCCTCACTGAATAGTGGAGCTGAACCCAAAGCATAAGATATAACCGACAGTTGACTGGGGGGGTCAGATGTCACTTGTGATGAAGTGGATGATCGTGTTAACCAATGGATGACGGCAGATGGGTTGCTGGTTAAGACACGACCGGTAGCTGATACCGGGAGATCAGGCCTCTCACTGAGACGCCTGCTGCCACTCACCCCTAGTCTGCTGCAACCTCTGCTTGATGAATTTAGGCCTCTGCCACTTCTCTGTGCCCATCCTGGCACTTCTCTGCCTGCCATACTTAGTGCGTATATGAGGGGAGGACAAAACGCTACACTACACTTAAAACAGGATTTGTCTATAACAGCAACAGGTGTGTAACTATCTATGGCCTTTCACTAAGTAGTAACTAGGCCCTGAAGACTTTAACAGGAACAAAGTGATGAAACTCTTAGATGTGCGTATGTGATGCTCTGATTAGGGCAATTCAATGTGCTCCAATACGCTTGAAAAAAGTTTTTTTGAGAGACTGGCCTGCGTGGAAATGAATCGGGCATGGATAAGCCAAGATTTCCACCCATCAATGCCTGATGCATCAGAGTAGATTGATCATGGTGCCAGACCAACACTAAAGAAATATGGATAGTGCAAAACAGATTTAAGGCGCTGCTATCCAGTTACAGACATTTCTCCGCATCAGTCCACAAGTAATTATTGAGGAAATGCTTTACGATGCTTTAAGTGTGTCTTTCAGTCAATATATGGGCTCCCTATGCTGCTGCCAACTCCTGGGTGTGTCTTTCAGGCAATATATGGGCTCCTAATGCTGCTGCCAACTCCAATGTGTTTTTCAGGCAATATATGAGCTCCCTATGCTGCATACAAATCAAATGTGTTTTTCAGGCAATATATGGGCTCCTTATGCTGCTGCCAAGTCCAGAGTGTGTCTTTCAGGCAATATATGGGCTCCTAATGCTGCTGCCAACTCCTGGGTGTGTCTTTCAGGCAATATATGGGCTCCCAATGCTGCTGCCAACTCCTGGGTGTGTCTTTCAGGCAATATATGAGCTCCTTCTGCTGCTGCCAACTCCTGGGTGTGTCTTTCAGGCAATATATGAGCTCCCTATGCTGCTGCCACCTCCAATGTGTTTTTCAGGCAATATATGGGCTCCCTATGCTGCTGCCAAGTCCAAAGTGTGTCTTTCAGGCAATATATGGGCTCCTAATGCTGCTGCCAACTCCTGGGTGTGTCTTTCAGGTAATATATGGGCTCCCTATGCTGCTGCCAAGTCCAGAGTGTGTCTTTCAGGCAATATATGGGCTCATCATGCTGATGCCACCTCAAGGCTCTGTAATTGTGAGGCTCTGCGACAGCGAATCTAATAGCGACGCCTCTGATCTGCATGTCATACTTCTTTACAATAGTTTTTCACTAACCCAGCATGCATCCTATGCATGTTACAGCCAAGCAAAACGTTCTGCAACCCTATGGAGGCTCTTGGACGCCCAGAAATAGCCATTTTTAATAGCGATTTGTCGCAAATAAATTCAGACCGAAGCGATTTTTTCAGGAAAAAAATTTGGCGAATCGGCCGAATCAAATTTCGCTTAACTCTAATTGCTGGCTGACAACCTGGCAAACCCCCACCAGTCATCAGCGTTCACATTGGGTTGTAATTTAAGGGCTTGAACAATCACCACAATCTTGAACAGAATGTTGTGTGGGCCATTCGAAATTGGCCGCCCTCCGCTGTAGGTCTCAGACTGTTCATTCACCCTAAATAACTAGATCAAGATTAGCATTAAGTATACAGATGTAACAATTATTAACCTAGCTCAACTAAATTGAAAAGCATTGACAATTTCAAGATAGCACCATGCACCAGTACATCAAGTTCAGTGTTAAAGAAACCTGCATCTGTATACCCAGACAAGAATAAAATAATTACCCCCCCCCGCAACAATTATAATCTAATTGAAGAAGAACAGTTGTCGTGACCCTTAGGAGCCTTAGGATGAGCTGCATCTTGTGTAAGAATTTGGGATGTTGCCCCTCCTTCTAGCTCTGTGCACATGCTCTTCCGGCTATTTACTTTGCAGATGGGTGCGCACAGGGAAAGCTACTGTGTGCAGCCTTTGTGCGCACCCACCAAAAACAGCGCTGGGATCTGGGTAAGGTAAGAGTTTCTATTTCGTACCCCCCCCCCCCCAGTCCTGCCTCAGTTCCAGGAGAGGAAGGCAGAGTGGGTGGGGGGGGATTACCTTAAAACTGGACACTTTAAGCATCATCATTGTAATGCTAAGGGATTTGTGGCTGTGCAACTGCTAAAATGCCATTGAAAGCAGCAAACAGGTATTTAAATCTGCTGGTATCATAGGATTCCCACAAAGCTCAAAGGTGTAAGACCCACCAGAGACTTGCAGGTGTGCCTAAGCCTACTATTTACCCACCTCTAACAAGCAGACACATTTGCAGTGGGCCCAAACATTTTCAACCAGTCCAGTATACTGATGAGTGTTGTGCAACTCTGGATGGTCCATATTGGAGGGTTGGTGGATGGCCATCAGATCCCAAGGCTGTGATGTCAGCAAGGAGTCAGGGTTTGGGCTGGAATGGGGAGATAGTTGGTAGGCATTTTTAGGAGGGTCCCTGAAGGTGTGAAAATGATCTGGCAAAGTATATAAAGTTTTTGTTTGGAAGAACCATGCCTTCCATAGCAAAATTAACTTCATATATTGCATGGACTGTTGTAGCCATAAAATCAGAGAAACTCGTGTGGCCACCAACCTGACCTCAAACCTATTGAGAACCTTTGGTGTATCATTAAAGCAGGCCAACCACATCCTATGGCAGGCAACAACCCATGTATCAACTCCCCTTAGTGTCCTGGTAATGAATTGGATTAAAATTGGGATGCCCCACTGGTGACACCTCGTCGATTGGCTGTAATTCACACCTCCCACGTGTCCCCCGCTCAGATGCAGTTTTTTTTCAATCAGCTTCTTTGACCGTGACTATTAATGTGCAGCTGGGGAAGCTGAATGGAAGCTTAGCTGCACTGGTGATCTGCGTGCAGCAGCTCCTGCATCCCTAAGCTGTGTGTAGCCATGCCAGCTATTCAGTTACAGCCACAGAATGATGCGAGATGCCACAGCCAGCTACATATGCGCCATGGGCTTGTTGATGGTGTAAGAATTACGGGCTACTGATGGGGTTTCACAAAGCTGGGGATCCCAGTTGAGATGTCCAATCGGGTGGCTGTCAAACAGCTGAACTTTGGAGCTCCAGAAGTCATGTGAGCATGCTCATGTCTATAAGATGCTAGGTCCAGACCTAGCATCTTATAGACATAAGCATGCTCACATGACCAAAAATAATTTCCAACTATCCCAGCCCATTGAAATGTATGGGATAAGGCCACACAGTGCAGGGTGAGCACCTGGTCCTATCTGGCACTTTAGGGAACTCCCATCACTGGTGCTGATGATAGATGGAACACTACCTGGCACTATCACAGGCACTCTAGATTTTGATAGCGGAAGGTAGTGCCTCATAGCGGCAGGCGGTGTCTGGTGAACACCGGGCGATGTACACAATACCACATTTAGGAAGGCAATTCTGGTGAGTGACTCTAACAGCGCCATGTAGCGTACGATTCATCAATACAGACGGTTCAGCGTATAGCGCCGGTGCTCTAGCTTCCAGAGCACCAGGTAGTTACCTGTCGCTACCTGTCGCTCTCCCATACATTTCAATGGACGTTCCTTTTCTTCTTCAGGGTTTTTTTTTCTCTCAAATAATTGTGTCACCTCTCCTGGCCTAGAAAAAGGCAATTTTGAAAACTTTTTTGTTGTTTTATATTTTTATGCAGAATTGTCACCTTCGTTCCCGGTCCAACAGCACATGCGTGAGTAGCGGCGGCAACCCTGCTTACCTTTAGCAGGACATGTGCCTGCACCAGACGTTTAAATAGCCGGCGCAGGCACGCTCCCTGTTAGAGGGTAGCGGGAGATGTGGCGGCCAGCGCTTGGATCTTCTCGCATTAGGCGAGCTCCTGGAAGGGGCTCGAGCATATCCGAGTGCGCCGATTGGACGAGCGGCTGTGCATGCGTCATAGGACAGTGAACAGGTGAGTTTTTTTTCTGGATTTTGGTCCACTTTAAAGCTAAGGATTGTTAATTTTGCCTACATTTGTCCTTTACCTATGAAGCCCGGGAGAAAGTTACAGACTTCAATAGCCTTAAAGAGGACCAACGGACCGTTTTGCCAATCCTAAAGTCTAAAAGCCTCTAGGGCTGGCTGATCAAGTAACCCTGGGTCATTTTGATCACCTCTCTCCGCATATGCGGCTAATTGGACTAGAACATACATATGCATTGTGGGGACATTGGGAAGGCATGTTTTTAGGGTGAGCTGGGGGTTTCACAGAGCAATGCATCCCAAATTGGGACAAGGACCAAAGTCCTGGCTAGTGTCATCTGTCTTTCAAGACATGGTCGGCCTTCTGCTCATGTCAGCTCTCTGTCACCTCTGCGTGTCTCTCTAACTTGTCCCATTATTCTATAGCAAGTCATTAGGCTCGATTCAGAGACACATTTGTCCGGACTTCCGTAGCTGTCTGTGAAAGTTTTGGTGGGTGTTTGTAATTTTTTTTGCTTTTTTTCGCTCATTTTTCATTCGTACGAACGTTCGGGAAAATGTGTATATGCGCTTTCGATGAACGAAAGCAAATCGGATCTTTTCCGTTAGTTCGGATCATTTTCCAAACAAAATCTGATATTTTTCGTTCCTTCAGATAACTTACGTTGTTGGAATGGGCTTGCGTCTGATTCAGAGAGCTGATTTCCGACGGATCACCACCCTATAAATCCGTTTCATTTCCGATCCACTTACGGGACCTTTGAGGGCTCGGATTGCTATTGTTGAACTTGTTTTGCAGCTATGTGGATGAGTCTGCGCGCCTTTAGCACCAAGGCATTGCATGTTTCAGCATGGCCGAGGCCATAAATTGTATAGCAATGCATACCTGAATCAATACATTTAATGTATGCCTTATAGAAGCATTTTAATGCTGACCTTAATTAGTCCTTAGCATGTAAACATTTATTTTCCCACACATCCATATAATTGCTATATTTTTTTAGACTTATGTCCTTTGTGAATTATATTTGGATTGTTGAACTTGAATCTTAATTTGTTGTAGGAGTTATCATTTTAGTTGGTTACCTTTGCTTTGTGTAATTATTTTATATTTGGTTGCAGGAACCGCAAGATGTGCCACTCGCACAACATACAAGCAGTGTTTGGTCCAGCTATGCGATTCCTCAGTGTTCTTGCAGGGCATCCAGGGTCGTCCCATGATGCTTATAGAATTATCTGGTGGATGGCTCCTGGGTAAGTTTGCTCACATTCCATCAATCCATTTTCACTGTATGGCAATGAATATAGTTGATGACTCATGTCTTAACCTATGGCTGTTTTTAGCCCTTGATGACATGTTAAACAATATTGTAGCTTAGAATGTGTATTTTATGTTAGTATTTTTAAATACTTTCAGGGGATTCAGGATATCCACTCCTGCCCTTGCTCCTGATGCCCGTTCTTTGCCTGCAGAATGCGGGCCAGGGGTTCTCTAATTGGGCACTATGCAAAACCCGGGCCATGGTGGCGAGGGCCCTCTGGCATTTGAAGTCCAGATTTAGGTGTTTGGACCATACAGAGGGGGGGGGGGGGGAGGCTTCAGTATGACCCCAACAAGGTTATACCAATATTTTAATTTAAGTTTTTTAACAGGGACCACACGTGCCAGAGTGGCACAACTGAGTGTCAGGGTCCTTCAGTTGGTGGCCGAGATGCAGGAGCTGTGCGATTCGTTGGGGACCACACATGAAGAAGAATGTTCTGTGGCCTGCCATTGCTATGTATTGTATATGTACACAAAACTAATGGGCCCAGAAATATTTAAAGATGAATATTCACATGACCGAGAAGTGATTTGGGTAAGTTTTAGGGGGCTAAAATGGAAGAAGAACCTAACCGGGAAGTGGTTTGGGTGAGCTTTAAGGGTCCAAAAGGGAAGATGGAGGATAGTGCTAAGTTGGTTTGGGTGAGCTTTAAGGGTCCAAAAGGGAAGATGGAGGATAGTGCTAAGTCGTTCGGGTGAGCTTTTAGGGTCCAAAAGGGAAGATGGAGGATAGTGCTAAGTGGTTTGGGTGAGCTTTAAGGGTCCAAAAGGGAAGATGGAGGATAGCGCTAAGTGGTTTGGGTGAGCTTTAAGGGTCCAAAAGGGAAGATGGAGGATAGCGCTAAGTGGTTTGGGTGAGCTTTAAGGGTCCAAAAGGGAAGATGGAGGATAGCGCTAAGTGGTTGGGGTGAGCTTTAAGGGTCCAAAGGGGAAGATGGAGGATAGTGCTAAGTGGTTTGGGTGAGCTTTAAGGGTGCAAAAGGGAAGATGGAGGATAGTGCTAAGTGGTTTGGGTGAGCTTTAAGGGTCCAAAAGGGAAGATGGAGGATAGCGCTAAGTGATTTAGCTAAACATTGTAGCAATTGGCAAATATGTAGGCGAGCACTTTAATGAGTTAAGTTTGTAGTGCGCAGGCGAAAGATCGTAAGGATTTCCGTCTGGACGATTATTTATTGAAAAAGGGAAACAGAAGCTAATGGGAAACGTAAAGGATTCGTGGGAGGAGACGATGGGAAAAGGGCAAAAACTAAAGCCTACGTTGTAACATGAGAAAATGAAACAGAAAAGTCACCATGGAAAATGACATCCTCGTACTCGTATTGCAATGCTTGCATAGAATCGCTCGCACACTCATACGAGAGCGGAAACATTTCCAAAAAAAAAACTAAAACGGAAGTATTTTTTTGTCTCTCTGAATCAAGCCTATTGTTCCAAACAGGAGGTGACATGTTAATAGCCTAATAGTATAATCTGGGCAATAATAAAGCGCTGTCACACTGTTTGCAGCGCAATGTTTTCAGGAGAAGTACGGTAGTAATGTATGATGACAGTAATTTGAATAAAATTTACTGCTGTTGTCTCATTTGCAGTAAATTTTCACATCTTTCATGCACACGCTGACCCCGCTCATTATGACGTTCTCGGGAAGACTTTGAAAATGAAAAAAGAGCCTGCAGCTTTAAAAATGAGTCTTAGACAACAGTTCTCACCGAGTCTTTAGTAAAATAATTTTATTTTCAGAGGCGAGAAAAGGTTAAACAGAATATTTATTACCTTCTAGAATCACAATGCTATGCTGTTACAATGACACTCTGTGCTCCCTCCCTGGACCAAAGGGCTCGGCCTGGGAATCTATAAGATTCCTGGGCCAATGGATTCCCTCCTCCTGGGGCGTCCAAAATCGGGATGCCCCACTGTGTGAAACCCCCAGGTCACCCCATACACTTACCTTGTTTCCCGGTCCAACAGCGCATGCGCGAGCCATATCCCCGCTGTCCCTGTAGCAGGGCGTGTGCCCACCGCAAGACTTTTGAGAATGGCCGGCGCGGGCACGCTTCGTTTAAGAGGGTAGCGGGGAATGCGGTCATTGGCGCACTTGGAGCCGATGGCCTTAGACGAAGGCTTAGGCAACGTGATGTCAGTGGCTCCGAGCGTGCTAATTCGATGAGTGGCCACGCATGCCCTGTAGGCCCGGGAAGAGGTGAGTTGGCTTTGGCAATCTGGGGGGTTTCACACAGCGGGGCAACACTGATAGTCAAAATCCTGGGTTTTAGTCCACTTTAAAACGGACCAACACCCTTACAAGAAACAGGGCTCCTATGCTTCCCTCCCCAGGGCAATTCAGATTACTGTACATAAAAATTAATTAACCTTTTGTATCTCTTTCTGTGGTTTATCACCCCCCCCCCCCCCATGATGTCCTGTGAAACTACCAGCGTCCTTCAAAGTGGTAGGGCCACTGGGTTTCCTGCCACTTTGCATTGTGGGTTATGTCAATTAAGTCCAACTGCACAAGGCTATTGGTCAGGTTTATCAAAAGCCTTAAAGCTAAAGCCTACCTTTGGAGCACGCATACTGCACAAGAATGGCCATAAAGATAGCCAGGAGAATCCCCCCACCCCTCGCCACACTGCTTTTGAGACTAGTCACTAGCAAGCTGCCTGCCTCACTCGCCTGTGCCATGGCTCTCTCCGGTCATTGCACCGCTACTTCTAACACTTTCTTCACATCGTACTGTACCTCACAGCCAGCATTCTGCCCCTGCAATGCTATAGCCTCAGCATCATGTCTGTAGAACAAATACCCACATACCCACCTGATTTAGTAGTGGCCATATCCCCCACCTATGATCTTCCCATGCAAATGCTATATCCTCAGCTTTGGTGCATACTCCTTGACCGGCTGGGAAATACATTGGAGGTGGAGCTCAGTTGGAATGTCACGAGTTTGCCAGGGGCCATTAAATCCTCATGATTTTTTATGTTTCTGTGTGAAACCCCCCAGATCGCCTGATCTCACTCACCCTTCCGCAGTCCTCTGTGCAGCCTCTCATCCAGTCAGCACGCTTGGATCCGCTCCTGCCCCTTCTTCCAAAGAGCTTGTCTAAAGTGAGCGGATTCGTGTTCCCTGGCAACCATATATCCCGCTACCCTTTAACTGGGAGCGTTAATGTAACGGCCATTTACAAATGCCTGGTGCAGGCACACGCCATGCTAAAGGAATAGCGGGGTTGCGGCCACTGTTCACACATTCGCCGTTGGACCAGGAAACAAGGTGAGTTTCCGGGCAATACGAATCTGGCTGCCTTGTAGTCTCATAGACTCCAGGGTGAGTTTTGGTCCACTTTAAATAAAGCATGAAAAGAAAGTTTACTGAATTAAGGCCTTTGCCTGAATCAGTGATAAGATTAGTTTTCTATTCTAATTCATAATTAAATTCCAAAAATGTCAAAAAGGTAAATGCCATAAAAACAAAAAAAAAAATAAAAGAAATCACAAAAATACTTTTAAAACATATTTCGGAAGTTTCAGTTTCGGATTGAGCCCAAAATGTAAGGAAATTGTGACCTCTATTAGCAAGCACAACACTTTTGTAAAGTATCTCATCTCTACCGTCTTAGTATGTAATGTGATAAGACTTCATTAAGAAGAACCTTTGATATGTTTTACTTAATAGGGTTTGAAAGAATCAGGGCATTTTGTTATACTTCTCTGAAATACAAAGTGTAATGAAATGATGGAGACAGTGATCAAACATTCGCTTACAAGTCCTTCCTTAGTTATGACCTCATTTCAATGGAAATGACTGTATGGCTTATATATGCTAAATACTGCTACTATATTTAAACATGGTACAATAGCTACACAAGCCAATTTGCTGATTAAAGCTCTGTTTCTGGCTACACAGGTTTAAGTTTAAAGTTATTCAGCAGCCTATTAAAAAACAAAGAATACTTACATTTTGTCCCCCACCGCTGATTGGTGCTAGTCCGGCAATCAGCAACTCCTAGTTTGAGCCCTGACCTTGGGGTTGGGTTGGATGTTGGGTCAAGATCGTGACTCACCATCAAATCACATGTACACTGCCATGCCCTCTTAATTCATTGTAAAAGAGTTAGTGGGGCAAGGCCTGAAACACCACCCCCATTTTGAATGGAGAGTGCGTGACCACACCCCTGTGACCGATGGCGAGGGGCATGGTCCTGCTCAGAAGCACCGGTGAATAAAGTTTGATCCAGACCCAGTGATCAGGTAAGTTGCTGATTGCTGGATTAGCACCAATCATTGGTGAGGGAGAAAAGGTAAGTGCCCTTTTGCTTTTTTAATAGGCTTGAAGTTTTACGTTTTACAATCAGACAGCAGCATCTAAGTAAACTCTGAGTGAAAAAAGACAATATCTCTGGGAGGTTAATAGGAGGAAACCTTTAGTTGTGTGGCAACAGATGGACATACATTGGAGTGCAATGTATGTCCTGCTTGCTGGCAAGTGACTTGCCAGCCCCTCCTGCCCTGTGAACTGGTATAGGGGTCTTAAGGACCCAATAAAAGTTCACAAAGGGTTAGATAAATATTTTATTTTTTTATTTTTGCCCTATACTTACCTCTGATCCATCGCCGATGTCCTGTGCTGTCCATCGCTGCTTCTGACAGGTGAAAAGATCAGAAGAACTGGGCATGGGGCAGAGTTGCTTTCGCTTCCGGCACCTAAAATCTCGCTGCCTGCTGCAGTGAGAGGTCTTTTATACTTGGCAAGGTGAGCTGACGTCAGCTCACTCACAGGTATAAATTGCCCCTCCCTGCGGCAGGGAGTGAGATGCTGGAAGCCCAGCTGGGGGTGTTGACTTCTTTGGAGAGCGGCGGGGGACAGACCGGAGAGTTTTTACTTTTTTATTTAAGGATTGGCTGTAGAATGAAGGTGCTATCTTGCTGTATATGGGCAACGGCAACTCAACATCATTGATAGAACAATGCATTTTTAGAAAATGTAAAGATATTGGTCTGTGAGCTAAAAACAAGAGAATGTGGGTCATGCAGCACGATGGCAACCCTAACAACACAGTTTATTCTACCAAAGAATGGTTAACCTCCCTGGCGGTGTTCCCGAGCGTGACTCTGGGTTAATTTTCGCTGCGGTAACTCGGTAACCCCGAGTCACGCTCGGGGTAGATTAGGTAGAGGAGCAGTCTCCTTACCTTTTCCCTGCGATCCAGCGATGTCCCCGCTGTGATCGCAGGTGAGAACCCCCGCAGATGCGTCCGTCTGACTTCCTGGTTCCGTCTCTGTGAGCCGCAGAGGCTCATGGGGGCGGAACTGGGCGGCAGATTTAAACGTCATGGTAATGCTTTGTGCACAAAATTGCACATATAATCAGAACGCCAGGGAGGTTAAAGAGGAATGAAGTTAAAGAGCATATCAATGCACCTTACAACTAGGCTTAGAGACCTTCAATTTACTTGCAGAGTTTTAAGTTTTCTGTATGCGTTCTCTTGCTGTGTGGGGATTTACTTGTCAAATTAAGGTTTCCCTGGCTAAACCCAAACTGTCTCTATATCACATTTATAATTCCTTCAACACAGTCTGATGATACAGTAACTAAATTTCTGAAAGGCTTTAATTAAAAAACATTTACCGGCAGGCCTCTTAAAAAAACAAAAATAAAATAGATGAGATAAAGTGACAGATTAACACATTTTATGTGAAAGAACATCTTGTGTCACTCATCTGACATAACATATATAGAAATGAGAAAAGGTTAAGAACTATTAAAAAACATGGTATTCATGTGGTCTTGCATTATTTCCATATGGCTAAAGGATGATTTACTCTGATTTCCTTTGGTGTATCCAAGGTACTTGAATCCAACACTGCAGGAAGGGGTGGGTTCCTTGTTTGGGGTTCCAACAGTCCAGGACCCCTTCTCTGGTACAAATGTTTAAGGATCAGGAAAGTTGCTACTAGGTTGCTAGCTGTGTCATTAGGCATATTTTATTAAATATACCTTACCATGACTTTTTGATTAAATACTTTTTTACGTATCTGTTAATGATTGCCACCAACCGCACTCCCTCTCTCATTAAGTTTGTATTTACCAGCTGACTGACATGCTTGATTTATTCTCAAGCTGGTTGACTATTATTTGAGGTATTTATTCTGGCATATCCACCCACGATCATCATGATGACCTCCAATTATGGGGCTCTACCATCACCATACGAAAGATACAGCTGACTAATTAGAGACCATGTGTCCTCCTTGGTTCAGCAGAAATTGAATAGTGCGGAATGTCTAGAGAAGTTCCGCTCCATCGCTTAGATTGATTTCGTTGACAGCAATCACACAACTGCCACATTTTGACAGATTTTGAAGCAGTACTTATAACTCCCAACTATCTTTTGAAAAAAAATAATTGACTTGCCTGAGCAGGAACCTAAGCAGTTTGAAAAGTTTTGTCCAAGCAGATTATATTCTACTATAATATCGAAAATGGCAGCTAAAAATGAAAATCTTAACCAGGGTGGTTGCTGTGAGGCTATACAGGAACTTTTTGTTTCAGACCTTTTGATAAGAGACACCAGACAACAGATGAAAGGCAAGTCTTCAAACATTAGGTGGAATGTACAGAAATGGGTTTAGATAAAGTAGAAAAATCCCTATATACTGTATATATTGTAATAAAGAGACTATGTCATGAATTTTAAGAGGGCATACAGTGTAAAGAAAGACATCCCACCCTGTATTGCTAAACTGAATATTTATTTACGAACTCAACTAAACCACTACCACTTCTATATAACATATACATATATATGATTTTAGTAAATGATGAACAAATCTTATTAGCAATTTTAATTTGCGAATTAAGCAGTAAAATAAATAATTATACCATAACCATATACACAAGCATTTTTTTACCAAGAGTTTATAGGGTATGTCCACTTTTTAATGTTTTCAATGTTTTGAATGTTAGCAAATATGTGTTTTATAGGAGCAGTTTTCATTTGTTACTATTGGCAATGTAACAGCACCCTGAGCACATCACTTTGGCGCAAATAAAAATATACACTTACAAAAATTCCATTGAATGCGGACTTACCTTTTAAATGTAGCTACATTCTTGCCACTCCTCACCAGGAAATAGCACTATCATACATCACCAAAAGAGGCAGATTGTACATCCAGCCGGTGCATTTGACTAGATAGTGCATATCAGTCAGGCCGCAGTTCTCTTCTTAGAAATCCAAGGCCGTTTGCGTATCCTTGGCTCGATGAATGAACTACCACTTAAAGGAGCACTATCATGAAACATGGCCCAATGAAAATCTATATAAATATTGCTGGATGGCGGAAGGATGGGTCACTTATACAGCCAGCATCAATAAATATCCAGCCAGGCTTGTTTTTCTTTCTTTTATTGGAAGTAAAAAGATATCAGGGGTAACAGGATGACTGTCACCCCTGTTAGACTAAGCCTGTCTCCCCTGGATTTTATTCCTACCGTGAGAGACTAAACCCCAAACTTGGCAGGAGTTTTATTCAGTTTGGGCGTATATACGTGACCCCTCCTCTCATTAGCCAAGGTGTTTATATGTATTTTTAATATTACACAATTTTGTGATAGTGCTCCTTATATATTAGTATATTATGAGAATGTGTGTAATGTTAGGATGAAATTGCAAAAGATTGGTTACTGCTACTACGTTAGTTGCCCCTTTTCTCTTAGGGGGTTATTTAAGAACGGATAGCGCCAGGTAGTGCTTCATAGCGGCATGCAGCGTCTGGTGAACTCTGGGCGCTGTACTCAAAACCACCTTTAAAAAAGCGGATCTGGTGAGCACCTCTATTACCAGAGGGAGCTCAGTATATAGTGCCGGCGCTCTAGGTTCAAGAGCGCCACGTATTACCTTTCGCTCAGTGTCGCTCTCCCATACATTTCAATGGGCTTTCATTTGTTTGTGTTTAAATAGCGTGTTTGGCAATTACATTTTTTTTTTGCTCAAATCATTATGTGACCTCTCCTGGCTGCAAACAAACACTTTTATACATTTTTGACTTTTTATATTTTTATGCAGAATTCTATTTACAGGTCTGGCACTAAAGTGTTATTGTCCCAGTGTTAAAACAATGTCATTCCATGTGTTTTCGCTTTGTTACTGGTGTATATGTGTTCAAAATCAGTTATTAATTACTATGCTAGAGCGCCCAGCGGTAGAGCACCGCCGCAGTGTGTGTGTAGTTTTTTTGTTAAATATGGTGTGGAGCGTCGAGTGCCGGACGCACTGAGCTGGCGCTACCTCTCGCTCGCTGTAGCATTATACTGTTGTTAGAGAATTCAACACACATCATATTCATCAATGCCGGCCAGGTTACTACAGCGACCGCAACGCTAGGTTACAGCGTCCGATACCCGCTCACAGCGTCTACGAGCAGTCGCTCTAAGAGCCGCTATACAGATGCTCATCTGGCAATACCTGGCACTAGTAGTGAATCAGCCTCTTAGTTCCACACAGTAGACAACTCATGAACCCTTTCCTAGGCACAAACATAGTTGAAAGTCCAATCTCCCCAGTATTAAGATTTTTATCATGTATAGTGCTTCCCAAGACTGAACAAAATCTTTATGTATTATTATTCAGTTTTCAAAATGTTTTTTTTGATCATTTTGTTCTTGATTGATCCCACAAGATATTCCGCCCAGGTCCAATTCAGTCCTATTCTTCATTTCTTTTCCTCTAAAACTACTTGGATAAACCATTGCATTGTATCCAACAATCCATGCAAATCAATTGCCTATAGGTACCCTATGGAACAAAGAATTAGATAAATTGTCTTTAGTTGACTTTGATTGATTCTTGGTGTAATCAGATCTAATATAAAAAAATATCAATATCTCTGTAGACCTTTAGTCATGAGGCTCAACATCAGGTTCAACATTTTGTTTTGAATAAAGGCAACACAATGGGACCAAAGATAGAATAATAAACCTGACAACGTATCTAACTTTTTCCCTTTCCAATATCCCTGGAGTATTACTTTATATATTATAACATGTACACACTCTTTAATTGCAGGGCTGATAAACACTGGCTCTTCTACAGTATGTTGGTATCCAGCACATTCGTCACTCGGGGGACTGTTTCTGTCCCTTCAGCAAACTAGTCAGCAGGTACAGCAGCCAAAACCTGACAACAATATTTGTAGAGTAATCAGCCGCCCATCCACCCTCTTGGGCCTCCATTGTGTTTATTTGCTTGCCAGCGCAGAGAGAATCAAGGAGAGTATAGCGGACTCACTTGGTTTTTATTTATTAAGATATGTATCTTTTGTATTTATTTTTTTTTAATTATCAAAACCTTTTACACCAAGATGTTTCATTTGTCCTACCACTTTTAGGGTAGGGACATGCATGATCCAATAGAAATGTGGGGATTCATAAAAATTCTGAAAAGCTTGCATGTGTAAAACGATTTACTGTTTATACTTTGTTGGAGTGCATCTTATCCTTTGTGTAAAGAGATACATGGGAAGGCTATTGTAAGAGTTAGAGAGTGTTTTAAAGTCCCTTTCCAGGTGAACACTAACTTCAGATTATATGCAAATAACTTTTGTATTGTGGCTGAGCTGGGAAGGGCATGTCATGGCGTAGCTTTATGAATCCTTCTGCTGTGGTCATAGACAGCTGCAGGGCCACTGTGACTTGCTGTGCTGAGAGCACCAAGGGACAGAGTGGCTTTTAGGCCACTTGAAAGAGGGCCAAACTTTGGAGCTCTGCTACAACTTCTATCCAGCATTGCAGGAAATGGAGAAGAGGCACATGGGACAGGCATCAGATGAGCTGCTTGCTGCCTTATTATTGCTGTTGAGTTTACAGTCACTTTAACGTTTGTCGTCAACTTTTAAAAAAAAAAAACTTGTTTCTTCGTCACTTGTAAAACTGCCCAATCCCAACAGCTAAATCCAAACAGGCGTAGAATCTCTTGCTTTTTATAAATTATATCTGATGAGTGAGAAAGGTTTTCCCAAATTAGTGGCCTTTGCCTTGCCAAATTGTTTGGATTAGCCCATGTTTACTTTGTCCAGCAGAAAAACTAGGTCAAGTGTAGGAAATATATGGAAGCTGCTCTTCCAGTTTTTTGAACAGGCAATCTTTGCTGCCTTGTTGTGCATTGACAAAGCATCCTTCAACTTCCCAAAGAAGAGAATGTCACCTACATTGTCTGGTTCCTCCTTCCCCTTATGGATCTGTCTGATCCTGTTTGTCCCTTTAAGTGTAGTCTAAAACAATGATTTAATGTATTTCCAACGCCAGTAGGGCATGTTACAAGCAGAATTGTTTCTGGTTAGAATAAAATAGAATAGAGCCCTACTCGCCAAGTGCACTGGCTGCACAAGGAATTCGTTATGGCAGTTTACAACCTTCCAGTTCCAGACTCCTCTGGAATCCTCTGGCTTCCTCTGAAATCTGGCCTTATCCACCTTGTTTGCACCCTCGAACCAGCAAGAAATGGAGAATCCAAGGATGGAGCCAATGACTGCATTGAAGAATGTGGATCCTTCTGGAAAGGCCGGCCTTTTTCAGTAGCCACAGGAAGAATAGTTGCAGCTGCTACTTCTTCAGGACATTGGAGATGTTTTTGTCCCATCTGAGATGGCAATTCCTAGGAACTTGGCCCTTTTGTATTTCCACCCCATTGATGGATAGTGGGGCAGTGATGGCTGGGGAGCACCGGAAGTCTGTGATTAGCTCCACTGTTGATCACTAGGCCATTATCTGCGCATACCCTTCTAAATCGGTAATGCAATGCTTGTAAGGCTCCTCCTCCCATTCCTAATCAGACCTATGAAATTTTAGGATTTTGGCTGAGTCTTTTCTGGGGACCCAGTCATTGGTGTGTAGGAGGAAGAGGAGTGGAAAAAGGACGCAACCCTGTGGGGCCCCTAAATTTGTGACCCTGGGCCTGGGGATGAATGGGTTGAGCTTGAGCTGTTGCAATCTACCCATCAGGAAGCTGCTTATCCAGGCACACATGTTGGGAGCATGCTTTATTAAAATTCCCTAATGAATGGCAAATGCTTCAGGGACCTTAGTATCCCATCCAGAACTTCTGCTACAGAGGTCAGAGTCATATACACCTTGATTGCTGAAGAAGCATTCTGTGCCCATAATGGATATGTCACTAGCTCAAATGCTTGTTTGGAAACATATTTCTCACTCAGTTCCCCAGCAACAGTTTGACCTCAATTGACTCTATAAAGTCCCAGAATCTCCAGGCTTGAAAATTGTACCATGTCTGTGAAAGAGTGGAACTGCTCCCAATATTCTGAACTTATTACTACATGTATTGGCTAATTTTATAGAGGGGAGATAGGTAGATGCTAAAGCTCATTTTCTCTTCCCTCTTCTAAATGGATTTCTTCCAGGGTTTTTATGAGGCTATGTATATTTTGACCCTGACAAACAAAGTCACATTCCTTGTGCACTTGATAGTTCCCCAGATCCTAGTTCCATTCAATTGACCATGTCAAGTAGCTTAGGTCCCAGAAGGGAGGGTGGGCACAGCCCCTGCTCATCTGTATTTCTTTGCATCAGCAATTTTTTGATTTTCTAATTTTAGCTTATCGGTATGTGTTAAACCCCAACTCTAGACAACTTTCTTTCTCCAGACATGGAAAGGATGGGTCATAGTTACAATGTAATATTCTTTTTATGGTCCGTTAACCAGATGAGGGTATATAGCTTTACCTTCTGATTACTTACAGGAAATAAAACGTATTGAAAATTGAAAGTACATCTTAAAAAAGACCATACACACCCCCTCTTCTTCACAGCAGATGGAGAGGAGCCTGGTTGTTAAAGTGGACTAACACCTAGGATTTTGACTATCCTGGATCTTGGTCCACTTCCGCGGGGCACCCCGCTATGTGAAACCCCCCAGTTCGTGTGAAAAAACTCACCTCACCCCGTTCCTACGGTGAATGCGTGGCCGCTCATCCAATCAGCGCATTTCCGAGCACCTGCTAGAGAGAAGCGCGAGATGCGGCCGTGGCCCGCACATGCGCCATTGGATCGGGATCAAGGTAAGGTGAATGGGGCATCTTAGGGGGTTTCACACAGCGGGGCATCCCGATTTTGGATGCCCCACGATGAGGGATCGGATCGGTCTGGGAATCTTATAGATTCCCGGGCCGATCCGCCAAGGTGTTGGAAATCTTAGAGAATGGTTGCCATGATATGTTGGCCTACCCCTGCCAACTCATACAGAGGTAGCACACTGAGGCAGAGACTGACATGCTTTTTTGTTCAGTGATATGATAGTGGGGACATGCTGTCTATCTTTTTGCTTGCAAATGTCATATACATGCATGCTGGTGAACACAATACTAGAAGAGCCAGACACCAATCCAGCTGCTTTGTGGGATTAAATATCAGCATAGGGTTTTTGTTGTTGTCCCTTTAACTGAAAATCAGTAAGAGGGCCTGCTTCCTTGTGACTGGGGTGCACACCTAAACTGGACATGAGGTGCTCTTGTCAGCACCAGAGCTGAAATAGATCAGCAGGGCGGCCTATAGGACTCAGTTCAGTTCAAACCTGTTCAGGGCTTTAGTAAATGTATTCCTTCAAATATTTTCAAATCCACCCTAATCTCTTGAGAATTTTCTCTATGCCTTCTGAAACCTAGAAACCTATGTCTTCTACATTCACAGGACAAACACACAACCACATCTACAAAGACGCAGACGTACCAGTAGTAGTTGGCAGAACATAAGCAAGTTGAAACCTAGAAACAAAGCAGCTCATCTGATATTTGTCCCATGTGTCTCTTGTTTATTTTCTGTTCCGCTCTGTAGATACCCTAGAAGGGTTTCAAAGTTTGTCATACGTTCCATTCCATTTTTTCCAGGGCCATGCAAAAAGCGGTCTAACAAGTCCCTTGAATCTCCCAGCAAGAGTGAGCATGGCAAGCGACAGTGGTCCCTCAGCTGTCTCTAACCACAGCAGAGCATGCTCATGACTCATAAAGCTGCGCTATGACACGCCCTTCACAGTTCAGCCACAGCACAGAAATTGAAGTGAAGAATGTGATTTTGTTTACAATACATACGGTATTTACATACAATCAGAGATTTTGAGATGCTTTGAAATGGCTCATTTTACACTGTTCCCAAGGGTTTGAAGGTGGGAGGAGGTTACTGTGTGCCCATACAGGGACACCCCCCTATCCCTTTGAAGACTCCATATGAGCAATTTAAAACCTAGAAACATTTTCTACTTTACAGACACACATACACATGTGCCAAAACTAGATTGTGGGCGTGGTTTGGGGGAGTGGCTTATTTAACGGTACAAATATCTACATCATTCTATGCTATTCATTTGTGTGAATAGATGTAGCCCCGCCCCCAGTCACATGCTCCATAGATCTTTAGCCCATAAACAATTTTGGTGATTGAAGCAATGCTCAGCCCATCCATGCATTCTCCTTCTGCCATTCAGCAGAGTCAGAGCAGTTGTAAACCAACCAAACATCCTGCATCCTTTACTGGGTGGGACATTCTTCCCCATAAAGCTGAAAAGCAGAACATTTAGGTGTCCACAGAGGTTTCAGTGGGACAAAATTCCACAAAGTGAGACTGGTGAATTTCATTTCCCTGAGTACAGAAATGTTATAATAGGACACTGACTTAGGGTATATAGGGCCCATACATTTTCAATTAAAAGAGACATTTTTTGTTTTGTTTTTTTATGTACAAGTGAGTGAGTATATCTTTAAAAATGTTAAAATCTTCCCCCCTTGAGGATTCCCAGTAAGTGGTCTGAAACCTAGAAACCTCTTCTACTTTCACAGGACAAACACACAGACACATCTTCAAAAATGCAACTCGCTGCCAGTTGTACTTAGCGGTACTTGGCTCCAACCCATTACAGGATACAGAAATGTTTGAAACAAGTGTTTTTCTCCTGTAGGAGAAAATAATTAATACGCCAGGTCATGTTTAGCACTGCCAGTTGTGTGTTCATTACATTATAATTTCAAAGCCCGTTCCGTGCGGTAAAAGTCACTGGCTGCGGTGCGCCACTCTCTCCTCCTTTTTGAGTCATGTCGGTTTATAGGGATTCTGTGAATATTCATGTCTGCGAAAAATAATAACAGTATTATTGTTGCAGAACTCTACAGGGAAGCTATCTGCCAGCGAGAGATTATTTAAAGCAGTTTCTCCGATCGGTTCTTGCTCTCGCTACACTCCCTCCCTCTAGGAAAAGAAAAAAAAATACGACAAAGCAAGCTTGAGCCTTTTTTTTCTCTAAAGCCTCGCATTCAAGGATAAAATCTTACTTGCAAAGGTTCTTATTACGCATCTCTACCCTTAAGCTGCAGAGATGACACTATTTACTTACAGGTGGAAGAAGTGTCAAAAAAAAAATGTAAGCGAGCTGGTTGCAACGGCCCCTGAAGTCTCAAGTCAATGCAATCATCTTCAACTCCCAAATTGTCCAAGAAGGAGAATGGCGTCGGATTTGTCTTAGGCTGTTTGGCCAAACTGGGGCACAGATGGGATAATGACTTTTACAAACAGCATTTTGATGAGAGGAGGGGAGAAGGAATCGTATGTAAAATGCACAAAGGCTGCATAAATACACTGATGCCTGCAGCTGGAACAAACTAAAAAGATGTTTAATAATTTAGAACCAAGCAGGCAGGGCTCGTGCAGCTGTTGTGTGCAGGCGACCATGAAAGCCTTCCATTTGACAGCTGGCTTCATCTTTCCCCAGTTGCTACGTGAAGAAGAGAATGCAGATTTGGGATTAGCCAATCCCTGGCACCCTTGCCCATCTGCCACCAAGACCCCTTTGCTCCGACGCCTCTCGTTAGAAAAGCACGTACGATAAAAAAAAAATAATAAAAAAAAAGTCCACACTCCTCTCCTAAACATATGTATGCATCAGCCGTCAGCCATGGCGAGGGGTCTGTTGACATTCCGCCAGTACATGTCTGCTGTCATTTGTGCTTCAGGGCAAGTTTTACATTTCACACATTTGCAGAAATACAAAATGCTGCTGGATGCAAACAATTCAGGGCCTAATTGGCTGAATTACTTTAATGTTACCTTGTGTCCCCCCCATCTGATTAACATTGCCCAGCTGGGAGCTTGGTGGGAGGAGGAGGAGGAAGATGGGGATCTGGAGGGCAGGTGAAGCCATGTTTGCCCGTGAAAAGGAGATCCTCCTTAGCGAAAGTCCCAGCTGAGATCCGGCAGGCCTGTGCCAGACCGATAGCTGTTCCCCACCACACTGCTTGTTTCAAGTGTGCAGCATTAAAAAGAAAAATGCCACTGTGGTTTCTTTATTTTTTTTTCCAAAATAATAATTTTTTTTTTTTTTTTACTTTTGATCCAAAATAATTGAAATAATACTGTAGCTAATGAAGGCAATGTAGTGCCTGTAAATTAAGTATTTATTTAATTTAAAGCAGGCATAGAACAACAGTGTTTGGCTCCACAGGGACTTTGACCCATCAACCCCCACTGACAGCGGGACCCTCATTACAGAGGTGCTTACATTTTACTTTCACTGCTTTTTTCTAGTGGGGCAACACAGAAATGGTTGCATACTGCAGAGCAGAGTGTGGACAACAGCCTTTAAAGTGGACCAACACCCAGGATTTTCACTATCCTGGGATTTGGTCCACTTCCGCGGTGCACCCCGATTGGGGGTGCCCCGCTGCGTGAAACCCCCCAGAACGGGCGATAAAACTCACCTCACCCCTCTCCTGCAGCGCATGCGCGGCCGCTCGTTCAATCAGTGCGCTCGGAGCCGCTGTGGTATGCGTGTCCAAGCAACGTCCAACCATAGCGGCTCCGAGCGCGCTGGCGGCCGCATCTCACGCTTCCGTCTAACAGGGAACATCTAACATTTGTGAATGGCCGGCGCAGGCACGCGCCCTGCTAGAAAGAAGCGCGAGATGCGGCCGCGGCCCGCTCATGCGCCGTTAGACCGGGAATAAGGTAAGGTTAGAGGGCGTCCTGGAGGGTTTCACACAGCGGGGCATCCCGATTTTGGATGCCCCGCAGGGAGGAATCGGATCAGCCTGGAAATCTTTTAGATTCCCGAGCCGATCAAGGAGGGTGTTGGTCCACTTTAAACTTCAGAGGCTGTGGTGCCTTCCCCTTCAGACAGGCCAGTTGTTCCTGGGAAGGGGTGGGCGCGGCTGCCTCCCCTGGCTTGATTGACAGTGTGGGTGGAGGGTATGTGCCCTCATTGGTCCACTGAGCATGGGGAGGACTAATGCAGGTGGCGCCGGTCTCAAATCCCAGCCTGGCCACAGGTGCAATGAGAGCCTGGGAGTGCAGGAGACCAGCACCATTGCAGCAGCTTATATATATCAGAGGCTCATGCTCTCCAACTGCCCCTAAGAGTGATCCCTCTATCTGAAGACTGGGGGGATACAAGATCTCCCCCTCCCCTTCCATCATGAGGGGCACCAGGCAGGAGTGACAGTGACCGACTCATAGAGAACATCCAACTTTTTGACCACCTCAGTATGAGCAGCTGCAATTTCTCATTCATTTGTATATATTCTTTATAGTGATCATGGACCACATTCTCCCACGCACAAGGTAATGGTCCCAGTTATTCAGGTAAGTGGCATATTATGCTGTTTGTGATAATATATTTAACAGCTTCAATAAAGGTCATAGAAACATAGAAGGGTGACGGCAGAAGGTGACCATACTCTCCATCTAGTCTACCCTTATGTGTATACTGTATGTTCTCTTTATCTTAGGATAGATGTGTGCTTATCCCAGGCATGTTTAAAGTGGACCAACACCCAGGATTTTGACTATCCTGGGTTTTGGTCCACTTCGGCGGGGCACCCCGATCGGGGGTGCCCCGCTGTGTGAAACCCCCCAGAAACCCCAAAAAACTCACCTCTCAACGCTCCCACGTGAGCGCCGCAGCCAATCCCCGCCAACGTCCAGGCGGGGATCAGGAACGTCCAGGCCGCTTCCGCCGCCGCCGCCTCCCGCGCGTCACTCTCGGCGCGCGCGCGCCCCCGCCGGCCATTCACAGAGGGCCGGCGCGGGCGCGCGCACGTCTGGAGGGGTGCGCGGGAGGCGGCGGCGGCGGAAGCGGCGGCGGATCAGGTAAGGTGTTTTTGGGGTTTCTGGGGGGTTTCACCCCGCGGGACATCCCGATCTCGGATGTCCCGCGGGGTGGGAGGTGATCGGCCCGGGAATCTTATAGATTTCCGGGCCGATCACCCCTGGGTGTTGGTCCTCTTTAAATTCAGTGACTGTTGATTTTTCAACTACCTCTGCTGGAAGTTTGTTCCAAGCATCTACTACTCTTTCTGTAACATATTATTTTCTAACATTGCTCCTGATCTTCCCCCCGACTAGCTTCAGGTTGTGCCCCCTTGTTCTATCATTAAGTTACTTCTTCCCTCCTGAACCTTATTCAATACTTTTGACCTTTTCTTCCTCTAGACTGTACAGATTAAGTTCTCTAAGTCTCTCCTGATAAGTTTTAAGTTTAAGTCCTTCTGCCATTTTTGTTGCCTGCCTTTTGACCCGTTCTATTTGAACAATGTATTTTTGCAGGTAAGGTCTCCAGAACTGCACGCAGTATTCTAGCTGTGGCCTCACCAGGGCTCTATACAGCCTGACACGCCCTCTCTAGTGTAAGAGCAATGGGTGGGTGTGCTGAGGCTGACATCACAACCTCCCTCTTCCTACTGGCGATGCCTTGAGCTATGCATCCTGCTTGCTTTTCCCACTGCCTGGCTACACTGTCCACTCATCTTGCAGCTTTTAGTAATCAGTACCCCTAAATCTCTCTCCTCCGAGGTCCTGTTGTCATATTGTATACTAATATAAATGCAACACAATGTTTATACTTTGTATATCTGCTTTTTGGTGATAAAGGCAATAGCAGCCGAAACATGCACACCTAAAAGTGGATGTAAAAATATGGCAACTTGAATTAATGACTTTTAAAGCTGGAACAATAAAGCTGGTAGGGAATTTTAAAGATAAAAAACATTGTTATGTTACTTTTTTAATATGATGTGAATGTTGTATTGGCGAACATAAGGTAATTCACAGTGGGATAGAAGGGCAATACAGTCTGGCTTGGTCCATCCTGTTAGTTCAACCAAACAGCTAGATAGCTGCACACTCATACAGCAGCTGCACCTTCAGTAGGCAGGGCCAGATAAAGTGTGGTGGAGGCTGGGGCACAAAACCTGGTGGATGCTCCAGATACAGTATTTTTTTTCTTTTAAAATAATAGTCCGGCCAAGTAACTGATTGGTGGTTTTCTGGCACCCGCCCACTTAATAGAAGGTCAGATCAAGTCCCTTGTGCCACCCTTGTGCGGAACTCCTGCTTTGCCATTCTGGCGGGGGGGATATGTGACATTGCAGCAAGCAGTTGCAGCCATCAAAACAGCTTTACAAAGAAGTAGGCACTGTAAATACCCCCTAAATGATGAATGCTGGGGGGGGGGTACTTAAAATTTAATCTGCACTTTTCTAGTTTGGTTTAAGGGTAGCAAAATTTGGGTGAAATGTGTCTCTCTCTATTTTAAATTAAAAATCATTTATTTCTATCTTTAAATAATGGCAGGGATTCCATTTTTTGCTGCATGTATAAAGTTAAAAAATATAGAACTATAGTTAACAGTAGCATTAGCTTTTATTATTTCATTGCATTATGGGTAAAAGCATCTACACACTTCATATGACTTTGCACAACAATAACACTCTTATTCCAGCGCTGTAAAGGGGACCAACACCCTCCACGGTGGGGGTGTTGGTGGCCGCCGACCCGGCCACTAAAATGACAATCTGGGTAGCATCTGGAACGCTGGAGCCCCCGCACATAACCCCGAACACCCATAAATCTTACCCTTCCCTGGAATCCGGAGGCACTGATTAAGGTTTAAATGTTTATATGATCTGGTTTAAATGCTTCTAATGGAATCAGCTGTGATGCTTTCTAAAGCAAAGACTGTCTGCTCTATAGGTATTTCTGTTATATGCAAGTAAATTAGTGGAGCTGAAGAGGGCTCCTTCTCTCTAAAAATACCACAAATTATTTTGTTAAATGGGAACTCTTGCATTCCTAGATAATCTGTAAAAGGAGCTTTTTTACATTGTTTTTATTAAAACCTAGATTAAACTCACTGTGGTCAGCCTAGAATCACTGTGGCCAGAAACGGGATGCCCCTCCCCGGCACTTAAGTTCTAACCTGCTTCACTTCACCCTCTGCGAAGTAAACATCCTGCGGCCGCATCTCCGCATCCTTGGGCTGTGAGAACTAAGATAGGCTGGAGCTGGGAAAGCACTGCTGGGGATGCGCCCTCATACTCGCCCTGAAAGTGAACAGAGGCTTTTGTTGAGCAATACATATGCACGGCAAACTCTGATCATTGGAGGCATCCCAATTCAGGATCCCAAGTCTCAGGTTTTGTTCCACTTTAAACTGAATTCAAACAGCTACACGGAGCTGACAAATACATTTCATTAAAGCAGCACTAGGTAATTCCAATGTATGTAGTGGGTGGAAATGGAACCACCTATAGCCCTCAATCAGGCGTCAGCAATGGAATGTATTAGTGATCCTAGATGTCATGCTCTGTATTGTATCCATAGGATCAGGATTTTGTGTGTTGCTTAATCATTACCATCCGCCGCTCTATATTCATGAGTTGGCGATGACATTGCAGCTTTATAGCAACTTGTACAAGCAGGTGTGGACTGGCCAAAGTGAGACCGGGGACAATGCCTGCTGGGCTGCACTCTTTTGGGGCCAGTTGGGCTGCTGCTTTCAACACTCACAGAGGCTGATTTATTAATAGCGACAGTTGAGCGACTGTAGCGGTATTTTCACAGCGCCCGCTAGTAGTCGCTGTGCTTGGCTGTTGTTCGGTTGTTGACAGCGACTCAGTCGGTGTGGCTAAATGTTCAATACAAGGTTACGAGTCGCTATTTGACAGGTTCCGCGATGTATGGGTGCGCATGATAGCGACTGGTCAGAGCGACCGGCTTCCACCATATTCATCAAAAAATCACGCTCAAAAAATTCAAGTGCTGTTAAATGCATGTTTAAACCCCAGAGCGCTGGAGGCGATGTGTTAAAAGTCGTTTTTTAACCCCCAAACCACCATATTTTTTGGAAACCAAAAAAAAATTATTTTAAATAATTTAGTAATATGAATACATTAATATCAGACCTGTAATATCAATTCTGTACAATTTTTTTTTTTTAAATTTTTTTCACTTAAAAAAATTATCTAAAATGGCAGAAGTGGTCACAGAATTTTTCACATTAACAAAAAAAAAACATTAATAACAATTAATTATTAATATTTAAAGATTGTTCCATTGAAATGCATTGGAGAGCGCCAGGTAGCGAGAGGTCATACCTGTCGCTGTTCACAGTTGGACGCTGGCGCTGTGGGCTGAGGCTGGAATAATGATGAATGATTCGCTATCTGGCGCTATCTCAGTCGCTAAGCAGGATTGGCTTGATAAATGTGTGATTGTGGTGGGGAGCCAGCGTTCTCGTGGCGGTGAGCGTCATTACCGGCCGCTCACCAGACACTACCTGTCGCTATTCCTTCATAAATAAGGGCCACAATCAATCCTTGCCGTCCTTAGTCTCCATTTAAGCCCTCTGCACCCAGCCCCACAAGCCAAGGAACCCCCAATGCTATAGCCCCAGCTTTGTGGTTGGGGGGGCTCAGCCAGGATGCCGCGACCGGCCAGGGGCTGGTAAACTGCCTACAATTACGCAGTATAATCTCCTGATACTTTTCAGACCTGACCACCATGATAAATTCAAAACAGTCACAGTAATTAAAGTGGATCAACAGTCAAAAATATTTGAAACCAAACCAACACCCTTACAAGAAACAGTGCTCATATGCATCCTTCCCCAGGGCAATTCAGATTGCTGCACATAAAAACTCATTTAGCTTTTTGTATCTCCTGTCATGGCCGATCCCCCGCACCCCCCCCCCCCCCCCAATGGTGTTCTATGGATCTGCCAGTGGCCTGCAAAGAGGAATTGCCGCCGGGTTTCCTGCCGCTTTGCCTTGTGGGTTATGCCAGTTAAGTTAAGGCAGCAGCGAACTGGGGATGCTGGGAAAGGTTTCAGTATCATGCATGCAAATGGGGAACATTAGTTTTGGGGAGTTTTGGGGGACTTGGGGGACTTTTTGTTAACTGTGCAAGACTGTTGGTTTGGTTTAATGTGCCTTTTTACACTCTTCCCTGGGGCATCACAGTTTGGGACATCCTGGTTATACCTTCTATATAAAGTGAATACTAGCTACTTCATTTACAGTATATTCCAGCATCTAATAAATTATAAAACTTGGTTCCTCTCTGGCCGAGCAGCCAGTGACGATACATTGAGTTACATCACACACAGATCAGCACTGGGGAGCACTTCAACCTAAGTGCCGTATGTGACAGTTTAGTTGTAACTCAATTTTGGGGGCTTTTGCATATGACTCCTGACCATCCTGACCATGAGTGGCTCTTATGGTAAGAAAGGTTTATTCAAAGGAAACCTGTCAGGTGTATAGATAACAAGATGACAAGATATTTCAATACTTCACCTGCAGAATCATTATTGAATGTCACCTGAGCTTAGGATCCAGAAGCTAGAACTGGTGGTTCGCACCATCCCAGATACCAGCAAGATCCAGGTCAAAATCTTGTGAACTGGTATAGGGTTCATTGGAGCCATTACCAGTTCACTAACAGTTTGTAAAAGAAACTCTCCCTCCATGTTCCTCTCCTTTATTTTCGTCATCAGTCACATGGGGGGGGGTGGAGTTCAGCAGATGCCCCTCCTCTGTGGTACAAAAGCCTTCCTGTCCTGGCAAGTGGGGATTAGTTTGGTAGGACACCAAGGAAGGAGCAGAAGGGCATTGGTGGACTGGGACAAAAAATCAGCCATGGATTTTACCAGCCCCTGGCCAGCTCAAGACATTCCTGCCGATGCCTCCAACCATGATGCCGGGGCTATAGAATCAGGGGCTGGGGTTACTTAGCTTGTGAATACAGTGGGGCTGGATACAGGGGGTTGATAAGGAGACTAAGGGGGCAGGAAATGGATGTGGGTGTTAAAAACACAACTAGCCCCAAAGCAGTGCGTCCACTGGGCATTGTCCCGGGCCTCCCTATGGTCAGTCCACCCCTGGGGGCGGGAGCACACTCATGGCCTGAAATGTGAGGATGCAGCTAATGGATGTTTTCATCGCCAGGAAGCAGGTGAGTTCTGAAGCACCCTGCTAATTCACACAGCGGGGCACATCTTTTAGATTCCAGGGCTGGTCACAGTGGGATTTGTTCCACTTTAACCCTTCCCCACTCTTGCATCACTTTTTTAAATGTAATTGTCCTGAAATTATTTTTGCTGCTTCCAAAAATCTATTAGTATCAATGTCAGCTTTTAGAAAGAGGCTGCTCCATGCAGAGACCCCCCCCCCCCTTCCTAGTTAATGAGAGCTTCTCCTGGTTCTGATTAGAACAAGTGAGAAAATATAAAGCAGATCTGACATTCCCTGCAGCTGAAACGTGATCCACCACGTGTTTCCCTAATATTTCCTCTCACACCCGTAAGGCCATCTGCAGAGCCAAGAGGAAAGTGTCAGAGGCGACTGTCGCTGACAGACTGGGGCACGCCATTTAACCCCAGGCTAGAACAACAAATCTACATTACCTCATCATATATGCCGCTGCCATTTACTAGACTTTGTTGCACTTTTTTTTTTAAAGAAAATATTTTTTGGGGAGTTGGCATTAAAGTACCAACTAAAAAGGCATTTGTGGGCAAAATAAAACCGTTTAGTCTTTTTGCCTGCAGGAAGAAGGATGGGAGGTTAAAATAACACACTTGGTGCCCGCATCCAACATGCTATGTGTGTGGGATGCTGCCCTGTACATCCTGTGGCACCCACAAGGAATGCCGGGGAACACGCAGAAACTGCCACTAGGCAAGTTAATTATTTTTTACCCCAGCATCAGCAGGATGGTGTGGGGTGGGGGCATGGCCATATTCGGCATTCATAGTGCCCTAGGCACTTTAAGTGCTTGTGTCCCCTTTTTTTAAGTTAGGTCCATATAAAAAGTGTGTAGGGGGAAAGGATTCAATGGGCTAGAGAGCACAAAGGGGGAAATACAGAGAAGCAGACAAGCATGTTCCATCTTTTACTGCATTCTGACAGGAGTCACATGACCACACAAGTGGTAGGGAGATGCTCTGGTCTGTGTTGCACCCCCCCCCCCTTCACACAAATACACTGTGGATCCTTATGTGGCTGGGCAGTGGTTGTTAGGAGACATTTATGTTCTGGCTATATGAGTTTTAATTTCTTTTCTTTACTACAGTAGTAAGGGCAGTGCCCTCCCCCCCTTCCAGATTGCCCCTCCAGGCACATGCCTAGGGTTGTCTAATGGTAAATACAGCCCTAGGTGGGGGCACTAGTTTGGACTCAACGCAGCAATGCTACATGTAGGAGCATGATTTTTAAAGCAGAATTCTACAAGGACATCCCCCCGGCCACCCTATCCTGGATCTGAGGCGGACTGGGGTTACAAAGAAAATAAAAGCTTTCACTGATCCTTGGGCCAGCGCCGCTCTCTCGGTCATGGGCAGCAGCTGCTGAGAAGGAGACAAAGCAGCATCACTTGAAGGACAGGAGCGTGCATGGCACAGAGGGATGCTACTCTCTTGTTTGTAGGCAAAATGGTGGTGTCCAGGATCCGGAGTGCCAGAGGAACATCTCTGGACCAAAAATCAGGTAAGAGTTTTTCTCTCAGTACCCCCCCCCTTTTCCTTAATCAGCACCAGGGTAGGGTGGCAGGGCAGGGGGGTCATCTTGTGACTGGAATTCCACTTTAACGAACAACAGGGCAAAATACGAATCCTTAAAGTGTACCTTTCCCCAGGATTTTCAATATCCTGATGATAGGTCCTTGTCCCTGGGGCATCTCAATGGGATTACTCACACAACTCACCTTTCCGTCATACCCCCCATACGTGGGCTCTTGTCCAATCAGCGCTTTATGCCGTGCATACTAATGTACGGAATAAAGTCATTGTTCGGAACAGAGCGTTGGCATAGAGAGCGAGAGTGGCACATCCCCAATTTCACTGCGGGGTGAGATCTTAACGCTTGGGCGCAGGAGTGCGCCACAGCTGCAGGAATGCTGTGGGATGCAGCCTCGGCCCACTATCATGATGTGGGACCACTAGAAAGGTAGGTGATTGCAGGCCTCCGCAGAAGGCTTCACACAGTGGGACATCCAAAAACGGGATGCCCTGGGGGCACTTAGTCTAAAAGACTCCAGGGCCGGTCACAATGGTGATAAGCCAGTTTAATTCTAATAAGTCTGTTTATATTGCTAGGAAATGTCTTTTCATTTCCTTAGCTTTTCTGGATAATCTCAGCTTCTACTCCTCCTAGTGGCAGAAATCAGGCTTACGATGGAATTTTTGTATACTTTTTGTGTGACAAAATGATGTTCTAAATGTGTTGAGCTTATCTCATATTTTTTGATTTTTATGCTATGTCAGCAAATGTGTATTTTATGGAAGTAGTTTCCACAATTCCACATCTGCAATCTGAAAAAAGTCGATACACCAAGATCTACAAGAAGAGAGATGTGACACAGAGACAGCAGAGCATGCTCAGGTATCCTAAGCTGTGCCATGACATATCAGCTCAGCCACGGCCTAGATGTTGAAGCAAAGAAAGCACGTTTGCTTAGAATACATAAGGAATTTACATATAATCTGAGATTTTAAGAAGCTTTGAAATGGCTCATTTTACAGGGTTCCCAGGGTGGGATAGTGTGAGTCTGGACAGGGACTTTAAGTGATTGACTAGCCAATTGAAAAAGGGTACTCACCTTTTGTACCCTGCAGCTGATAATTCAGACTCCTGCGGTCAGCGACTCAGCTGATTGCTAGATTGCATCCTGTACCACCCCGGGGCTCAAACAGCAGATAGTGATGCTTCCATGTTAGTCTCACGCCCCCACCATCAGTCATAAAAACGTTACTATGCCCTCTTTATTTAATACAATGGAGAGGACATGTCAGGCCCTGGGCACACCCCTCCATTGCAATGAATAAAGGGGGTGTTGCAGTGCTCCTGTGACAGATGGCAGGGAGGTGATCCCGACATGGATCCATTTTGCCCCAGTATGCAATCCAATAATAAGGATAAATAGATCACATTCCAGATAGATCTGCTGCAGGGGTCCTCGTCTTTATGTTTATTAGTACATAGGAGTAAGGTTCCGACAAGCCTTCAGCCCCATGCTCAGGTCAGCACAGGATGCTATCCAGCGATCAGATGAGTTGCTGACAGCCAGAATAGAACAATCAGCTGCAGGGGACTATCCTTTCGTTTTCTTTACATGGGTGGTCAATCCCTTTAAAGCTGACTGCCAAAAATAATTTTAGGTGATTTTACACAAATTTGGGATGCCTCTACGTTTAAACATCCTTGGGAAGGCAAAATTGGACAATAATCCCTGTGTGATGGGTGGCAGGAAATAGCTGCGCACTCCAGTGAATTATTTCTCCTATTGAACTAGCTGCTGATTTTGCACATGAGTGTAGCTATGGTACTCATGGGATGGAGCTCTGCTAGGAAAAGGTGACTATCTCTGTAATGCAGGGCTCACTGATGGTATGAGGGGGTAGGTTAAGTTAGTTTAGTGTCTCCATAATCCAGCACCCTCCCTTACTCAGCTTTGCAGAGGAGGGGTTAAGTTAGTTAGTTTGGTGTCTCCAGTTAAAGCGGACCTCCAGTCAAAAAATGTAGTAAATTGCTCCCCTAACCCAGCCCCCCCTCTCCCAAGCAATCAGTGATGTAAGTCATGTGAGAGGGCTTAACTTCATGCAGATGTTGTGGAATAGCAGGCAGATTATTTGCTCTTAAACTGCATGGAAGCAGCCAACTAGCCATAATCCTGACAGCTTTGCTTCTGAAAAACCCAGTCACACAGTCACGATTACAGTGAATCTTATTGAAAGTCATCAGCTGTAATGATCAGCACTGCTCAGAAAGCTCTTAAAACATTGGATCAACAACTGTTGCAATGCTCTGCAGCTGCTGAGGCCATTGATTTACATTGATACATAGTTACATTCATCCCCTCCAGCAGCTGTTCATTCAGTGTGTGAGTGTGTGTAACATAACAGACATGCTGATTAGTAATGAGTAGTGTTGGACAAACCCAAAACGTAAAGTTCATTCCCAAACATGGAATTCAACAAGTCGGTGTTCAGGTTCGGCTTTTGGCCTGAACATGGAAAAGCTGCCCATCATTGCCAGTGCCAGCACTTCTAGGTGTCCTAATTAATTGGAACGGCGGGCCCCACTCGAAGACAATTTGCAAGCATGTGCGATGGAAGCAGGGACCACTAGTGTTGATCAAACCCGTAGAAGTTCGAGTTTGGCAAGATCTGCTGAACTTGCCGCCTAATTTCGGTTCGGATACCCGGACCTGAACCCTGTTGAAGTCAATAGGGACCCAATAGGGGGTAGCAAGGGCTAGAGGGCTGCAATGGGGGGGGGGGCACCAGGGGGCTTGCCCTGCACAGAATGGAGTAGATAAAATAATAAATAACAAAAAAAAAAGTATTTATCTATTTTTTCTGATTTTCAGAGGGAAAATGGGCAGGGGGGGGGGGGGGGGGGGATGAACACCAGTGAGATTGCCCTGCACAAAAGGGTTAGAGGAACTACTCCAAAATAATCACAGAAAACCAAAATAAATAAATAAATATATAAATACATTTAAAATAGATTAAAAAAAAAAAAAAAAAATATATATATATATATATATATATATATATATATATATATATATATATATACACATTTTTAATAGGTGCAGAATTGGGGGGTAACACCAGGGAGATTCGTCGGCGTCAAATGGGGAAGGGACCGCACTAATATTATGTAACCTCTAATAACCCTATAACAGGCTGTGTGACAATCTCGCATCACCCCATAGCAGACTGTGTGACAGAGCCCCCCCCCCCCGTCATCCCCCATAGCAGACTGTGACAGAATCTACCCATCACCCCATAGAAGACTGTGACAGAGCCCCCATCTTCTCCTATAGCAGACTATGTTGGAGAACAACCCCCATTATCTCACAGCAGACTGTGACAGAGCCCCCCATCATCCTGTAGGAGGCTGTGACAAAGCCCCCATCTTCTCCTATAGCAGACTGTGTTGCAGATCAACCCCACCTCATCCCATAGCAGAACAGAGCCCAACATCTTCTGTTGCAGGTAGAGCACTGTGTGCACTTGCCTGTTTGCTGGCCAGGCACTGTGTCCCTGCTTGCGTCTGTCCCCCTTTTGTGGCTCAGCCCTGCCTACTCCCTTTCCTGATTGGTTGGGGGGTGGGCATGGGTGGGGGTAGTGGGATAGTGAACCTGCTGGCCAACCTGATTGGTTGAGGGGTGGGCATGGGTGTGGTGGGTACGGGAGCAGCAAGATAGTGGGTCTGCTGGCCGACCCGATTGGTTGCAGGAAGGGCTAGAAGCCGATTGATATGCTGCTCAGCAGACCATCAATCAGCTTTAGTGTTGGGCCCTACTCCTAACTCCCAGTATGGACCCAAACTTTGCGAGTCGGGTTCACTAATGCGCATCACTAATGCGGATACCTTTTCTAAGGTAAATCTCTCTGTTTGGTTTGGGTTGCTCAGTAAATCTCAAACCATGTAAGGTGTGTAAGCAGTGCTATCAGATGTGATCCAATATGGCTGCTGCCATGTAATTCTAGGAGCGCAGCTATTGCACAACATCTGCATGCGGTTAAACCCTCTCCAACACCATACGCTGATCATCAAAGGGGAGCTTTAGGGGCACAAATTACTAAACTTTTTTGTCTTAACTAGAGGTCCATTTTAAGGTAGTTTATTGTCTCAGTGATGCACCTTCCCTGGCTCAGCGTTACGAAAGCAGGGGGTAGGTTAGATTAGTTTAGTGTCCCTGTGAAGAGCACCCACCCTGACTCAGCTTTGCAAAAGAGGGGGTAGGTTAGGTTAGTGTCTCAGTGAACCAGTGCCCTCCTTGACCCAGCAGGATTCTGTAGCAAATTAATCTGAATTCAAAGAGCAACACTAACAGTACAAAGCATTAAAGCGGACCAAATCCTGCAGTTAATTTGAATCCGAATAGCAACACTAATAGCAGTACAAAGCATAAAAGTGGACTAAAGCCTGCAACTGTCTGTTAAAGCAAACAACCCAATATCACCTACCTATATCTTGGAAATTTTTTCATGGTCCGTTAGATTGATAAATATATATATATATATACATATGGATACATATCCATATGGCTGGATGCAGGAACAGGCAGGGCACGGGCTGGATGCAGGAACAGGCAGGGCACGGGCTGGATGCAGGAACAGGCAGGGCACGGGCTGGATGCAGGAACAGGCAGGGCACGGGCTGGATGCAGGAACAGGCAGGGCACGGGCTAGATGCAGGAACAGGCAGGGCACGGGCTAGATGCAGGAACAGGCAGGGCACGGGCTAGATGCAGGAACAGGCAGGGCACGGGCTGGATGCAGGAACAGGCAGGGCACGGGCTGGATGCAGGAACAGGCAGGGCACGGGCTGGATGCAGGAACAGGCAGGGCACGGGCTGGATGCAGGAACAGGCAGGGCACGGGCTGGATGCAGGAACAGGCAGGGCACGGGCTAGATGCAGGAACAGGCAGGGCACGGGCTAGATGCAGGAACAGGCAGGGCACAGGCTGGATGCAGGAACAGGCAGGGCACGGGCTAGATGCAGGAACAGGCAGGGCACGGGCTGCATGCAGGAACAGGCAGGGCACGGGCTGCATGCAGGAACAGGCAGGGCACGGGCTGCATGCAGGAACAGGCAGGGCACGGGCTGCATGCAGGAACAGGCAGGGCACGGGCTGCATGCAGGAACAGGCAGGGCACGGGCTGCATGCAGGAACAGGCAGGGCACGGGCTGCATGCAGGAACAGGCAGGGCACGGGCTGCATGCAGGAACAGGCAGGGCACGGGCTGCATGCAGGAACAGGCAGGGCACGGGCTGCATGCAGGAACAGGCAGGGCACGGGCTGCATGCAGGAACAGGCAGGGCACGGGCTGCATGCAGGAACAGGCAGGGCACGGGCTGCATGCAGGAACAGGCAGGGCACGGGCTGCATGCAGGAACAGGCAGGGCACGGGCTGCATGCAGGAACAGGCAGGGCACGGGCTAGATGCAGGAACAGGCAGGGCACGGGCTGCATGCAGGAAAAGGCAGGGCACGGGCTGCATGCAGGAACAGGCAGGGCACGGGCTGGATGCAGGAACAGGCAGGGCACGGGCTGGATGCAGGAACAGGCAGGGCACGGGCTGGATGCAGGAACAGGCAGGGCACGGGCTGGATGCAGGAACAGGCAGGGCACGGGCTGGATGCAGGAACAGGCAGGGCACGGGCTGGATGCAGGAACAGGCAGGGCACGGGCTGGATGCAGGAACAGGCAGGGCACGGGCTGGATGCAGGAACAGGCAGGGCACGGGCTGGATGCAGGAACAGGCCGGCACGGGCTGGATGCAGGAACAGGCAGGGCACGGGCTGCATGCAGGAACAGGCAGGGCACGGGCTGCATGCAGGAACAGGCAGGGCACGGGCTGCATGCAGGAACAGGCAGGGCACGGGCTGCATGCAGGAACAGGCAGGGCACGGGCTGGATGCAGGAACAGGCAGGGCACGGGCTGGATGCAGGAACAGGCAGGGCACGGGCTGGATGCAGGAACAGGCAGGGCACGGGCTGGATGCAGGAACAAGCAGGGCACGGGCTGGATGCAGGAACAGGCAGGGCACGGGCTGGATGCAGGAACAGGCAGGGCACGGGCTGGATGCAGAAACAGGCAGGGCACGGGCTGGATGCAGGAACAGGCAGGGCACGGGCTGGATGCAGGAACAGGCAGGGCACGGGCTGGATGCAGGAACAGGCAGGGCACGGGCTAGATGCAGGCACAGGCAGGGCACGGGCTGGATGCAGGAACAGGCAGGGCACGGGCTGGATGCAGGAACAGGCAGGGCACGGGCTGGATGCAGAAACAGGCAGGGCACGGGCTGGATGCAGGAACAGGCAGGGCACGGGCTAGATGCAGGCACAGGCAGGGCACGGGCTAGAGGCAGGAACAGGCAGGGCACGGGCTGGATGCAGGCACGGGCTGGATGCAGGCACAGGCAGGGCACGGGCTGGATGCAAGAACAGGCAGGGCACGGGCTGGATGCAGGAACAGGCAGGGCACGGGCTAGATGCAGGCACAGGCAGGGCACGGGCTAGAGGCAGGAACAGGCAGGGCACGGGCTAGAGGCAGGCACGGGCTGGATGCAGGCACAGGCAGGGCACGGGCTGGATGCAGGAACAGGCAGGGCACGGGCTGCATGCAGGAACAGGCAGGGCACGGGCTGCATGCAGGAACAGGCAGGGCACGGGCTGCATGCAGGAACAGGCAGGGCACGGGCTGCATGCAGGAACAGGCAGGGCACGGGCTGCATGCAGGAACAGGCAGGGCACGGGCTGCATGCAGGAACAGGCAGGGCACGGGCTGCATGCAGGAACAGGCAGGGCACGGGCTGCATGCAGGAACAGGCAGGGCACGGGCTGCATGCAGGAACAGGCAGGGCACGGGCTGCATGCAGGAACAGGCAGGGCACGGGCTGCATGCAGGAACAGGCAGGGCACGGGCTGCATGCAGGAACAGGCAGGACACGGGCTGGATGCAGGAACAGGCAGGGCACGGGCTAGATGCAGGTACAGGCAGGGCACGGGCTAGAGGCAGGAACAGGCAGGGCACGGGCTGGATGCAGGAACAGGCAGGGCACGGGCTGGATGCAGGAACAGGCAGGGCACGGGCTAGATGCAGGAACAGGCAGGGCACGGGCTGGATGCAGGAACAGGCAGGGCACGGGCTGGATGCAGGAACAGGCAGGGCACGGGCTGGATGCAGGAACAAGCAGGGCACGGGCTGGATGCAGAAACAGGCAGGGCACGGGCTGGATGCAGGAACAGGCAGGGCACGGGCTGGATGCAGGAACAGGCAGGGCACGGGCTAGATGCAGGCACAGGCAGGGCACGGGCTAGAGGCAGGAACAGGCAGGGCACGGGCTAGATGCAGGCACAGGCAGGGCACGGGCTAGAGGCAGGAACAGGCAGGGCACGGGCTGGATGCAGGCACGGGCTGGATGCAGGCACAGGCAGGGCACGGGCTGGATGCAGGAACAGGCAGGGCACGGGCTGGATGCAGGAACAGGCAGGGCACGGGCTAGATGCAGGAACAGGCAGGGCACGGGCTAGATGCAGGAACAGGCAGGGCACAGGCTGGATGCAGGAACAGGCAGGGCACAGGCTGGATGCAGGAACAGGCAGGGCACGGGCTGGATGCAGGAACAGGCAGGGCACAGGCTGGATGCAGGAACAGGCAGGGCACGGGCTGGATGCAGGAACAGGCAGGGCACAGGCTGGATGCAGGAACAGGCAGTGTACGGGCTGGATGCAGGAACAGGCAGGTTATGGGCTGGATGCAGGAACAGGCAGGATGAACAAGCAGGATATGGGCTGGATGCAGGAACAGGCAGGGTATGGGCTGGATGCAGGAACAGGCAGGGTATGGGCTGGTTGCAGGAACAAGCAGGATATGGGCTGGTTGCAGGAACAAGCAGGATATGGGCTGGATGCAGGAACAAGCAGGATATGGGCTGGATGCAGGAACAAGCAGGATATGGGCTGGATGCAGGAACAGGCAGGGTATGGGCTGGATGCAGGCTGGGGAGCTGGAAACCACTTGACACCCAGACTGCCTGGGTCTCGGAATCTACAAGGTGCCCCAGTTTTCACTGAAGGCCCCCTGCTAAGAGGGACAGACTGTGCCGCAGAAACACCCTGGGTTGTCTTCCTTGTAGAACTTAGTATCAGGGTCTGGGCACAGAAAGCACACAAAATGCAGTCAATGTGAGCAAACCTGGATGGCAGCTAGATGTTGATGGAATCCATGGCCTGAACAAACTGTCATGATTGGTGAAGTGGATTCACTGTCCTCTGCCTGAGTTGGTGAGTCTACTGGGACATGGAGACTAAGGGACAGCCAGGTCCTCTGCGGTACAGTCCCAGTTGGTGGAGATGGGCTGGTGAAGCAGCGGTCCCCAGGTCGTGACCACTAGGGTTTCCAGGAAAGGTGTGCAGACAGTAAACAGCAAAGACAGATACGTGTACTTGCCTGGAGAAGGAGGATGGCCCACGGCAGAATAAACTTGGCTGAACTGCAGAGCAGGATCTGACGGCCAATGTGAGGATTGCATGAACAACAGCCTCATCAGGAACTAGATGCAGAAACAGAGAAGGAGGCAAGGCCGGGTAGACGAGGTCTCAGATCAGACACAGTTGGATCACAGGAGCCCCTGGAACATACAGGTTGTTCAGGCACAGGCCTCAAGCCTGTGTGGGATTTTTAATGCAAGACAGGAAGCAAGGTGGGCCAGTGTGTAGTTGTTCAGCGGATCCCCAGAATACCTTTAGATGTGCGACTTCTTTGCTTGAAGAGAAAGATAGCCAGAGTTTCAGTCAGTGGTGGACTAGGGCCAAAAGTCAGCCCTGGATTTTAACAGCCCCTGACAGGGAGACACCGCTGCTGAGGCCCCCCAACCATGATGCCAGGGCTGTATGATTGGGTGCTGGGGTTCCTTGGCTTGTGGGTGCAGTGGGCTGGGTATAGGCGGCTGAGAGGGAGACTAATGGTGCAGGGATTGAATGTGGGTGTTAAAAGCAGCAGCCCAATTGGCCCCAAAGCAGTGCGACCCACCGGGCATTGTCCCGAGTCTCCCTATGGCCAGTCCGCCCCTGGTTGCAGTGGAGCAAGAGCAGCATTGCTGGCATGGAGACACTTGAGTGTCTCACATAGGTTATTGAAACTGCCTAAGGGTAATATTATGCTTCAGTCTAGCTGTTCCCCTATGGCACCTATAATCGGCCCGATCACCCAATAGTCATAACCATCACAAACGTAATGATAAATGTTTTACTTTCACTTTTTCTTTCACACATACAGAGGGAGAGTGGACGTGGCCATGCAGAGCAGTGCGATATGTAATGTCATGCTTGTGCACAAACAACATTCACTTAAAGAGGTGAAGAGGCTGTAGGTTTTATTAACCCCTTGCATGGACAGTCCCTTAAAAAAGGAGTTTCATCGATACACAAATTGCTACCTTATGTATATATAATATACATGTATTTGTGGATCATGGACACACAAATAAGATCCTAGAATAAGGGTTCCCAACCAGTGGTACTGAGGGGGGGTGGGCACCAAGGTACTATCAGGTGGTTTCAACAAGGTTGCAAACTGACCTGTACCACAACCTGATTTGCTGCCATCAATCTTTTGCCCTCACTGGATTTGCTCCTAAAGAACAAAAGTGTTTCAAAAGGTGATCAAAACTATTTAAGTGCATTCTTTTTGTAGTCCATGCACTTTAAATGTTGGTTTTGGGTGACTGATAACCCACACCTACCTCCCAAGTGCTACTTGATATAATTAGGGAATGAAAAATGTTTTTTGCATTGAAAAAAGGTTGGGAATCCCTATACTAGAACTCCTATGGAACAGGAGATCATGCAGTGGCCTGCTAGATCACAGACATGAAGTCGAGTAGATCAGGGCAGTTTCTGCAGGCAAATTAGCGCTTAGTGCTGAAAGAAAAAAAATCTGTTGTCTTGTCTATCCTATGGTGCTGCTGCTGTCCCATACTGTTATATGCCATGCTGTGCCTCAACCATAGTAGTGCCCCTTCCCAATATGGTCGGCATAAGGGTTCTCTTTTAACGCCTGCTCCACTTATGGTGGCACAGGCTCACAGGATGACTGTGATAAAAGCGCCCCAATGGCCTTGGCATCCAAGGCGATTGCCCTGCTCACAATGATAGATGGACAAACTACTGCTACTCCTAAATAGGGGAGGAGTGGATCATGAGAAGCCTCTCATCCAGATGTAGCAGATAACAGGGGCTAATGGCCAGAGCAGCTCAAAGATAACACTAGCAAAACCACTAGTAGCACAGTGCCACCAGTAAGTTGTCTGGGGAACATCTATCATTACAGATCCCTTCTGTTGTCTATACCAGTATTTATAACATGAGCAAATACTTTTGTAAGAGCAGCCCTGACCAGTTGGGATACAGACCCTTCTAACAATGGGCTTAATGTGGACCAACACCCACGCAGCGAGAGTGCTGGTCTCCACTGCTATATGATTCCAGCGTTCTGGATGCCCCCCTGCACATAACACATAAATCTTACCTTTTGCTGGATTCCCTGGGGAGATCGAGAGAAAGGTAAGATTTACGAGCAATCAAGGGGGTTATGTGTGGGGGACTCCAGCGTTCTGGATGCCCTGCCTGTTTGTCATAGCAGCGGAAACCAGCACCCGCACTGCGCTGGCTGACTGGGTCTACTTTAGTGTTGCTGTGTTCTAGTGAAGTCTGGCTGATTTTTTTTTATTCTGGTTCTGACAGAATAAAACTTTAACTCAAATCCAAACAGCAGCATTAATATTTATCATGACAAAAACTGCAGTAGCTGTTTTTATATGAGGAACATGAATATCAGTTTAGCCGAAGAAAACAAACTTTTAAGGCACTTATTGTGTACAAATAATTTTCATTATCTAGGTAGACAGCTAGTTCTATTTTTTTTATTTTACTATTTAGTTGCTCAATGAAGGACAGAATGATATACTGAAATTTCCCCTTTATCTGTTATAACAAAAAAGGCACTTACTGGCATTAGAGGGATTTTAATTAAACATAAAGCTGGCAGAGTTTCACCGGAGTATTGCCAAAATTCCATTCAGATCAAGCTGAACCAAATCTGGTAGAATTTAACTTAAATCTGAATCTGAACAGCAACTCTAGTCTACTTGGGCTGTGATGTAGGTCATAGCCAGCCTATGCCTGGGGTACATCCTACTGTAGGTGCAAAGTGTAGATGTATCAGGAGCCTCTAATTACGGGCAACCTTTGGCTAATATTGCAAATTCTTTGTGCGCGGTATCAATGCTTCACACCTCATAAGCTGAATTCTCTGAAGTGCTCCCGGAGCAGGTGCATTGTAATGTAATATATTCTCCGACATTTTCCAGGTCTCTTCACATGACACGAACCTTCCTTAGTGATGGTTCTGCAATAAAAACACATTACTCAGACTTGTTTCTACATGAGTGGAGCATCTGACTTTGTTTTAGCAAGTAATTTATTAATTAGTCACTGGCGTGCCTTGGGTGGCTCACATCCATTATCTCGGTTTAATAGTTTAGCTTTAGGACATTTCAAAGATACATTTTCCATTTTGTAAGCAAGCTGAAATAATTGTTTTCTCTATTGTATCTTGTGATCATAAATCACTAAATCACTCTAAATGGCCCCGCTAGTCGTGGAATTAAACGTAATAAAAAGTGGTAATAAAAGAAGATAGGATCTTTAGATCTTTACGTGAGGCTTGTAGCAGAAGACTGTGCAATATGGCTTTAAGGCTCTTGTAAGACAGGTGTTTGGATATGCTGTGCAAGATGTGTAACTACTGTAGGGTTTTCTTTATCTTATCCCCAAAATGTATGTGGCCAGCTCGTCTAAGTATGGCTAATTAATGGCCATGCATTACTAAACCATAAGTAACGTATATGATTAAGGCAATGATGATACAACATAGAAAAGGTGAATCTGTTGGAACAACAGATGGGTTTTGTTTCCATTTCCAGCCCTTGGCGCTTCCCCCGTCTATTGAAATAAATGGAGCAGGTGTGGCCAGTAATCGTGACTGAAACCCAAAAGAAGCAAGAAGGCAGCAATGCAGCCACGGGCCGTAGTCTGGCCCAAGAATGACGTGGTCTGGATGTTTTATTTTACATTATGATTGTGTAGGCAGAAGATCTTGGTTCTTTTCTTCCTACGTTACCCCCGTTGTGCAGGCTTCATCAGGGGGTAAGTCTCTGGCCTAATTCATACCTTATATCTAGGGATAAATGTGTAATACAAATGATATTATTACTTTCTCATTTAGGTATCAAAATAATGTGAAAAGACCAGAAATCCACATTGTTACTTACAAATGTATGGAGAGAATCTGATTCATATGGCATACTCTGCCCGGGAAAAACTTGTCCCATCAACAGGATGCAGTATTAGCTCTAGGCATAAACATGGGAATGGTCCCCTAAAACATTAATATGTCACAGAATGGTAGAATGGTAAAAAAGAGTTTATGAGGTTTATTCCATTACAATACACATGAAATTGCCCCCTGGTAATTGTCCATTTAATCCAGGGAAACAGACTTGCATAATTAAAAAAAAAAACTCACTTGCCCTATGTGCATGCATGATACTGAATCATTGTCAGCACTTACATTTGTTCCTGCATCTACTCAAAGCTGAAACTCTGCCTCACCAATATTCTACTGGTTACAGCCATCTTTGAGCTTCGTTTCCCAGCATCCCAGCCTTCTGCCTGGATTTAACCATCATAAAGTATACTGGATGTGAAAACAGGTTACTGCCTCTAATTTCAGGAATCAGGGTTCTGGAGATTATACATTCAGTACCTAAAGAAATTTCACCTCCCCTTATTTAGGAGAGAGAGAACACCACTCTTTCTATCCTCTGATTCACTCAATATTACAATAATGATTATGTGATAATAAATACATAAATCTAATTTGCATGCAAGGAATTGTTAATTGCTTAAAATTACGGTGAGGCTATAGTGCCAGCCCATAGCACTCTAAAGGCTGCCATTATCTGCAGCAGCCAATTCTCATCCCAGACAGCAATAATAACGGAGGTCCGGGTGTAGAGCCCCAGGCCATGATTTGGACACCCAATACCTGAAACAGAGGCTGGAGTGTATTAAAACTTCCTCTATAGAATACATATCTATGTAACACTATGCAAGATGATTATGTCCATCTAAAGGTGACCAAGGCAAATGGCTGAAACATGTCCTTTTAAGTGAAATGAGAAATAAGAATGGATGTTATAATAATATGAAGAAATAAAAAATACAAATTTTAAGAAATCAACAATTCCTTGCACGCAAGTTAAATGTATGTATTGTTTAACCATCATACTCCACAATACATGGCATGAGCTAACCCAGCAGCACTTCCTATTTGCAGGCTATTGGCAAGTCTAAAGAATGTCATTAATGAGGAAAATCAACTACGACAGGAGTTACAAAAAGGTAAATCCGATTTTATGTGCAGCAATCTGAATTGCCCCGAGAAGGTATGCATATAAGCACTGTTTTTGTAAGGGTTTTTTGGTTTATCATTCAGTTCCCTGATATTCCAAGGTGTTATCTTACACCCCATAGTGGACTAGTATAATTCAGTTTGTACATCAGGAGGAGAGTGTCAGTTCTCAGTGCCGCACCACATTTACACAGTCATACAAATATGCACCATAATAATACAAAGACAAAATTCTGCACAACAGGTTGAACATCAACATTTGCATAGCAAGAAAAGTAAACAGTGCTCCCCCAACCTGCAGAACCATGTCAAAACTTTGGCAAGCATTATAACTAGTGTTGAGCCGGACAGGGAACTATGCAGTTTGGAAGCCCTCAGACTTGATAGTCTGTAGTATCAGTATTCGGTATGCCAGAATGCAGAACACAATTAAAGTAGACCAAAACCTGGGATTTTCACTAATCCAGGTTTAGTCTGTCTCCCTGGGGACCACGGTTGGGGATGTCCTGCTCGGTGAAACCCCACCATTCGCCCAATAAATTCACCTCTTCCTAACGGCGAAAGCGCTGTCTCTCATACAATCAACTTCTATGGCCATGCTTTAATATGCGACTGGAGAAGCTGAATGGAATCCCAGCCACATACATCGGAAGTTCATGGCATTCCTCACACCCATTTGGTGGTGACAGGAATGGCCACACACAGCTGAAAATGGATGCGAGTGATGGCGCCATCAGCCATGCATGCGCTGTGGGCTTATTGGACAGATAAGAATTCCAGGCAAATGGCAGGGTTTCACACATCCCAGTTCTGGATTCCCAGAGAGGAGTCAAGGGCTGCTTTTGGTTCGCTTTAAAGTCTATGTAAGGAAAAATCCAGGGCAAAGCATTTGCCTGTTTTTCCCTTTTTCAATTTAAAAAAGAATGTGTGCCCTCCTGCCATGGATTACTAGCCAGGTGCACTAGACACAGGGGCTAGTAGCCCCAAACCCTACGGTTCCATATCTGGTTGGGAAAACAAGTTGCATACCTCTTTTGCACTGTGTACACATTATGCATTGCGGGCTCTAGCAGGGCACAGAAAGCAGTGTTGGTGGTCATTAAAGCACAAGGGGCATTCAGGGTGGTGAAGTACAATGCTCACCATAGAAAAAATGCGGAGCACCTTATTTAACTCTAAAAATGCTCAGGGAGTCCCTGACTTATTTATTAGAACAATGCTCCCAAGACACTTGGTGGTCTTTCAATACTGCTTTTGGCTGCTTTAGTTGTTTTCCAGATATCAAATCTCGTCCCCCACATAGGCTTACAGGATTCAGATTTTAAATAAAAATTGGATAAATATGGAGTTTCTTCACATGATCGTAATGTGACATTTTAATTTCTAAAACAAGCTGAGATTGTAGGCAATAAAAATGTGCCAAAAACAGGAGACCATATTTGTGGGAAAGGGATACCTCTCCAATATATTGGGAGATATTGTATTGCAATGTTTTATAAATGCAATAAATGTTGGCTATGGAAGCGCTGTACATCACGGAAACAAATGCTTTCACTTAATCATGTAATGCAGAAAAGTCAACATAATCTGTTTAGCGCAGCACAGATTTGGCTAGAAATATTTTACCCAGAAAAGACAACACATTAAAAAGGAAAGATTTTGCTAAGACAACAGTTGGTGGCGAGCCATATGTCTCGTGTTTACAGGAAAAAGGAAATTAATAATTTACTCTTTATAAGGCCGAGGATGTGGACTAAGTTAAAATCAAGCAAAATCAGCAACAAAACAGCTCCTGAAATACAGAAGCAGATTATGTAATTGCCAAAAACTATTTTCTTAAAAGGACAACTGTAAGCAAAGCAGAACAAAACCCGGGAATTTGACTTTCACAGGTTTTGCTCCAGTCATTCCGAGTTGGGATGCCGCCCCCCCAAAACGCCGCTTTCACTCACCTTTTCTTTGTTCCAACAGTGCATGAGTGGGCTCTCGTCCATTGAGAGGCATCTACCATGACTATGTAATTCGGCAAATGGCTCTCCTTGACTAGAATGGGGAGCGTGCACTGTTGCATTCCCTGCATCCACCGCTAGCATGTGCACATGCCTCCAGGTATGCAGGGCATGCAGCAGTGAGTGTGAGTTCCTCATTCTAGTTAATGAGAGACGTTTGCCGAATTACATAGTCACGGCAGATGGCTCTCAGTGGATGAGAGCCCACACATGCGCCGTTGGAGCAGGAAAAGATCAGGATACCCTGGGGGAAGGGCTGGTTTTGTTCCGCTATAAAGGTTTTGTTTAGGAAAGTGAAAGGGAAGAACATTACCGGGGATCAAGTGCTGCAACGTGCAGGCCCGGTTATTGGAGAATATTAATAACCTGCACACAGCCAGGCTTGATCTCTGGAACCCAAAAGCTTTACACTGGCAAGCAAGGACACATCAGCTGCAGGGACGAAAGGTAAGTAAGGTTTTTTGTAACCTGTAAATTGCTGCTCAAGCAGCCTATCTGATGCCTACCCCATGTGTCTCTACTCCATTTCCTGCAAAACCGGGTAGAAGCTGTAGCAGGACTCCAAAGTTTGACAGCCGTTCAAATTTATGTCTCCAGGACTGCACAAAAAAGTGCTCTAACAGCCACTCTGTCCCTTGGTGCTCTCAGCATGAGCGAGCATGACAAGCCAAGTGGTAGGACCGGCTACTGACCACAGTACTCTCAAGATTCTTAATGAAAGATTCTAGGCCACACTATAGAAGAGTCCTGTAATATATGGTCTGGTTTTAGCCACTAGGGGGAGCACCCCCTGAGGTTATTCGGAAAAACAAAGGTCCTGAAAGGAATTTAAATTAGCGCTATCGCAAAAATATGGATAAAAATTCAAATAAATATGCTAGATAGAATAGAAAGGGTTACTAATACTTGCTGAGCCCCCCTCTCCACAGTCCAATGGTGAAAGCACAGTCTCTTGTCCAATCAGCTTCTCTGACCACTCATTAATGTGCAACTGGAGAAGTTGAATTAGCATATCAGAAATCCTTAGGTTGAGGACTGTAAGTGGAACAAAGGTACTGTAAGGAGCTGTCGCAAAAAAAAATTTGAATAGAAAGGGTTACTAATACTTGTTGACCCCCCCCCCAAAAAAAAGACAAGTCTAAGCATGTTTCTTTCTTTTAAGGAAGAAAGAGAAATCTGGAAGTAACATGGAAAATATTAAGACTGGTTAATTCTACTGCTCACTTTTGGCTATTTCAGGAGACAGGTATTGGAATAACCCGTGTAAAAGTGGAATGGAACACTCAAAAACCTCCCACCCCTTGATTTTTGCCTGCCAATCCTGCCATCTCTTTAGGTTGGAATATATGCTCACCAGTATATACTCATGTGGGTGAAGTATTTAATGGGGAGGAGGATACATATGCAGTCTGCTGATTCATTTTTGGAGGCTGATGTTCTATAGGTGTTATACATTATGGCTTTTACAATCTATTCATGTCAACTGTGTCCTCTGAACACCTTTCAGTGCTGAATGTGACTCTCATGGATAAAAAGTTGGCCAGCATGGATCTTTTTTAAAAGCACTACATAGCCAATGAGTATTATAATGGGTATCTGAAATGTTGGATTAATCAAAAACAATTTATTTGATACTCCTAAGAATAGCCAACCTTGATAGTCAGTAAATGCCCTCCTAGCTCATAACACAACAGAAAGAGAAGCGTTCACTACTGTTCCTACTTGCATTGCTAATCTTGACTCTGGCACTAGTTTTAGAGGAGCTAGCAGTTTTTCCGCTTGAGACTCATTCAGTGATTGAGGGTTGTTTAGACTGTCGTTTGAAGACTAATTATAAGGTTGAAATTGATCCTACCACACAAAATCTCATATGTGTAGTTCAAAAAAAGTCTGCTTTTCAACAGACATGCATAGCTGAACATGGATAATTATTCCGTCTCTCTGCATGGGGCATGTATAAATGGCAGCACTACATATCTGAACATTACACCCCCGAAAGACTCCTATCTCGTGATCTGATTGCTGTCAGTTATAAAACCTGTTAACTCAATTGAAGTTAAGGTTAAATGATTTGAAGGTTTGTGCCTTTATATAAAAGGCACAATATATATATATATATATATATATATATATATATATATATATATTTTGTAGTATAGAGCCATCAGGACACAGCAATGCATTGTACCGAGCTTATAGGCATGCACTAAAATATTTCATTAGTCATGAAAATATTTAGTATTTGGGGAATAAGGGCACAGGTATATGGGGCATATAATCTGGTAGTTTATGTAGCACTGCAAAGCTGACCAAGCCTACCCCCAGCCTGCTTACACAGTTTTCTTCTTCATCTGGCTGTAACACATATATACACCTCCATAGGTTGGGTTTTTGAAACTGAACTGAAGTGTTGGCTTGGATACTGGCAAAGTAGGCTTTGGTCTGCTTTTCTATACTACAGAAGATAGCTTATCAGCAGAGTCTCCGTGATGTAGACTTAGAGGCTGATTTAATACTAGCACCAGGTATCACCATGTGAGCGTCTGTATAGCAGTGCTAGTAGACACTGCAAGCGGGTGTCGGGCATTATAACATAGCATAGCAGCGGACAACAGACACTGTACTATCCTGTCCAGCATTAATAAATGTGATGTCTGGTGGGCACTGTCGAGGCGCTCTCCCTGATTCACTACAGAGCCAATTGCGGACTTGGGTGGTGTCCCAAGGTGAAAGCACCCAAGACTCTACGCTGAATCTAACAACAGCACAACGCTGCAGGGAGCAATATGTAGCGCCAGTTAAGTGCGTCCAGCACTCGGCGCTGAAGCTCGTATTCAAGAAAAAACTACCCACACCGAGCATCAGCTTTCTAAAACTGGGCACTCTAGCATAGAGCGCCAGACGCTGTGTGAAAAAAGTCTGTTTCTCAACACATACACACCAGCAGCAGCATAAAAAAATAAAAAAATTAAAACCAATAAAAGTGTTTGTTTGCAGGGCAGGAGAGGCCACACAATGATTTGAGGCAGAATTTTACAGTTTACTCGGCCAACGCACTATTTAAACACAACCAAAGGAAACACCATTGAAATGTATGGGAGAGCACTACTAAGCAGCAGGTACTACATGGCGCTGCTGAACCTAGAGCGCTGGCGCTATACACTGAGACGACGCTAGAAATACATGTGACACTACATGACGCTATTAGAGACGCTCACCAAATTCGTTTTATTTAAATGTGGTTTTCACATACAGTGCTCAGCGTTCACCCAGCTCTATGTGCCGCTACGTGGCACTACCTGGCGTTATCGGTTCTTAAATTACCCCCTTAGCTAAAAGCGTATCAGAAAACCCTAAGTTGGGGACTGTAAGTGGAAATAGTTTGTCAGGATTTGGTGCTGGGTTACTTAAAAAGTAACTCAGAATTCTATAGTTTAAAATGAATATGTCACTATCTATAACATAATGATAATCATGAATCGAGTGCTGAATAAACCCAAAGAAGGAGGGTGATCATGGATACAATGACTAAATTAGAAAAATATAAATCAAATAAGTATCACCCATAGGGATAAATAAAGATGGCAGCAACTGTATCTAATCACCAGGAAGGGAGAGGAAAGGAGCGCTCAAAACCACCTGCGCATGCGGCTTCCCGTGCTGCACCCTCACCCAGCAAAAGCGACATGGGAAACCACATGCGCAGTTGGTTTTAAACCCATAGAATTCTGGGTTATTTTTTATTTCCATTCTTTTTGGCTCAGATATTCTACTAAAACACTTGATTTATATATTTATATATTGCTATGTATAGTTTATTCACTACATGGTTGGATACATATATGTAATAATTTTGTAATCCTTTTTCTGCTGTCCTTTTTTGTCTGTTTATGAATTAGTTTATTGTATAGGGATTTGGGATATAGGTGGTGTTTTTTATTCTTCCTTTTTGATTAATTGTATTGTATAACTAGGTGGGTTTATGAATACACATTAATAATCATTTTGTTTGTGTGGCCCTCTCAGGTGACCGTTATCTTTACAAAAATATTTTTACTGCATTTATATATATATATATATATATATATATATATATTCTAAGCATACAGCACGTCCTAGATATAGTAATAACATGTGGGTAATCCTCCGCCTCCGGCGCCGTGCACTGCAGACATGTAGAAAACAAGCTCCTCCCGGCCCTACATACACCGAGGGACCTCCCACAAATCCCCAGATTTCTCTGCAGTGCTGGAACTGCGAAGACATGAAGCATCACGCTCTCGCAGGCGAGCGGGGCTTGACAGCCCGAGGCCCTGCGGGACTATTTCCACCCGTCCTCATTGTGAATTAAAGCCTCCCAGCCTGGGCTGCGTTGGTCGGGTGAAGGTAGGCAGCACCTAGTGTGCTTACGGAGCTAGACTCCACCGCAATCCCCCACCATAGGGTAGGCGGTTAAGGCGAATGGTGAGCCTTCAGTTGGATGCCCCTCCCGCACCAGTGCCCCCACGCCCCGTGTAATGGTGAACCCCGAATATTGGGTCACCTTCCTCCCTAGATTCCCCCGTTAGTGGGGGGAAAAGTGGGGGGAAAAGAGGGGGGGGTCGTGTGTACGATGGCCTAACCTTGCCCTAATTACACTAGAGACCTATAGCCTTTAATGGTTACCGGGTGTCAGAGCGCGCTTCACATTTAAGTTTTTAGTTAACCGTAGCGCTTTTATTGTATTCTACTTGGTGCGTACGGCAGCTCTGTTTGGGGACGCTACGGCGTTTTTATCCCTGTATTCACCCTGTCAGATTCTTTCTCTGAGGTGATTTTCTAGCATAACTACTGTTTCTTCTGATTGGCTGCGCGCCTTCGAGCTTCGCGCTCTCCGGGGGGGGGGGGGTGGTGGTTCGGTTTGGCGCGTTCCGCGTCATCGCCCGCTCTGGCCCGCCATTCGAGGTTTGCTTGGCGCCATTTCCTTCTCACATGCGCGTGGTGAAGACGGTCCTCCCCTCGCAGTTCTGTAAGTGCCCTCATGGGCGACTTTTTCCCTAGCTTTGCTTCTTCTCACTTGGCTCTGACATCCCGGTTCCCCTTGTGTCTTTCAGACTGCGGACTTCGGTGGCTTCTCCCGGCCCGGTGTAGCGCCCGGTCCAGAACATTTTAAGAAATCACTCCCACTTCCCAGCGGGTTGTTGGGGCATCCAGGGTTTCTTTATAGCGTCGATCCCTGCTGGCATATTGAACTTAATAATCACCATATGGAGGCATCTCAGGATATTGTGAACGGGGTTCCCTCGGGACAAGCCCGTCTGTGTGTAGCTTGTGGGGTCTTACCTAGCAGCGGTGACAATGCACGGGTCTGCGTCCCTTGTGCCCAGCAGGAGCTAGCCGGTCTCCCCACCTCTTCCGAGGCTGGGTCCGCACCTCGCCTTGCTCCCCCTACTCCCCCAAGCTTGAGCCTAACCCCCAATACTAGTGGGGACTCTCATGCTGATTTGGCCACTAGACTGGCTAGTGTGGAAAACTTAATCGCTGGCTCCTTGGCGCGCAAGGCTACTGCCTATGCACATTCCCCATCAGAGGAAGGGGAACTATTCTCTGACTCAGGGTCCTACGACGACTAGTCCAGGAGTCAGGATGAGTCTGGGTCTGATCATTGGTCCCAGGATGACATTGATAGACTGCTGACCCAGATCTTTGATGTGTTATCCCTCTCTCCCCCTCCCGCGGCTCCTCGGCAAAGGGGTGATCTGTTTCATACCGCTAGGGTGCGGTTGGAGTTTCCCGAACAAACTCATTTTAATAGCCTTGTGCTGAAAGAATGGGAATATCCCAGCAAACTCCAGGGGATTCCTAAAGCTTTGGATAAGAAGTATCCATTTCCTGCCGATCTGGTTAAGTGTTGGACATCGCCGCCCGAGGTCGATGCCCCGATTCTGAGTCTGTCCAATACCTCTATCATGCACTCCCCTGACACTACTACGCTGCGGGATTTAGAGGATCGGCGAGTTGATCAATTGGCATGTCATGCCTTTGCATTTGGGGGAGCGTCGCTCCGCCCGGTTTGCGCCTTAGCTATCACGGCGGTGGCGCTCAGGACTGTGGTTAAGACTGCTCTGGAAGGGGCGGATGACTTGCCCTCTGATGCCGCCAATGCCCTGGCCACCTGTGAGACCTTTGTGAATTATATCCTATCTGCATCGGATGATGCTATTAAGCTGAGTGCTAGATCCTCTGTTCTGGTGGTAGCCATACGCCGTGCGGTCTGGTTACGCCAGTGGGCTGCTGACAATGTCGCCAAGAAGGCCCTTACGGGGCTTCCATTTAAAGGGCTGCGCCTGTTTGGAGAAAGGTTAGATATCTTTGCCAAGGGAGGCAAGTTGCCCCAGCGCAAGCGTCAGATTCGGCCTTTTCGTGGCCCAAGCTCCCATTCGACCCCCTACCGTGGGGCCAAGCAGGGTAGAGGGGTGTCCTTCGCTGGGTCTCACGCAGATTCCTGGAAATAGAACAGAGGACGCCGTCCTGGTTCCTCCTGGGGGCCCAAGCCCAAAGCCCCCCCCCCAAGACCCCCCAAGCATGAAGGGGCGCCCTCGCCCGGCAGGGTGGGGGGGACGTCTACAGCACTTCGAGCATGTCTGGAGACGCCTCGTTCCAAACCGGTGGATTCAGGAGGTAGTGTTCTCCGGTTACAAGATAGAGTTTGCTGTACTGCCCCCTACCAGGTTCGCACAGGACCCTGCCTCAGCTCGAGTCTTGATGCTGGCTGTGCAGGACCTTCTGGATCTCGGGGTCATTTGCAAGGTCCCCTTAAGAGACAGGGGCATGGGGTTTTATTCCAAACTTTTCACGGTGCCCAAAAAGACGGGTCAGTCAGACCCATTCTGGATTTGAAAATCCTAAACAGATTTGTCAGAAACAAGCATTTTCGTATGGAAACTCTGCGCTCGGCCATTGCCTCGCTGCGCCCAGGGGACTTCATGACATCTGTGGACATCAAGGACGCTTACCTGCATGTTCCGGTGTTTCCAGGGCACCAAAGGTTTCTCAGATCAGCATTATCAGTTCGTGGCCCTGCCATTCAGCCTTACGTCGGCTCCCAGGGTGTTCACCAAGGTGCTGGCAGGGGTGATGTCTCTCTTAAGACTAAAGGGCATACGCGTGTTGCCCTACCTGGACGATATACTCATCACCTCTCGGTCTCTGCTGCAGGCAGAGCTGGACACTCGGTTGGTGGTGTCCACCCTGGAGTCCTTCGGCTGGGTGACCAATTACCCAAAGTCCTCTCTGTCCCCCTCCTCAGTGACCCCATTTCTGGGGATGATTCTGGACTCGGTTCAGTCAAGGATATTCCTTCCTCCAAAGAAGGTGGAAGCTCTGACAACACAGGCGAGGTCCCTGCTCTCGAACCCTCATCCCTCCATCCGGCAGGGAATGCAGTTTGTGGGCTCGATGGTGGCAAGCTTCGAGGCGGTGCCCCTTGCCCAGTTTCATTTGAGAACCCTGCAGCTTCACCTTCTGTCAGTATGGAACAAGGACCCAGCGTCCTTGGGCGAGATCTGGGTGATTCCCCCCTCGGTCAGACTATCCCTTGCGTGGTGGTTGGACCACAGGAACTTGACAAGGGGCAGATCCTTCCTGGCTCCCTCTTGGGAGATGTTCACAAAGGAAGCCAGTCTTTCGGGCTGGGGGGGATTCTGGAAGTCCCTGCGTTTCCAGGGGAGGTGGGGCCCTCAGGAGGCCCATCTTCCTATCAATGTCCTGGAACTCGGGGCAGTCAGATTGGTGCTGGAGCGATTGACCCAGCACCTGAAGGGTCTGGCGGTTCAGGTACGCTCAGACAACAGGACGGCGGTAGCCTACATCAATCATCAGGGAGGAACCCGGAGCAAGGGTGCTCTCCAGGAGGTGTCTCTGATTCTAGCATGGGCAGAGACCAATGTCCAATGCATCTCGGCTGTCTACATTCCGGGGGCGGAAAATCTGCTAGCAGATGCTCTGAGCAGGGGGTCGTCCCGTCAGGGGGAATGGTCCCTCTGCGACTATTTCAGTCCCTGTGTCACCGTTGGGGTGTGCCAGACGTGGATCTCTTTGCGTCACGTCACAATCACAAGCTACCGAGCTTTGTATCCCTGTCTCAGGATCCTCTGGCTCTGGCTTCGGATGTCCTGTCAATGTCTTGGAGGGAGTTTCGGCTCCTGTATGTGTTTCCACCAATTCCCCTTCTGGGCAGAGTGCTGCGCACGATCGCTCTGGAAGGGGTACCCTCGATTCTGGTGGCCCCAAGGTGGCCAAGAAGAGTGTGGTTCGCAGACGTGGTTCAAATGGCAGTAGATCAGTGCGATCTACCAAGGTTGCCAGATCTTCTAACTCAGGGGTCTCTACGCCATCCCAATTTACTAACTCTGGCTTTGACGGCTTGGCTATTGAAACCTCCATCTTAATGAAAAAAAGGGTTTGTCTGCATCTGTTGTGGCTACTATGGTGCAAGCCAGGAAGAAGACTTCTGCTGCTATCTATTATAGAGTATGGCATGCTTACATTGACTGGTGTGAATCCAGGTCTCTTCCCTGCCGGGAATTCTTAGTCTCCAGGGTGCTGGAGTTTTTACAACATGGTCTAGACTTAGGTCTTAAGCTTAGTACCTTGAAGGGCCAGGTTTCGGCCCTGTCTATCTTCTTTCAGAAGACCTTTGCCCAGCACCCTCTTATCAAGAATTTCTTTCAGAGGGTCACTCATGTGCGTCCTCCTCGGAAAACCTATGGTTCCTGTTTGGGATCTGAACTTGGTGTTGTCGGCCCTGCAGGGGGCTCCTTTTGAGCCTATTCATGAGGCCGCTCTCGCGGTGCTCACGCTCAAGGTTGTCTTCCTGGTAGCTATCACTTCGGTTAGACGTGTGTCTGAGTTGGCTGCTTTGTCTATTCAGCCTCCCTACCTTGAGAGACATCGGGATAAGGTGGTGTTTCGCTTCAAGCCAGACTTCCTGCCTAAGGTTGTGTCTGCATTTCATTTGAATCAAGATATTGTAGTTCCTTCCTTGTGCCCTAATCCTAGTAACCCTAAGGAAAGGGTTTTGCATTCCTTGGATGTGGTTAGGTGTGTCAAGTCTTACCTGGTTACCACTCAGGCCTTTAGGAATACGGATGCTCTCTTCGTTGTGCCTCATGGGCCTAGGAAGGGTTTGGCTCCCGCCAAGTCTACCATCAGTAAATGGATTCGTCAGGCCTTACTACTAAGGGGAAGACTCCCCCCTTTCGTCTTACTGCTCATTCTACTAGAGCTGTTGGGGCTTCTTGGGCTTTTCAGCACCAGGCCTCTGTGGAGCAAGTTTGCAAGGCCGCTACTTGGTCTTCCGTTCATACCTTTACAAAGTTTTACAAGGTTGATGTTAGGGCCTCAGCTGACGCTGTGTTTGGCCGCAAGGTTTTGCAGGCGGCAGTAGTTTAAACTGCTTGCTGTTGCCTTCTGTTGGGGATCCCACCCTTCTTTACGGACACTGCTATTGGATGTTCCACATGTTATTACTATATCTGGAGCAGGACGTGCTGTATGCTTAGAATAATACAACTCTGTGAAGTACTCACCTGTAGAGTTGATATTATATGCATACAGCACGTCCTGCTCCACCCCACCCTGTTTCACCTTGTTCTGGATCCCCTGTTTGGTGATTGTTATCTTTGGTATTATTGCCAGTTTTGGGTGGTTGTTTTCTCCTGGCCTCTCTTTCTCACTGCTTTTCAATGCTGGGGATTTGTGGGAGGTCCCTCGGTGTATGTAGGGCCGGGAGGAGCTTGTTTTCTACATGTCTGCAGTGCACGGCGCCGGAGGCGGAGGATTACCCACATGTTATTACTATATCTGGAGCAGGACGTGCTGTATGCATATAATATCAACTCTACAGGTGAGTACTTCACAGAGTTGTATTTTATGTATCTGGGACTTTAGTCCAAAAATAATATTTTTTTTCGCCAGTATATTAGTTATTTATTGTGTGTGTGAGTGTGTGTGTGTGGGGGGAGGGGTAGGGGTGCTCAGGTGCAGTCCAAGTGGTGCTCACTTCTTTAGGGGTAGGTGATTGTGTTTTCACCCTTCCCCTTCTTTTGGCATATCTCATGCTCTGGTGGCTTGCTTTAGACCATATATTCTCCTCTGAAGTTTGCATAATAGGTCTGCCCATCTTCCATGTAGATGTCTTCTGTTAACTAGCCATGCACACACATCAAAGTGTTTCACTTGCATTTTCCTTGTGGCGGCTACTGTCAGCAAAGTGCTTATTGTAGCATGCTTGACTACTGGAGCAAGTCTCATCATAGTCCTCTTCATATTTTTGAGAATATCCCAAGTCTACTAGTCTTGTATCGCTCCACTGTGCCATCTGCATTGTACTTCACTTTAAAAGTCCTCTTACAGCCTTTGGCTTTCCATTCAGGTGGTGGTTCTGTAACGGTCAATGTTTTAGTGTAATGCATGGTTTTTATCCCTTCCTTTGCAACCTTTATCCATTTACTGGCTTCCCCATCTGAAAATAATGCTTGCCTTGTATGGTAGGTTGTGCGCTCACTTCAACTGTTCAGAAGTTACAGATGATGGCTGATCAGTGTCAGTTTTGTCTTCTCTTGAGGCTGACTCTGTAAGTGGCTGCTTGGAAGTGGTGAGTTAAAGCAGGATCTCCTGTGGTAAGATTTGGGAAAATGAGCTCATTTGGTAAGTAAAATATAGTAAACTGTGTTTGTTTTATTTTTGTGAATCAGTGTGTTAATGCTGGCACAAATTTCAAACAAAGAAAAAAAAAGTTTTTTTTTCACTTTCTCTCTCCTGGATTCCTGCTGAGGCCTAATTGAAGCAGGTGTGTTATAAGGAAGCACACAACTCTTGTAGCTTGCTCTTGAGGCTGACTCTGTAAGTGGCTGCTTGGAAGTGGTGAGTTAAAGCAGGAGTTAAAAGAAGAAGTTACAAGCAGAAGTGCTGAAGCTGTAAGTATCTGCCTTTGATTTCATATTGTTATTTTAAGTGTTGTAAATTCTACACTTGGTGTTCCCACAAATTGATACAATGGGTTCCATGCCTAACAATGCTGTCCAGTGTACATCTTGTGCTATGTATGCACTTCTTGATCAATCGGTCGATGGTGGATATATATGCCCCGGATGTCTGTGAATCGCTGATATGGAAGCCGTGATTCACGATCTAAATAAGCGATTGGCAACACTGAGAGAAATTGTTATCATGCAAAAGAGTCTGGATCTCACTGATCTGGCACTACATGGGTCAGGGGAGGGGGAGGGTGGTAGTATGGGGGGGAGAGGAAAAGCAGGAAAATGAGGCAGCTAGCTGGATAACAGTTAGAAGGCGGGGTAGGGGTAAAAGTTACAGGGAGGCTAGCCCTGAACAGGCACCTCCAAACAAGTTTGCCCGGTTAGCAGATGAGGAGGATGTTAGCTCAGGGATGGCACAGCTGCAGCAAGACACATCTGTCGGCTCCAGTAAGAAAGGGAGGGGAAATGGGAGAACAGGGCAGGCAAGGCAGGTGCTGGTAGTGGGTGACTCTATTATTAGGGGAACAGACAGGGCAATCTGCCACAAAGACCGGGATTGCCGAACAGTGTGTTGCCTTCCTGGGGCAAGAGTACGGCATGTAGCGGAGCGGGCTGACAGATTGTTGGGAGGGGCTGGCGGTCATGGTGCATATTGGCACAAATGAGATAGGAAGAAGTAGGTGGAAGGTCCTAAAAAATGATTTCAGGGACTTAGGCCATGAGCTTAAGGCAAGGACCTCAACTGTAGTATTCTCAGAAATACTACCAGTACCAAGAGCCACACCAGAGAGGCAGCGGGAGATTAGAGATGTAAACAGGTGGCTCAAAAATTGGAGTAAAAAGGAGGGGTTTGGGTTCTTAGAGAACTGGGCCGACTTCACAGTGGGCTACAGGTTCTTTGGCAGGGATGGGTTGCACCTCAATGGGGAGGGTGCATCTGTTCTGGGGGAGAGGATGGCTAAAAGGTTAGAGGAGTGTTTAAACTGAGCACTGGGGGGAGGGTAAAAGCAGTTACAAAGGGGAAGTTAGGAAAGAAAGTGACAGTGGGTGTAGACATGAAACTGGGGGTGGAGAGGGGGGAGGGGTTAGCACATCTAGCCGGAATAAGTGCAATATACAAAATTATCAAAATTGTCATAAGCATTTGAAATGCATGCTTACAAATGCTAGAAGCTTGACTAATAAAATGGATGAACTAGAATTGATAATAACAGAAGAGCAATATGACATAGTGGGGGTAACAGAGACCTGGCTGGATGAAAGCTATGACTGGGCAGTAAATTTACAGAGATACTGTGTGTTTAGGAGGGACCGTAACAAACGCAAAGGGGGTGGAGTCTGCTTAAATGTAAAATCTTCTCTACAGCCTGCTTTGCGGGAGGATATATGTGAGGGGAATGACCATGTGGAGTCTGTATGGGTAGAAATACATGGAGGGAGAAACAAAAATAAAATACTGATGGGGGTTTGCTATAAACCTCCAGATATATCCGAATCCATAGAAAATATGATGCTAAGGCAAATAGATATAGCCGCTAAACTAAATGAGGTAGTGATTATGGGGGACTTTAACTACCCAGATATAGACTGGGATGCTGAAACATGTGTTTCGCATAAAAGTAATAGTTTTTTATCTAAAACAAAAGATGGCTACCTTTCCCAACAAGTACAAGCTCCAACAAGGGGGAAAGCCATATTGGACCTAATACTAACCAATGTACCAGACAAAGTAATAAAGGTACAGGTTGGGGGACACCTTGGAAGCAGTGATCATAATATCATTAATTTCCAATTAGCAGTCAATAGGGTGCCTTATCAAGGAGCCACAAAAACGCGGGACTTCAAAAAGGCAAAGTTTGACCAACTTAGAGATGCCCTACTCTTCTTTGACTGGGAAAATGCCCTTAAAAACAAAAGCATGGACGCTAAATGGGATACTTTCAAAGGAATACTTAATTTTCATTGTGACGGATATATACCTTACAGGAATAAAACTATTAGACACACATGTAAACCGATGTGGCTAAATAAAAAGGTTAAGGGGGCAATAAACAACAAAAAAAAGGCATTTAAATGTTTAAAGCAGGAAGGGACAGCGGAAGCATTAAAAAACTACAAAGAAGAAAATAAACAATGTAAACAACAGATAAGGGCAGCTAAGCTGGAGACAGAAAGACTGGTCGCGAAAGAGAGTAAAACTAACCCCAAATTATTCTTTAGCTGCATAAACCGTAAAAGGTACAAACCTGAGGGTGTGGGCCCCCTGAAAAGCAAGGAGGGGACCCCTATAGAGGGAAATGAGGAGAAAGCAAATTTGCGTAACAACTTCTTTGCTTCTATATTCACAAAAGAATTTGACATGCCAAGTGAAATGCAGGGGAATAGCCGAAACCATCCATTAAATGTCACTGGTCTAAACAAGGAAGAAGTCCAGCACCGTCTCAAGCAGATAAAAATCGATAAATCACCGGGACCAGATGACATACATCCTCGTGTTTTAAGGGAGTTATGTACAGTAATAGACAAGCCTTTATTTCTAATATTTGTGGATTCCATAACTACAGGATCTGTTCCGATGGATTGGCGCTTGGCAAATGTGGTGCCAATATTCAAAAAGGGATCTAGGGGGGAACCTGGGAACTACAGACTGGTAAGCTTAACATCTGTGGTGGGCAAGCTGTTTGAAGGTTTCTTAAGGGATACTATCCTGGAGCACCTTGGGGAAAATGACCTTATTACTCCATATCAGCATGGATTTATGAGGAATTGCTCCTGCCAGACAAACCTAATCAGCTTTTATGAGGAGGTAAGTTCAAGATTGGATCAGGGGGAGTCATTAGATATCATATATCTTGACTTTTCTAAAGCATTTGATACTGTGCCACATAAAAGGCTGGTACAAAAGATGAGAATGCTTGGACTGGGGGAAAACGTGTGCAGATGGGTGGGAAATTGGCTTAATGATCAGAAGCAGAGGGTGGTTATCAATGGTACACACTCAGATTGGGTCACTGTTACTAGTGGAGTACCACAAGGGTCAGTTCTGGGACCAATTCTCTTCAATATATATATAAATGACATTGGGTATGGATTAAACCGTAAAGTCTCAATCTTTGCAGATGATACTAAGCTGAGTAAAGTAATTAAAACAAAAGAGGACAACAGGCAGCTACAAACAGATTTAGATAAATTGGAAGCATGGGCAGTTAAATGGCAAATGAAGTTTAACACAGATAAATGTAAGGTTATGCACATGGGAAGGAGAAATCTGTGTCATGATTACACACTAAATAAAGAAACACTTGGTAAAACAACAATGGAAAAGGACCTAGGGGTTTTAGTTGACAATAAGCTCAACTGTAGTAATCAATGCCAGGCAGCTGCTGCCAAGGCAAATAGGATCATGGGGTGCATCAGGAGGGACATAGGTGCTCATGACCAGAGCATCATTTTACCCCTGTACAAGTCACTAGTCAGACCCCATATGGAATACTGTGTACAGTTCTGGGCACCTGTGCTTAAGAAGGACATATCAGAACTGGAGCGCGTTCAAAGAAGGGCAACAAAGGAGTGCGGGGGCTAGAGTACCCGGAAAGATTGTCCAAGTTAGGCTTATTTAGTCTAGAAAAAAGACGATTGAGGGGTGATCTAATAACTATGTATAAATATATTCGGGGTCAATACAAGGATCGTCCCACAATCTATTTATACCCCGGAGTGTAACCATAACCCGGGGGCATCCACTAAGGTTAGAGGAAAGGTGCTTTCTCCACCGACATAGGAGGGGATTCTTCTCTGTAAGAGCAGTGAGACTATGGAACTCGCTGCCAGAGGAGGTAGTAATGATGGATACAGTAAAAATGTTCAAAAGTGGCCTTGATACCTTCCTGGCATGTAATAACATTTCCAGCTATGGCTACTAGACCACTGGAAGGAGTTAAACAGGCTGAACTGGATGGACTAAAGTCTTTATTCAGCCTTACATACTATGTGTCACGCTCGGGGTAACTCCAGCCCTCTTAATAAGCTCACAACCCCCAATCTCCACAGCCAGCTTCACCTGTAGGAGCCCCCGCTTGCCGGGACGCAAGATACGCCTACCCGGGATCGGTTGCCCCCAGGACTTAATGGCTCAAAGGATGTAAGCTTATATGTGGGAGGACTGGAGAACCAATAGCAAGAGCGTGAGTGACGGAAGTCCAGAGACAGGCAATAGGTCGATAACGGGAAGGCAGAGATCGTAGCGGCACCAGGGGTCAGGCAAAACGTAGTCGGGGTTCAGGCAGAGGTCAGCAACTGGGGATCAGGATCTAGAAGCGTCAGTTCAGGCAAAGGTCGGCAACAAGGATTCAGGATCGAGAGGCGTCAATTCAGGCAGAGGTCGGCAACAAGGATTCAGGATCGAGAATGGTCGTACAATCAAATCGGCAACAGGCTAGACTTCACAGGAGTAGGTAACACAGGGTTCTGAGCGCTATCACAGGCAATTCACAACTGAGAGGGAATTGCCTTTATAGGAACAGGTCTGAGGGAAGCAGTGTACTGATAGGAGCACATGGATTCCAAGGGTAATTGGCTGCAGAGCAGAAGAGGGCGAAGCCCTCAATCCCCTAGGATTCATTAACCCTTTAATTGATCCTCCGGCGGGTGCGCGCCGCACAGCGCCGCCGGAGGGCATAACAGACACGTGCTCGCAGCTGCGCGCGAGCACGTCTCCTGGAGGAGGAAGCGGGGGGCGTGGCTGAGCTGGGCGCCGCTCGAGCCGACGCCGCTGGAGCCGACGCCGCTCGGCGCGGTCGCCGCACAGCGACAGCTGCAGCCGGCCGCCTGGAGACATCGCCGGAACGGGGACCAGGTAAGCGGTTCCTGACACTACCCCCCCCTTCACGAGGGGCCTCCGGACCCTCACCCGGTTTCCCTGGATTGTCACGATGGAACCTTCTTACAAGAGCCTTGGCATGAACATTCCTCGCTGCCACCCAGCATCTTTCCTCCGGACCATAGCCAACCCAATCCACCAAATACTGTAAAGAATTACGCACTTTACGTGAATCCAAGATCTTATTCACTTCATACTCGGGCTCATTATTAAGAAGAATTGGTGCAGGACCAGCAAGAGGAGCATTCTTCGCCGGTTTTAACAGGGAAACGTGAAAGGAATTAGGTATTTTCATAGTTGGCGGGAGTTGAACTTTAAAAGACACATTATTCAACTTCTTGACGATTGGAAAAGGACCAATAAATTTTGGACCTAATTTGCTAGATGGCTGACGGAGCGCAATATTTTTAGTGGAGACCCAAACTAGATCGCCTACTCGAAGAGTAGGTTCCTGTGATCTGCGGCGGTCGGCAAATTTCTTATACCTCAAACCAGTGGTCTTAAGAATCTCCTGAACGTGTGTCCAGATATTCTTCCGTTCTTGAAGCCACTCCTCCAACGCCGGCAGATTGGAAGGTGACCCTGAAAGGGAAGAAGCTCTAGGATTTTTCCCTAAGTTACAATAAAAAGGAGATACCTTGGTACTCTCACTAGGCGCGTTATTGTAAGCAAACTCGGCGAAATCAATAAATTCCGCCCATTGTTCTTGGGCATCAGAAACATAACACCTTAAGTATTGTTCCAAAGTTTGATTAGTTCTTTCCGTCTGCCCATTAGTCTGGGGATGGTAGGCAGAAGAAAGAGAGATCTGTATTCCCAACCGCGAACAGAAGTGTTTCCAAAAACGGGAAGTAAATTGAACACCCCGATCAGAGACTATATTGGACGGAATACCATGAATACGAAAAATATGCGAAGTAAACAGCCGCGAAAGCTCAGGTGCAGAAGGAAGTTTGGCCAAAGGAACGAAATGTGCCATCTTACTGAAACGATCTACGACCACCCAAATGACAGTATTACCATGTGAGAGAGGCAAATCTACAATAAAATCCATAGAAATATGGGTCCATGGCTCAGCAGGAATTTCAAGAGGAACCAAACTGCCACTAGGAGCCTTGTGAACTCCTTTACTTCGAGCACAAATGGCACAAGCGTCGATAAAGGCAGTGATATCGCGTCTCATGGTAGGCCACCATACATGACGACGGGCAAGCATAAACGTCTTACGGTTACCCAAATGACCAGCAGTTTTGGCATCGTGAAATTCGCGAATTACATCCGAACGCAGGTGCGGCGGAACAAACTGGCATCCCAAGGGTACATCACTAGGAGATTCATCTTGAAACGGCGCCAAGGTATTGGAGAGATCAGGAAGTAACGCCCCCACCACACAACCTGTGGGTAAAATTGGTTCACCAGAATCACCCCGATCCTTACATTCACCGAACATGCGAGATAGAGCATCAGCTTTAGTATTTTTTACACCCGGCTTGAAAGTAATAATAAAATTGAAACGCGAGAAGAATAATGCCCAACGTGCCTGACGAGAGTTCAGCCTCTTGGCAGAACCTATGTATTCGAGATTTTTATGATCGGTATACACAGTTATAGGATGTAATGAACCCTCCAACCAGTGTCGCCATTCATCAAATGCCAGTTTAATAGCTAATAGTTCCCTATTGCCAACATCATAATTTTGTTCCGCGGTACTGAATTTACGCGAAAAATAAGCGCATGGATGGAGACGCTCTGGGTTACCAGAATATTGTGACAAAACTGCACCCACTCCCAGCTCAGAAGCATCCACTTCAATAATAAAAGCTTTATGAATATCTGGATGCACTAAGACAGGTGCCGAAGTAAAGGCCCGTTTCAAGGTTAGAAAGGCCTCACAGGCAGAGGGGGACCAGTTAGCAGTAAAAGCCCCCTTGCGGGTAAGGTTGGTAAGGGGTGCAACAACATGGGAAAAGCCTTTTATGAAACGCCGATAAAAATTTGCAAAACCTAGAAAACGTTGCAATTCCTTTAAAGTTTTGGGTTGGACCCAATCCTGAACTGCTGAAACCTTCCCCGCGTCCATCTCCAAACCCTGGTTGGTAATAACATACCCTAGGAAGGGAACTGTAGTGACTTCAAACACACACTTAGACAGTTTAGCAAATAAGTTGTTCTCTCTTAATTTTTGTAGCACCAACTTAACATGGTGTCTGTGCTCCGGTAAAGAATTAGAAAAAATGAGAATATCATCCAAGTAGATGACTACAAATCTACCGAGATATTCCCTGAATATATCATTAACAAAATCTTGGAAAACGGCTGGCGCATTACAAAGACCGAAGGGCATGACCAGGTACTCATAGTGCCCATCCTTCACATTAAATGCAGTTTTCCACTCGTCCCCCTGTCGGATGCGAATCAGATTGTAAGCCCCTCTTAAATCCAATTTGGAGAAAATTCGAGCTCCTGTGACTTGATTGAACAGATCCCCAATCAAGGGTAAGGGGTATCGGTTTTTTACAGTGATCTTATTCAAGGCTCGATAATCTATGCACGGTCTCAAGCCACCATCTTTTTTCTCTACAAAAAAGAACCCGGCCCCAGCAGGCGAGGTAGAGGGACGGATAAATCCTTTCCTAAGATTTTCGGTAATATACTCCCTCATTGCTTGCTCCTCGGGCAGGGTAAGGTTATAAATCTTTCCCCTCGGGGGAATTGTGCCAGGCAGCAAGTCAATGGGGCAGTCATAGGACCGATGTGGAGGAAGAGTTTCAGCAGAGCGTTCAGAGAATACATCGATCCAATCAGCGTATGGCTGAGGTAATTCCTGTGGTAAGACTTGAACGCTTCTGAGGCCTGTATTAAAACAGTGACCTTTACAGTGGTCACTCCACTTGACCAACTCCCCAGCCCGCCAATCTAACACCGGGTTATGGAGTTGCAACCAGGGGTATCCCAAAACCACCGGAGTTTCCGGACAATCAAAAATAAAAAATTCTAAGAATTCAGAGTGAGAAGAGCCGACAATTAGTCTGAGAGGTGGGGTCTTGGTATTTATAGGACCTCCCTGGATTGCCTTTCCATTGATAGCTAAAACTTGTAGGGATCTTTCAAGAGGAACTACAGGGATCCCTAAGGTGGAGATCATGCTCCTGTCCAAAAAGTTTCCAGCCGCACCACTGTCTATGAAGGCGGAAACTGTCTGCTTAGAGGACCCCCAAAACAAATCAATAGGTACAAGCATCTTATTCTGGCGAGAGTTACAAACTGACTCACCCAGATCAGTACTCTCTACCTGGTCTGGGTGCGGAAGTTTTCCGCCGGTTTCCCCTTGTTGGGACAGGACCCTGCAAAATGACCAGAATTCCCGCAATACAGGCATAACCCCTCGGATCGCCTACGCTGTTTCTCCTCTTGGGATAAGCGGGTTCTCCCTAATTGCATAGGTTCTTCCTGGGAAGATGATGAGGTATTTTCTCCACGGGGAACCGGGGATCTATGACTCTGGACTGGTCTAAAGGACGTGGGAGCCCCGACTCTCTCCCTGGCCCTTTCTCTAAGACGTCGGTCTATTTTAATGGAGACCTGCATTAATTGATCTAGGTCCGCTGGCGGGGGAAAATTGACTAAGGCATCCTTGATGCTATCCGACAGTCCCACCCTGAACTGACTACACAAAGCTGGATCGTTCCACCTAGCTTCCATAGCCCAGCGGCGGAATTCAGCACAGTAGTCTTCAGCCGAATTCCGTCCTTGTTTTAAGGCCCGAAGCCTATTCTCTGCGGTAGACTGTATATCTGGATCGGCGTATAAAACGCCCATAGCATTGAAGAAGGCAGTCACTGATTGTAGAGCAATGTCATGGGACGGTAAAGTAAAGGCCCAGGACTGTGGGTCTCCTTGAAGCAAGGAAATGACTAGGCCTACTCGTTGGACCTCTGTGCCAGAGGAGATAGGTCTTAACTTAAAATATAGTTCGCAGGCATTCTTGAAATTGGAAAATTTTGCTCGTTCTCCAAAAAATTTCTCAGGCAGTGGAATCTTAGGTTCGGAGAAATGAGGTGGTACAGAGGAAGTTGGCACTTGACGAGATTCCTGAGTGGCCACTCTTTGAGCGAGTTGGTTGATCGCTGTGGCCATAGCTTGCACCTGCTGTACCAGGTCATCCATTTTTGGCCTGTGATAATGTCACGCTCGGGGTAACTCCAGCCCTCTTAATAAGCTCACAACCCCCAATCTCCACAGCCAGCTTCACCTGTAGGAGCCCCCGCTTGCCGGGACGCAAGATACGCCTACCCGGGATCGGTTGCCCCCAGGACTTAATGGCTCAAAGGATGTAAGCTTATATGTGGGAGGACTGGAGAACCAATAGCAAGAGCGTGAGTGACGGAAGTCCAGAGACAGGCAATAGGTCGATAACGGGAAGGCAGAGATCGTAGCGGCACCAGGGGTCAGGCAAGACGTAGTCGGGGTTCAGGCAGAGGTCAGCAACTGGGGATCAGGATCTAGAAGCGTCAGTTCAGGCAAAGGTCGGCAACAAGGATTCAGGATCGAGAGGCGTCAATTCAGGCAGAGGTCGGCAACAAGGATTCAGGATCGAGAATGGTCGTACAATCAAATCGGCAACAGGCTAGACTTCACAGGAGTAGGTAACACAGGGTTCTGAGCGCTATCACAGGCAATTCACAACTGAGAGGGAATTGCCTTTATAGGAACAGGTCTGAGGGAAGCAGTGTACTGATAGGAGCACATGGATTCCAAGGGTAATTGGCTGCAGAGCAGAAGAGGGCGAAGCCCTCAATCCCCTAGGATTCATTAACCCTTTAATTGATCCTCCGGCGGGTGCGCGCCGCACAGCGCCGCCGGAGGGCATAACAGACACGTGCTCGCAGCTGCGCGCGAGCACGTCTCCTGGAGGAGGAAGCGGGGGGCGTGGCTGAGCTGGGCGCCGCTCGAGCCGACGCCGCTGGAGCCGACGCCGCTCGGCGCGGTCGCCGCACAGCGACAGCTGCAGCCGGCCGCCTGGAGACATCGCCGGAACGGGGACCAGGTAAGCGGTTCCTGACACTATGTTACTATGTTACTATGTTCTTACTTCCTCTGTTGTCATCATATCATCCCTCAGATCTTCAACAAAGGTTATGCTGTTGCTAATGTTAACTTTGTCTGTTTTGGTATTTAGGATTCCTTAACCCTTAACATTGTCACTGTATCTAACAAAGATCCCTAAAAAATGCCCTGTTTTGAAATTTGGAACCGTATTCCTCTGGAATGTAGATGAATGCTTTGTATACCAAAACTCTTGTTTTGCACTTGGCTTCTCATTTTGCCACAGTTCCTATAGAGTTTTCTCCACTGTTCTAGAAAAGAGTATGTTCTGCAGCTGTCATTGCTGCCTTACCCCAGTATTTTTGTGGTATTCCAGAGTCTGTCAGCATACATGTGATCATTTCATTCAGAGCTCTGTTCTTTCTTTCAGCTGCCCTATTTTGATCTGATGTATCTGAGACTGTCTTTTAATGCTGTATTCCATTCAGCTTTAAGTACTTTGTGTCCTGTGAATTCTCCGTTATCACTTCGAAGTATGAGAGGTTTCCTCTGAAACTTGTTAGTTGTCTTTACTACATAGGTCTGTAATTTGTCAAAAACTTTATTTTTGTTTTGCATTAGGTAAGTGACTGTGTATCGTGAATAGTCATCTTTGATAGTCACTATGTATTTGTTGCCTCCAGGTGTAGGTGGGTTTAGGGACTGTCACATATGGCACTGTGAACTAGTTTAAGTGGAAGCTCTATTCTGACTGACTTTAGGAAGTATTGCTCTTGTAGCTTATAGCAACATTCACACAGTAACTGGACTGGGGATACTGTTAGATGCTTTGTCAGATTCCTCTTATATGTTTATAGAGGGACTATATATATATGTTTATATACAGTTCTTATATTCATTCTGAGTGTCCAGGGCTCAGGTGTGTGCTATTATACACAAGTGGGTGGTTAATTGGCTAACAATTGAGTTTATTTAACAGGCCAAGACAGGCGTTTGAAATCTATAGGCTACAACATACTGGGGCACATCAGCGCAGGGGCATGTCACACAGATGTCAAGATGACAAGATTTGAACAACATGACACCCACACTATTCACCTGTGAAGAGCAAGAATACATCATGACGGTAAGTACCCACGCTATGCCATAAACCTACGCATTTTGCCACTTTACAAGCAGTCAAAGGTGGAGAAAGGTGACAGACTGGCCATATGAGCCAAGGCACATGGCAGGGTGCACAGTAATGGCGTAGTCCCTACTCACTGGTGCATATGCACATAGCGGCGAGGTCACTCGCCAGGCCAAAGGGTACATGCATTGGCTGGCTGAACAGGAGGGAGATGTAAGACACATGCATTTAAAGTTAGTGTACATGTGGACCTAAACTAGGCCAATCTATGGCATGCAGGAAATTAACATTTGGATTTGCTTTTGTCTTTGCAGACTTTCATCACTGACTAAGGTGGCAGACCATCTGAACGGACAGGGACCGACGGCTTACACCCACACACAAATAATGCAACACTGAACAGACCTAAAACAAAGAAAGTGACCTCAGATGTGCCAGTTCTTCAGCCAGAACATCCCAGGTTAGTGGATGCTGAGAATTAAGGCCACCCGGGGAAGATGGGTCCGACCATTAAGGCAAGCTAGATAGGGTGTTGGGTGTAAGGTGCTGGCCCCAACTCCTACCAATGCCCTAAGCCTCCCAACATCCCAGGACCAAGCTGAAGAAGAGGAGGCCCAGGTGTTGGGCTTGGAGTTGCCCACAGACCAAGAACGGTCAGGTAGGACAACAAACACAAAACACACTGGTTGTGGAAAGGAAATAACTAATGACCTGTATGCTAAGTGCTGGTGTTTTGTGCTTCTCTTTCCCTACAGACTCTTTCGAATCAGGTGAATATAGATATATTAAACCAAAAATGGTTAGGTATAGCACACCAGAGAAAGGGAAAAAAGGTGAGTATTTGGGTGCAAAAAATCCTGAGGTGTAACCCCTGACAACCTCTAAATACACTATAAAAGGAGAAAGATTGGACTAATGCACACCACACCGTTTTAAAGTTTGCAAATAAAAGATTGTCTTTTTAGCGCATCGGCAAGCACATTCATGCGGACCATGGTGCCAGGTCTGCAGTATGGCGGAAAGAGGGAGGAGGAATCTGGTGAATATGCCATGATGGGGCTGGCCAAGGCAGGAAGCGCACCAGGCTCAGGTGGATGTAACATTCAAGCAAACCACTACAAGAGCACACATCACACATGTGCCGACCTTTACATCGGTTTGCATGTCATTACAGACCCAGAATAAGGGATGGTGCCAAGGCGTAGGGTGGCCTCCTAAAAGTGCAAGTGACAGAGTTGTGGTAGACAAGCATTTCTTTTGTCTTTATAGGTGTCATGTTGTTATGCCAGGAGAGGCATTTTTGTAGTTTTTACATTTTTACATTTTTATAATCTTTGGTATTCCAAAAAAATATATATCTATGTACCCAAAAATAACAGATATGATTTTATAAAAAAATAAAAACGGGCAAATATTAGAGCAACAGGTTTAAGGCAGGGTGCAGCAGGTCAAGCAGGGCTGGGTGAGGGTGTGGGAAAAGAGGAGGTGGAAAAAGGTAAAAACACAGAAGAAGAAGATGAGTGAGGCAGACGACATGGGATGCCCCAGAAGAAAATGACTTGGAGAAGGTAAGTCACACTACCCACATGCACACTACATGCGATGCCCCCAAGTGGTGGCCAGCCAGGTTTTTTTTTAAAAATCACCGCCTGTGTATGCTGGCATGCCAGCGACAGCCACGTAACACTGAGACTGTATGCAACATACGGGTGAAAAACAGGTAAAACTCGGCTTCTGAGATTAGTTTAACAGCCAAAACCATGAATGCGCCGCTAAACCGTATGCGCACGCCAAGCAATTACGATTGCGTACACCTGGCCAAGAATTTCTTGGGACATGGCTGTGAATCAGATAAGCTTTCCCAGTTTCCGAGTTCACCTCTGCCAAAAACGGGCATTCACTGTGGGGCTTTGAATCAAGCTTATAGTCTCACCTTTTCCTTCACTGTGTTGAGGCGATATAGATGATCGTCCAGCTTGTCACTTGCTATCGTCTGCTTGCTGTCCAGGATAGAAGACTTGTACTTTTACCTTGAAACTTTAAAGTCCTTTCGCTCAGATACTTCAAAAATGTCCTTTTTTTAAATCAGTAACATAAAGCACATCTTTTACTGGTATGACGATTGGACACTGAGCAGACATGTGGGCCATTTTCACATCCTCGACGCCAGCCACTGAAACGCCCCTCTCATGACCCGACCTTCTACGCTGGCCAATTGCTGGACTCCTTTTCCGGTGCAGGCTCGAGGTGAAGGTAAGAATACCGAACTTTGGGGGGGGGGGGGCTCCACCATTCTGGATTCTGGAGCTTGCTTTTATGTGCTTTCAGTGGGACCAACACCCATTAGAAAATAAACAAGTGTTTAAGTCCAGTTCCAATTAGGAAACAAATATGCCCCCCCCCCCCCCGGGCACACACGCAATCACATTTCTAGCAGCAATGCAGTTGCTGCAATGCTTCTTCACGCTATTTGAAAAGTCCCAAGTGAGCAACGCAAAATGAAAAAGATGCGTATTCAGCAGCTGCCCACAACTACTACACATCCAGGTACTCAATGTTACCAGAATAGACAGACAATTATTTGCTGCAAAAAGCAGTTTCTCCAAGAAAGGACCAATACCCACCCACATATTCTGACTGTAGGCAAAAATCTGTGGCTGGAGATGGGCTTTAAAACGAACATCTTGGCTGAAAGTTTCTGAAGAGATAAAATGTACAAGATAGACAACCGGATTTGTGGCATGGTGCTATTGGATTTATTACCACTTTTGTCCGTTCAAAAATCCTCACTGTGATATTTCTCTACTTTGGGATTATTTTAGCTTACATATTTTCTGCTGGAAAATTGACAAGCCCAAGACCAGTTATCCTCTTCAGCCTACAGTATATTAAATTTAAGACTTTTCTGGCAAACTCAATGGTGATCAACATGATCACTAAAAGGAATCATTGATCTCTGCAAGACATCCATGTCTTTGCATGAAAAACCTGGCAGCTTCCTGGTTGCTTTATTAGATTTTTTATATTACGTTTCCCACATTTTGACATTGTTCTACAAATGAAAAAAGGATGTTGGCAGTACACTTTGCATTCTTGAAATAGACTAAAATAACTTTAGCTTAACAAATGTAAAAGGCCAAATATCTTATTCCCACAACAAAAGTGGTTAAACATACTTATTGCAGGGGAAAGCAAGCCAAACCCACTTACACCGAGAAGGAAAAAAATACAATGGACCATCTGGCAAATGTTACAGTTTTATATAAATCATCAGATGCAAAACCTCGTTGAAGGAAAACAAATTAAGGGAAAAACATAGCAGAGGAAATGGAATTTATTATTTGTATTGTAATGGTAGATGAGGGAGAGTTAAGATAAATGCAGAGGAGAATTTTATTTCACCTATGTAAATGAATGACATAAGTGGATGTATGACTTTGGGTCTTGGCTTGGCTTGACTTTTGCACTCTTTCTCTGGATCTGGCTTGTGTTTCCCTTGTTACATTTTTTCAGCTATGTGTGTTTTAAGAAACACTAAACTTGCTATTTTATCTACCAATAAGATCAGATTGGCTATTGACAATGACTAATCCATCCAGTCTATTTTGATCTCAAAATGATTTTTTATGAGTAGCTAAATGTAACAGGGACCTGGTGCTAAATGAACATGTTGTACTGTACACCCCATTTGTTTCTATGCCATATTACAAATATAAAAATACACATATTAAAAATTCAAATCCGGTATTTTTACCTTCACCTTGAGCCTGCACTGGAAAAGGAGTCCAGTGATTGACCGCCATACATGGGTGAGTCATGGGTGGGGCATCCTGGTGGCTGGTGCCGAGGACACAACCATGGCCCACATGTCTGCTCGGTGGCCAGTCGTCATTCCAGTAAAAGATGCGCTGAATTAACACGTTTACTGTACGTCATATTACAAATTTGTACATTTTTCTTAGGTTAACAACCTCTGTGGGCACTGTAGTAATGGTTTCTAGCTGTATCAAAAAACACTGATAAAATAAAAGAGACTAAAAATTTAAGTCTCTGTCCAGATAAAAACACAACACACACACTTCATTTTTGTCTCCCACAGGACTTCCATCCTACTTCGGAAGTTTAAAATTCACTAATGAGACTGTGACCTCTGGAGCTAACTGCTGCATTAAAAGTTTTCCAGGCCTTAGCTCATTGAAATGAATTAGATTCTTCAGAGGGTAGACACTCGCTATAAAGGTTGCTGATGGGCAGAGGGCGAGCCTGCATGTTGGATTCGAACTTGGGACCTGGTAAGTTATTAACTACTGTATCAGGATTGCTGCAGAGTACAAAAGGTGAGTATGTGTTTTTTTTATTTTTTTCCCAAATTGTCCCTTAACCCATTCGCTGCCAGCCTACCTGGAGATTTTGTCCCCCTTGTTGCCAGACCATTTTTTTATAATTTTGCTCTCCACATGTTCAACTGTGATTTTTGAAAGGACTTCCAAGGATTTCCCAGGAAAATTATATATTGTTTTTTTTTTAGCCTGAATCTGGGCTTTAACATGAAATGTCTTATTTGTCATTTTAAGGTATATTCTCAGTATTTTTGAGTAAAATATATTTTTACAATTTGTAGTGTTTTTTGTAATAAAAAAAAGTAAGTTTGTCAATAGAATCTTATTGCGTGTGATATCCCAATTTCTCCCGGTTACAGTGGTACCACATGTGTATTGGTAGACACCCTTTACTGCCCAGGAGACTCCCCCAAACTGAAACAGCACTTTAGGAGATTTTCAGATAAAATATAGGCACTATGAGCATCTTGCAGTTTTTCAAGAAAAAACACACCCTTTACATTTGAAAAAAAAAACAAATACCCACAAACTATATATTCTCTAGAAGTACACACCTGAAGCTTTCTAGGTGTACCAGGCTTGTTGACATGGGTGCATTTTTCTGGAAGTAATCCCTCAATGAATTCTTTGGTTGCACCAAGTTTCACTAAAAAAGAATAAAAAAGCAGAATCAAACTCACATTTTCCTAAAAAAAAAAAAAATATGCAAGCAAGAAAAAACAAGTTCAGTTTAAAAAAGCAAGGTCCCCTGAACAGAACAATACCCAACATGTACCTGCATGTAACCCTTTTAATTGCCAACCTACTTGAAATTTTGTCACCCTCTGTTGAGAGGTAATTTTTCACCATTTTGCTCCATGTTTAACTGTGATTTTTGCAGGAATTCTACATATCTTTTGCAGCAGCGTTAACATGAAATGTCTTGTTTTTCTACTTTTAAAAAAAATATTTTTAAATTAAATTCAATTCAAATTCCTTAATTTTAAATAAAACATTTACTTTATTAGAGAAAACCCCATTGCATGTGAAAGCCCTATTTCTCCCGATTACAACTGTACCACATATGTATCGGTAGACCCCACATTCTTACCCAGGAGACCCCACAAACTTAAAAGAGCACTTTATAACATTTACAAATAAAATACAACTACTATCCACACTATAAAGGGTTAAACCAAAAAACAATGGCCGGGGGGGGGGGTTGGAAACCATTTTGGGGAATTGTAAGGCTTAAAAATCCACAAAAATGGCGTGGGGTTTCCCCTACCCAGCATAACCAACCCGGGAACAGCTATGGGGCTTGTAGAACAGGGTGCAGGCACCAGCTTTGGTGGCCCCCACCCTGCAGGCTACAAGCCCCAAAGCATCATATCCAAGGACTCTTCTGCCCCCCTGGGCTTTGGGGAGGCAGGTAATGGGAGGTCCAGGGGTTAATGGCAAGTCTACACTGCACATACATATAAACACGGTTACTTGCTGGAACTGGCCCAATAACATCAAACAGCCTCATGGCCATTACAAAACAAAATTTATTATTAGTCTATAGCTGGACGCCAGCACGTCTGGCAGTGCTCATACAATATTGAGTGAGACTCCCCTTCTTTTTACTTTTCTATGGTTAATGGCAAGTCACCCGCTAGCCGCAAGTGACTTGCCAGCCCCCAGCTTTGTGAACTGGTGTAGGGGTCACATAGATCCATAGGCGCACACACACAGAAAAAAAAACTTTTATTATTTTATTTATTACTCACCTCCTATCCTGTGTCCCGCGGTGAGCCTGTCCCCTGGCGATTGGCTGACAGCTGCCAGGGCTTATCACTGGAGGCAAGTTGGAGGGTAGGGGGCTGTTGCGTTTGGCTTTGGTTTACCGGGTTTTTTTCTTTCTTTTATTGGCTGGTGGTATGGGTGACAGATTTAGCCTTTGTTCTGGTGTTCTATTATTTGTTCAATTGACTTGTGTGTTTGGAGTCTTGTTGTGTAGAATTTGACATCAATGTATGTGTTGTGGCTTGGAATTTTTTTTTATTGGGTTCAGTTTGTCTGGTTGGGTGAATGGAGTTGCTATCAATGTTTGCTGGCCTTTGAAGTTTGCCCGGATTGTGTTTGTTACCAAAATTTGTATTTTGCCTGTTTGGCTGCCTTGTTCTGTTAATGTTTTTATCATCTAGATGATGCTCCAGCAAGAGTACGATTACACATGGTCCCACTTCCAGAAGGGTGTTATCAGGGTCATTGAGGCGACGGTCGACTGGTGCTTCAGGGTCAAGCTAAAGCTAAAGTCCATCCACCAGTCATGGTCTGACCTGAAGTGCTGTGCTCCACAGGATGTCTACCGGATTAGCGAAGCCTACTGCTCCAGTAAGATAATTAGCCTTGTAGATCTAGTGAAATCCATCGCCAATATATTGTTTCCTCAAATATGTTTTTGTAATGGATTTTTACTACACAGATAAGTGTCTCCCCCTCTGCAATTATGGGAAAGAGGTCCTGCAGTGACCCAAACAGCTCTCCAGGGGAGGAGCACTCTGCCCATGCAGAGGTGGAGAACCGGGGTCAGAAGTGGACGAGGTGGTGGATGACCCAGAGGAGAAGGCCATGGAAGAGGTGGTGGAGACTTCGTCCCAGGAGGTGGCGGAAAAGTCTGAGAAGAAGGGTGGCCAGCCTCAGGTGGGGAGTCCGGAGGAGGCGGTGGAAGACTCCCCACCATTCCAGGTTGTTGGTACTGCTGGTCTGGAAGAAACTGGGCCCTCTGATCTTATGATACCAATTGAAACACAAGTGGGCTTTTTGCTATGTGTGTGCATACGCAGAAGCTGGAAACACCTAGTAGCACACAACAGCATGCATTAGCAGCTTTTCAAAAATGAATTAGCATTTCACGTTTGTGGCTAGTGGGGAGGAGGAAGATGGCAAACATTTGGACCTTTTATGGCTGCAACTAAGCATAAAAGGATGCAGTGGAACACAGCAACATGGATTTATGCCCTATTGCATTTGCCTAGGTTTTGTGTGTTTGACTTTGGAGTAGGTATACACTCTGTAAGGCCTCACTAAACTATCTGTTCTGTGTGCAACAGGCAAAGGCAGTCTTTCTGTTGGATGCTAGCAAGTCTAGTCATAGTGACATCAATTGTGTTTCCTCTGGCTCTGACATCAGAGCCAGGTGGCGAACAAAGGGCCATTGACCTTCATTGTCTACCGGGTATAAATTTGCATTGACTTGCAAATTCATATTCTTCAGTTTGGAACGATCGCAGTCTTGTGTTCCAGTAGCAAGTGTTAATGGCTGGGTTCTCAACTGGAGAGGTCATTCCGCTGCATAAACTTAGCCAAAGCTGCTAAAGAGTTTACCTGTTACATTGGAAGTATTGTGACTTGCAATTCATGTGTTTTACTCAAGACCATGACAACACTGTAGCAAAATAGAGCCCCAGGAATATGAGAATCATGGAAACAGCGTGCTGATAAGTAAATCAGGTCTGGGGGCACAAGCCTTACACAGATGTTTATTTTACATTCCAAAAGAGGAAAACAAAGAGGCAGAACACCAAAAACATGGCAAAAAGTTTTCCTTTAAGTCACACACTAAACTACACCCTACCACGTCCATCACCCACATACTGGTTTAAACGGTCCCACTTTGAGGACCCCAAAAATGGTCAGTTTTTATACATATCTCACAATATAACTAGCCAAGAAAAGAGTACTCTGTTATATAGAGTCTTCCTCTGGAGACCAATGTTTGGCAGATGGTGTACAGTATATTAGGTGTCTAAGGAGCCAGTGGTCACTAATAATTTGGTCAGAATCTGTTGTGTGCAGTTTATGATATTAATTTACAATGATGTACAATGGTTAGGATCTATTTGCCCTATTTTGGATTATTTACAGCTTAATGGTAATTGTATTTATTCAATTGCATTGCTAGCTGTCTATTACTGAAACCTATGTCATGCCATAGAGTAATCCCTCCGTCAAGTTCAAGTGAGAATTCTGTGGCTATTTTAGAACTTTGGATTTGTATTTGGAGTTTAAGTGTTTATAGTTTACATAATAGCTCTAGAGACTCCTTCATATAACAGTGATGATTCATTGCACGCAGACTTTATCATTTAGTCAGTGTCCGTGAACTTTGATTTCCTTTTAATCCTCTCCGCGGGATGGTGGCTTTGTTCTGTATCACATCTACTTAGCTCTGGTTGTCAGAGGAGTATTTTAAGGAGCCCGATCCGCTAGAAATTTCACAGTGGTGGAAATCAGCAACTGTAAATATGAAATAGGTGATCTGGCTTGTGTCCCATCCTCTGAGCAGCAGATGGTGTAGTTCATCTATTGTTTCCACACCAGTGCACTTCTGTGGGCAGTTTAAATGAAGCAACATCACCTGATGGCGACTATCGCTATCTGCATTCTCTGTGCGCCTAATTCAGATGGTAGCCTCACCAGACTGCCAGAGTTATTATTCGTAAATGTAGATTTTTTTTTCATTCCTTCTGGTCATAGCTGTGAATGGCTGGAATGAGTCAAATCATGTCTTTAGTACACTGGTTTGGAAGGTTTAGAATATATAAATATAGTCCTTGTTCCTCGTAGGAGCCAACATCTAAAGGCATCCATGCAGCCATTTACACACAAAAGGGCTAGATTAGTCACATGGTGGTTCATTTTAATATTAAAGTGGACCTACACCCACAGATCTCACTCCCATCCCCTGAAAATGCTAGGGAAAATTTTATGGGGGTTAAGAAGATTTTGAACAGTTGTTCCAGTTTCTTTTTACAATCACAAACAAAACTGTTTGGTCAGTAGATATAAGAAATTTGATGGTGTTTATGTAAGCTATAAACAATTAAAGGAGCACTATCGCGAAAAAATGGACCAATGATAAAAATCCATATAAATATGCAGGATGACGGGAGGACAGGTCACTTATACGTCCGGCATCAAGAAATATCCAGCCAGGCTTCTTTCTTTTATTTTAATGGAAGGAAAAGGACAGCCGGGGTGACAGGCTCTGTCACCCCTCATAGACTAAACCTGGCATCCCTGGATTTTGTTCCTACCATGTGAGAATAAACCATAAGCTTGGTGGGAGTTTTATTCAGTTCGGGTATATAAGTGACTTGTCCTCTCATTAACCAATGTGTTTATATGGATTTTTAACATTACACAATTTTGAGATAGTGCTCCTTTAAACTCCAAATACAATCCAATGTTCTAAAATAGCCACGGAATTCTCACTTGGACTTGACAAAGGGATTACTTTATGACATGTCATAGGCTTAAAGCGAGCCAAAACCCATTGAACTGGTGAAATAAATTTGGCCAAAGCCCCTGTTGATATTCCGAATGGATATTTTCACTTTCTGAATCGTACTGTGTCCCTGTAAGATGGCAGAGGATCAGTCATCGCAAAGGGGTGTGGCAATGACATCATTGCCACACACAACAATGACAATGAATGGAGGAGGTGGAGCTTTACAGCTAAAACAAGAAAGATTAGCTGGAATTACAGATTTTCTCTTACATGAAATGTATGTCCGGCGATGCCAGACAAGTAGGGCTAAATCTCTGCACTAGGGTTACAGTAAACATAAGTATATGGGATTTTGTCTGGAATTGTGCTTTAAAGCAGTCCTGAAGTCAAATAAGACGTTAGGTCTGCTGCACAGCCAGTGGTATTCCTGCTCAATTCAGCCTGTGCAAGCAATGAGGATGATGGGTGAGGGCCACAGGTAGTATCCTGGATCAATGGAGAAGGGAGCCATGCTCTTCATAGCCACTGTGGTATTCCCACTCAATCCAGCCTGCACACCCATGGGTGGTTTCACACTGTGGTAAGGAAAGGTAAGAGCAAAGAGGGCTCTTAGTTGATAGGATTTGTGAGTTAACTTGCTAGGCTGCTAATACATCACTATACTTATGAGTCAATTTAGTGATGCAAAATGCAAAAATGCTAAAATATATATGATATTCAAAATGTCTTTTTGAAAAGACTTTTATTTTACATTGCCTTGATTGAGTTATTTTTTGCTTTTTAGCATGGCTCAGAATAAACGTAGCTAGGCTTTCTTGCTGCCAACTTTGCTTGCTTGTCTGGGAGATCTCCCATTTTGGGGGCACTTTGTTAATCAAGCTCAAAAAGGATCTCCACTGGTCTATATGCCTGCCAGACTGTTTTCCAAGGGTTCACTCTCAAGGGTGATTCAGGCCTGGTCCCTCTTCTCTCTCCTCTCCTAGCTTACCATCAGTCCTCAATAGCGATATTATTTCTAGGTGTTCTTTCTTGCTCTTTCACCTACTTTGTCTAACTCTCCCCAGAATAGTTAGACTCTAGGTTTGAGACCAAAGTTTATCCTACCTTAAGTAAACCTCTGGAATGAAATGAATGAAATTAATGAATGTGAGGCAAGTCTTTGGGGAGTCTTCTTGCTTGTTTTTCTGCATATTCCCTACACTTTGCTCTTCTACATGCCCCAAATAACAAGTCTATCTTGACTCAAATATTCCATAGCATTCCAGCTGAATGTATTTAATCTGCTGCTGTCTAAAGATAATGGCAAGCCCCCACACTCCAGAGAGGATTTAGCTTGCTATTGGCCCTAGGTCATCCACTACGCTTGCTCCAACTGCAAATCAACATGACATGCCAAAGTTCTTGTCTAGCTGTTTACCACAAAATCTTGTGGTTATATCACAGCTGATTTTAATACAGAGTTCTCAGTAGGCTGGTCAGAAAACTCTTCAATTATATTGTCATTGAAGGTTGCTTTCTTCTTGACCATCACTTCTACCAGACTATTATGGGAGCTGCTGTCTATAGAGATAAAATATGGTAGTCTAGCGTCATCCCTCTACATTTGGTGGCTTTGGCGTTTCCCCTTTTCCTGATTCTTCCCATGCTTGAAATGTAAAGAAGGACAATTCTATCTTAGTTCAATTCCAGACAAAGTTAAAGAAGCAGAATGGATGTCTTAGAAAGTTAGAAAATTTGGTAAAATTCTCAACCTTCAAGCTAGATTTCAGACAGGATCCCTATTTGGGATTCTCAGGGGGTAGGGAATGTAGCAGCCCCCATTCCCCAATTTTTTTAAGGGCATTATTTCTGATGTGCACCATTTAGCATCTTTCTGGTTGCCATAGCGCCAGTGTTGGAGCGCCAACATTTGTGTCTTTTTTGGTGCTGTGCAGTGGACGACTTTTCCTCCTTGGAAAGTTTGTTGCTGTATTTTCCAGGCGCTGGTCAGCATTTTAGCCACTGCTGGGGACAAAGGGGGAAAACAGTGCGTTTAGGCTGTGTTTTAGTTGTGAAAATTACACATTTGTAACAAAATTAAGTCAGAAAAAAGTTTTGTATGAAAAAAATGTATTTTGGTAACATCTGGGTCCTGTGTTTCCATTATTGACATGTCGCAATGCAACTTCTATGTGCAATGTGAATAATAAGCATAAAACACTTCAAGACAGTTCTGCCCATTGTGCTCTATAGGATCTTGAACTACAGTGCCTACTTTCAACTGGCACTGCTTCAACCAGAGCACCCAGCGCTCTGACATTTTGGGCACTTGTGTTAAATAAGACGTTAACTGGCGACCACATCAGCACAACCTGCGCTTTTCTCTTAACCCTTTAACTGCCAGCCTACCTGCAGATTTTGTCACCCTCTGTTGCCAGACCATGTTTCACTATTTTGCGCTACACATGTTCAACTGTGATTTTTGAAAGGATTTCCAGGGGTTTTTTTTCAACGGAGTCTGGGCTTCAACATGAAATGTCTTGTTTGGGCTTTTTTTAGTGTATTCTCAATACTTTTTGGTGAAATATGTGCAAAAAAAATCTATTTTTTGCAATTTGTAGTGTTTTTTTGTAATAAAAAATGTAAGTTTGTCAATAAAATTTTATTGCGTGCGAAACCCCAATTTCTCCCGGTCACAGCGGTACCACATATGTATTGGTAGACACCCTTTCCTGCCCAGGAGACTCCCCCAAACTGAAACAGAACTTTAGGAGATTTTCAGATAAAATACAACTGCACTATGTGCTATGCGCACATTGGAGTTTTTCCAGAAAAACAACCCTTTACATTTGAAATACCCTCCACAATATATTCTCTGGAAGTACATGCCTCAAGCTTTCTAAGCGTACCAATCTTGTTTATGTGGGCTTAGTTTTCTGGAAGTAATCCCTCAATGTATTCTTTGGTTGCACAAAGTTTCCCTAAAAAAGCATAAAAAGGAAGAATGAAGCCACATTTTTCTTAAAAAAACTATATGCAAACAAGAAAAAAACAAGTAAAATCTCAAAAAGCAACATGCCCCGAACATATTAATACCCAACATGCATAGGTACTGTCAAGGGAAGAGTTTTCGAACACCACAAAGTAAAGCATGCGCATAACAGTAATTTTACTTGAAAATTTCAGCTCTTTAGACAAAGTGAGCACCTTGCAATTTTTCAACCAAAATAACCCTTTACATTTGAAATATCCCCGATAAACCATATATTCCCTGAAAGTACACATGTTAAGCTTTCTAAGAGTACCAAGCTTGTTGTAGTAGTCTCTCCTTTCTGGAAGTAATCCCTCGAAGAATTCTTAGGTTGCACAGGGTTTCCCTAGAAAAAACGTAATAAAAAAACGTAATAAATAACATGTTTTCCTAAAATATAAATATGCAAACAAGAAAAAACAAGCTAAGTCTGAAAGCACAAGGTCCGCCGAGCAGAACAATACCCAACATGCAAAGGTACTATTAACCCTTTTAATTGCCAGCCTACTTGAAGTTTTGTCACCCTCTGTTGACAGGTCATTTTTCCCCATTCTGCGCCATGTTTAACCATGATTTTTGCTGGAATTTCCAGGAAAATTGTAGATATATATTTTGCAGCAGAGTTTAGGCTTTAACATGAAATGTCTTGTTTGTAATTTTTCTACAGTTTTTTTTTATATTTTTGTGTAAAAAAAACAAAAAAATAAATAAATATTTTTTAGACAATTTTCTCCTTTATTTTAAATAAAACATTTACTTTATTAGAGAAAACCATATTGCATGTGAAAGCCCCATTTCTCCCGATTACAACGGTACCACATATGTATCGGTAGCCCCCCCAAACTGAAAATAGCACTTTATAACATTTACAAATAAAATACTACTACTATCCACACTTTAAACATAAGGGGTCAATTTAAAAAAAAATGACATAGGGTCCCCCTTCCTGGGGAGGGGACCCATTTTTGGGGGAATTTTAAGGGTTTAAAACGCCCCCAAAAAATTATATGGGTCCCCCTTACCCATCATAACCAGCCCTGGACCAGCTATGGGGGCTTTCAGAACAGGGTGCAGGGGGGCCAGCTTTGGTGGCCCCCCCCACCCTGCAGGCTACAAGCCCACATAGCCATGGCCCGGGCTATTCTGCCCCCCCCTGGGCTTTGGGGAGGCAGGTAATTGGGGTGCCGGGGTTAACGGCAAGTCACCCGCTAGCCGCAGATGACTTGCCAGCCACCAGCCTTGTGAACTGGTATAGGGTTAAAAACCCTTAAAAATCCCCAAAAAATGAAATGGGGTTCCCCTTACCCAGCATTACCAGCCCAGGACCAGCTATGGGGGCTTGTAGGAACAGAGTGGAGGGGCCAGCTTTTGTGGCCCCCCACCCTGCAGCCTACAAGCCCACATAGCCTATGTGGGCCCGGGCTCTTCTGCCCCCCCTGGGCTTTGGGGAGGCAGGTAATAGGGGTGCCGCAGGTGATTTGCCAGCCCCCAGCCTTTTGAACTGGTATAGGGGTCTCATGGACCCCTTACCAGTTCACAAGGGGTTAAATGTAAAAATAAACACACTGACACATAAGATAAAAAATTACATTTATTTATTTTTTTTTACTTTACTCACCTCCGATCCTGTGTCTCCCGGCGATCTGCGATGACAGCTGACAGTCTGCTCGAGTGTTTGGAGGAGAGAGCCTGGGGAGGGGGGGGCGATCACAGCCCTCTCCCCCTCCCCACCTCTCTCCTCCAAGCACCCGAGCAGACTGATTCAGAGTCTTGGGTGCCGGTATTAAAAAGCCGGTTGCTGGTGACATCACAATGATGACCCGATCCAGGAAGTGGGGGGGGAGGGTGATTTCTGCCCTCTCCTCGCCACGGAAGAGTCTGGGGGGGCGATCGAAGGCCCCCCCCAGTGAAGAGGAGACCCATCGGGAGACAGCAAGGCCACAGGTAAGCAAATGTAATTTTTATTATTTTTTTTTTTTACAGTTAGCAGCTTCTGCTGCTGAAGCGGGGGGTGCTATTCCGGGGGCTTTCCTGGAGACATCCAAGCCCCCACGGGGGATCGGATGGCACCAAATTAAGGAGGAGACCCACCCGGATCCAACGAGGGGTCAGGTAAATTTTTTACTTTTATATTTTTTTTACTGTGGAGTTTAAAGTCAGCTACGTGAGTCTCACGTAGCTGGCACTTAAGTGGAGTAGAGGCTGCTATGTGAGACTCATGTAGCTGGCACTAGAAGGGTTAAATGTATGCTGAGTGATACTGCGGCAAAGTTGGGCTTTGTGGTGTTGACGCTTCATAAATAAGGTTCTAAATGTTAGTTTTCTTTTTATTTTCCAAAATTTGCCTAGGTAATGTAAGATGGTGATATGCAGGAGCAACATTTACCGCTATTTGTTTGCAGATGCCATCAGATTTTATTTAAATCATTTGGTCATTAGCAGCTGAGGCTGCCAATAGCCAAAGTGCAATTCTAGTTGTATCAAAGAAATAAGGGTCAATTATTAAAAACACCAGTAGACAAAAACTCTCTTCCATGCGAAATCATTCTTGCATAAGAGAATTTCGCTAAAAGAGGAACATTGGAGGCCCTGGAGTCTAAAAGACTCCAGGGTCTTCCGAGTTCCAGTTCTTGAGGTGTCCCAAATTGGGATTCCCTGCTATGTAAACACCGCCGATCGCCAGTTCCACCCTCTCCTGGACCCTCACCACAACCCTCACTCACCTCTAGCCGTCCGCCTTTCTGAATAGATTTGCAGGAGATGCGGCCAGTGGCGCACTCGGTGCCTCTTGGCTGCTTAGCTGTCCGGGCAGTTTATCCCATGGCTCACAAACTGAAGGCCCCCACCCTAGCTATTACCAGTCCTTATGCCATACGGCCATGCTGATTTTGTATGTTTCTTGACCCTAAGCATTATACAGGCTCAGGATTAATCAGGCACCTTGGAAACCTTGAGATACTGGACTTCTTCCCAGACTGCATAAATGCTTCTTCTTGATCTCTGATTGAGAAACAAGGCCCATAACACATTTATTCTCAAAATAAAACTAATGGTTACCTCTATTTTCCTTTTTAAATAAAATGATGCAAACATGATTATAAAATGTTAATACATTCCAAGCAGGCTGTAATGATAAATAATTAAATTTGTTAAAATAATTGAGAGAGAGAGAATGAGAGAATATTTAATGACCTTTATTTGTGCATTCTATGCATTCCCACTACCCCGCCCCCACCACATATTCATATGTTAATAAGTCTGTCAGTGTTTTTTTCGAGTGTAGCATATGGGAATGTTGGGAAAATATATGGTTTGTGTATGGGGTACTTGTAATTAGTTAATTATGGATTAAGCAGAATGAAAGTGCGTGGAAACTGGCAATGCTGGCAAATGTTTTCATACAAAGTCCAAGCAAATGGTAATTTTCTTACTTAAGCTGTGGGAAAGGGGAAGAAATGTAGACGCAGCCAATTTTTTTTTTTTAATTGCATAAATACTTGAAGTTGTTATATGAGCTAATTAAGCAATTTAACTACATAAACCACTAAAGCAAAGTTTTTCCGGAAGAAATTTCTCCAATATAAACATTGATTTTTACAGAAAGATTTATTGAAGTTGACCATGAATAATATGTTGGCCATATATTTCTTTGTTGGCTATATATATATATATATATATATATATATATATATATATATATATATATCGGTATATATAAAACTTTATTTTATTTATATTGCTGATTCTTTTATTTTTTTGCCATGTTGTGTCACTGCATAATTAAGCCACTTAGTACTGAGATGCCGTATGCATCATTAATATTCCAAAATGTAATTAGCATATTTAATCACAAGCAATTAGGGCTAAGCATTGCTTTCCATTTTACGTCATGAAATATTTACAAGGTGATAGAAATCAACAGACAGAGACATAAAAGGTGTCATTTTGTTTTGTTTTTTTACATTTGTTTTCCAAAGATATATTAAAAAGTCAACAAATATATGTATCAATAATTTTAACGCCTTTCAAAAATTGCAAACTCAACAAGCAATAAAAACATGTATTAAAGAAAAAAGTTCCAGAGTTTAAGCTCCCTCTTGTGGATTGTTGTCCTATTTTCTCACAAGGGATTGCCAACTATTAAACATAACTTTATAATAATAAAGGCGATCGCAAGCGTTTTTACATGAGCCTTGCAATAAGAAAATTAGATCTTCCATAGAAACGATAATTAGATGCTATAAATTTAATTTATATTATCTGAAATATGTTTTTTAGAAGCTTTAAGTGTTTGAATTAATCTGAAACTATTTTGCTAAACACATTGCAGTTTTCATTTTAAAGGAAAACTCCACCAAAAATATATTAATAATAACAATCATTATACAATTAGGTTTGGATTTTAAAGTGATCCAACATGCTTTCTGCAAACTCTGACCAAAGTTACTTTGTAATTCTACTGCTACTGATAGAAGTCAGATCAGATAACTGGATCAAAAGATTCCCAGGATAAAGCTGCCTCAGATAGTATGGAAATCAGAAGATATGCACAGGACATTGTAGGCCATCGTGATAGGGAGTGCCCAGGGGGCTGGGTAATTAGCATCCATGAAATAGCTGCAGGCTAGAATTGACTGTAGTTCTGCTTTAAAGTGGACCAAAACTGACATTTGCCCTATCCTGTGTTTTGGTCAGTCCCCCTGGGGCATCCCGATTTCCCTGCTGTGTGAAATCCCACTGATAGAACAATATACATACTTTGCCAGCATTCCCATGCAGTTCTGCTCCAATGTTTTGCCTGGGTGTAATTTTGCTAAAATTCACATGTATATTTGCAACCCTTAAAGCAGACCTTCACCCTGAATACGAATCTATCTTATATGTTTCCCACACCCTGTACATACATCTATAAGATTCCTGGGCCGATCAATTCCCCCCCCCCCCCCGGGGCATCCAAATATCGGGATGCTCCGCTGTGTGAAACCCCCCAGGTCGCCCCATTCACTTACCTTGTTTCCTGTTCCAACAGTGTATGCGTGAGCTGTGACCGCATAAACGCTATCCCTCTAGCAGGGGCGTGCCCATGCCAGGCATTTGTGAATGGCCAGAGTGGGCCTGCTCCCTGTAAGAGGGAAGCAGGGATGCGGCCACCAGCGCTCTCGCAGCCGCTGGCCTTAGACGAAGCTTAGACGACATGACGTCAGTGGCTTTGAGCACGCAGATTGGACTAGCGGCTGCGTATGCGCTGTAGGACCGGGAAGAGGTGAGTTGGCATCAGTGATCTGGGTTTCACACAGCGGGGCACCCCCGATCAGGGTGCCCAGGGGGAAAGCACCAAAACCCAGGATAGTCAAAATCCTGGGTGTTGGTCCACTTTAAAACAAGCTGTCAAAATCACAAATTAAAAATTGGGCTAAGAAACAGGGACATTATATGCATTACTCACCTCCCTATAGCACAGAGATTCCTGAGTCAGCCCTTGACCTTGCAAACACATCGGGGTATAGAAAGAGTGTGAAAGCCCTCCCAATCCTTAGTATTGATATAGGCGTCTTGGAACCCCTTTTAATTCAGTACATTAAAATAGTATATGTCACAACGTGATCAGGTAAGACTAAGGGAGAGACCCCCCAAAACACATCATCTTTTGGGCTGTGCTGGGATCACGTTGTGATTTAAATAAACTGAATTAAAAGTTTAACTTTTTTCATTTAGTCCCCTTACCAGTTCACAAGCAGTGAAAAGTTGCAAAAACACACACATTAAAAAATATGTGAATTATTTCTTAAATGGCATAGGGATGGGTATATCACAGGAGTCATGGGTCTAGTTTACCAGGAGCTACGTCTGGTGCATGGAGCTAGTATGAAAGGGAGGGTACTTTTTTATAGTATGAAAAATGAACAATTTGCGTTGGCAATATTCGGGATGAAATTTTACCCAAATTCAAAGCTCAGCCCTAAGTTTTTTGACAGCCCATATTTCTTTAGTTGCCTCAGGACTCCGCGCATGTGCTGTAGAACCATGAAAAGGTGAGTTAGACTGGGTGATCAGGATCAGGTTGTCCCGGGGGCAAGGGCTTAAACCAAAATCCCGGTTTTTGTTCCACTTTAAGGGACGGATTGTGCACCCTATGAATTGCACTTTGCAAACCATTCAAGAAATAAGATGCACTATTAGTAGAGTTGAAATTTAGGAATTGGGATACTTTTACAATCCTTGAAGCCGCAACAACCACATCTGTGAGATCCATATCTGTAGTTGCCTCAAATATTTAGTCATGTGTCGGATATCTTATTGTTGTCCTTATAAAGACCAATCAACAACATGGTAGATAGGTTGAGAGACCGGAAAGACACAAATCGGACATGTTTCTTCTCCCAAGATCTGGTCTGGTTTTGGGTCACCCCTAAGTATTTTGTATGTATTGTATTATGTATGTATTATGTATTGACTTCCTTTGATCTTCCAACTCTATGGCACCTTTATTGATCATAGACTCTTTAGTCCTGCTTTCCAGAGTCCTGATGAAACTGGGTAGAGCGGTAAATATACAGTATACTTTTTGCCTTATTCAGGAAACATAGTCTATGTTGGGCTTGACCCATTTCAAGTTCTTGTTGATACCTTCACTTTGTCAATGTGTATTTTCCATTGTCTATCACCATTTCCACTGTCAGTTATCCTCCCTGGGGTTCAAGTTAATCTGCCTGTATCAAAGATCCAAAATACTTCCCTACAGTGTGCACAGGATAATCACTAATTAGCTTAATTTGTGATTGTCAAGTGTCACCAACTTATTTTATAATCTTCACAGAATCTTTGGTGGAAATAGAGTAATTAGAATGAGAAGATGGTGATTAGAGATGAGCGAACTTTTGAAAAATTCGATTCGACTGATTCACCGAATTTTCCGACAAAAATCGATTCGACCCGAATTTATTCGCGACGAATCGCTATTAAAAACGGCTATTTCTGAGCCTCCTAGAGCCTCAATAGGGTTGTAAACCATTCTGCCTTGCTGTAACACGCATAGGATGCGTGCTGGGTTGCTGAAATAATACTGTAAATAATTAGGACATGCAGATCAGAGGCATCGCTATTAGAATCGCAGAGCGGCACAATTACAGAGAGTTGAGGTGGCATCACTATGAGGGGCCCCTATATTGCCTGAAAAACACACCCTGGAGCTGGCAGCGGCAGGAGCCCAAACATTGGATTTGGTTCAAAGAGACATTGGAGTTGGCAGCAGGAGCAGCAGGAGCCCAAAAATTGGCTGAATGACACCCTGGAGTTGCAAGCAGAAGCAGCAGCAGGAGCCCAAACATAGCTTGAAAGACACACTGGAGTTGGCAGCAGGAGCCCAAAAATTGGATGAATCACACCCTGGAGTTGCAAGCAGCAGCAGCAGCAGTAGCCCAAACATTACTTTAAAGAGACACTGGAGTTGGCAGCAGGAGCCCAAAAATTGGATGAATCACACCCTGGAGTTGCAAGCAGCAGCAGCAGCAGCCCAAACATAGCTTGAAAGAGACACTGGAGTTGGCAGCAGGAGCCCAAAGATTGGATGAATCACACCCTGGAGTTTCAAGCAGCAGCAGCAGCAGCCCAAACATTACTTTAAAGAGACACTGGAGTTGGCAGCAGGAGCCCAAAAATTGGATGGATCACACCCTGGAGTTGGCAGCAGCAGCAGCAGTAGTAGCCCAAACATTACTTTAAAGAGACACTGGAGTTGGCAGCAGGAGCCCAAAAATTGGATGAATAACACCCTGGAGTTGCAAGCAGCAGCAGGAGCCCAAACATTACTTTAAAGAGACACTGGAGTTGGCAGCAGGAGCCCAAAAATTGGATGAATCACACCCTGGAGTTGGCAGCAGCAGCAGCAGTAGTGGCCCAAACATTACTTTAAAGAGACACTGGAGTTGGCAGCAGGAGCCCCAAAATTGGATGAATCACACCCTGGAGTTGCAAGCAGCAGCAGCAGCCCAAACATTACTTTAAAGAGACACTGGAGTTGGCAGCAGGAGCCCAAAAATTGGATGAATCACACCCTGGAGTTGGCAGCAGCAGCAGCAGTAGCCCAAACATTACTTTAAAGAGACACTGGAGTTGACAGCAGGAGCCCAAAAATTGGATGAATCACACCCTGGAGTTGCAAGCAGCAGCAGCAGGACCCTAGAAATTGGCTGGAAGGCACCCTGGAGTTGGCAGCAGCAGGAGCACATACATTAGCTGGAAGGCACACCCTGGAGTTGGCAGCAGCATAAGCAGGAGCCCAAACATTGCTTGAAAGACACCCTGGAGTTGGCAGCAGCAGCAGCGGCAGCAGCAGGAGGCCAAAAATTGGTTGAGAGAGACACTGGAGTTGGCAGCAGGAGCCCAAAAATTGGATGAATCACACCCTGGAGTTGCAAGCAGCAGCAGCAGGAGGCCAAACATTGGCTGAAAGGCACACCCTGAAGTTGGCATCAGCAGGAGGCCAAAAATTGGTTGGAAGGCACACTCTGAAGTTGGCATCAGCAGGAGCCCAAAAATTGGCCTAAAGACATAAATATGTTTTGCACCATTTGGAAAGTGTAAAACGTGGCACCATGCTGAATCTAGTCGCATGCATCAGGCATTGGTGGGTGGAAATCCTGGCTGATCCATCCCTGATTCATTTTGACAAAGGTGAGTCTCTCCACATTTTTAGTTGACAGACGAGTTCTCCTCGCCGTAACTATGGCCCCCGCCACACTAAACACCCGCTCAGATGGCACGCTACTTGCCGGGCAGGACAGCTTTTCCAGGGCAAACTCTGCTAGTTGCGGCCACAAATCAAGTTTGGCTGCCCAGAAGTCCAGCGGATCCTCAAGGTGTGTTGGCATGGTCATGTCAAAGTATGACATGACCTGCTGGTTCAGGTCCTGCTCCAGGTCTTCCTGCTGCTCATTAGTAGCCTCACTATGCGGGTGTAGAAAGCTACTCATTAGCGACTGAAGACTGAGGCTGCTGCTGATGGAGCTGCTCTTGCCAACCCCCCCAGCAGCCATGGCAGTGGAAGGTGAGCGCAGAGGTCCCCTCGAGTCAGACCTGCGAGAGTATGGACCACGGCGCAGATAGGCATCGGCCAACTGCCTACGTAGAATGTCTTTGTAGTAGTTCAGTTTGTCCTCCCTCTCGGCGGGTTTAAAAAATGCCCCCATTTTGTGCCGGAAGCGAGGGTCCAATAAGGTGGAGAGCCAGAAGTCATCCCGCCGACAAATGGAAACAATTCTGGGGTCACTACGCAAGCACGTGAGCATGCTTCCTGCCATTTGCGCAAGTGACTCCGAGGGACTACCTGTCTCCATCTCCACTGCATACTGCGACGGTGTGTCTGGGTCCTCTGTCTCGCCTTCCTCAAAACCCTCTAGCTCCTCTGGCTGCTGCTGCTCCTCCTCTCCTGTCCGCTGACTAGATAAACCAGCCATTTCGCCAAGCCTAAACTATGCTTCACTGTGCCCCTCCTCCTCCTCTTCCTCCTCCAGTTCAGCTCCAATGGGGTTCATGTGGCCGTAAGATGTAGACGCCATGTCTCCAGTGCCCTGACCAGCCATGGTTTCCAACATGTGCTGTAGTACATGAAGCAGTGGAATCACGTCGTTCATCCCGTAATCCTGCCGACTGACAAATAAAGTGGCTTCCTCAAAGGGACTGAGCAAAAGGCAGGTGTCACGTATGAGCTGCCACTGGTTGACATTGAAGTTACACAGGGGAGTCCCCCTATCCGCTTGGATCATCAGGAAATCCGTGATGGCTTTTCTCTGTTCATATAATCGGTCCAACATGTGAAGGGTGGAATTCCAACGGGTGGAAACATCGCAAATCAGACTATGTTGGGGGATACCGTTCTGACGCTGTAGCTCAAGAAGGGTGTTTTTGGCGGTGTATGAGTGGCTGAAGTGCATGCAAAGTTTCCTTGAAGTTGTTAGGATGTCTTGCAGATGGGGGGAACACTTCAGAAACCGCTTGACAACCAGATTGAAGACGTGAGCCATGCAGGGGGCATGGGTCAGGCTTCCTTGGCGCAGCGCAGACAAAATGTTCTTCCCATTGTCGGTAACCATGATTCCCATTTTAAGTTTTCTTGGAGTAAGCCATGTTTGGATTTCCTGATGAATACATTTAAGCAGTTCCTCCCCTGTGTGACTCCGTTCGCCAAGACAAACCATGTGAAGCACTGCGTGACACCTCCGTGCCCTGCACACATGGTAGACTGGAGGGGCACTGAGACTTGAGCCTACAGTGGAGGGTGAGGAGATGGCGGAGGATGAGGAGGCCGAGTCGCACAGTGTCACAGGCCCAACGGGCAGGGAGCGCGGAGGCCGAAGTGGCGTGACCTGTCCAAGTTGCTGCTGCTGCAAAGGGACCACATTCACCCAGTGGGCCGTAAACGACATGTACTGTCCCTGACCGTAGTTACAGCTCCAGACATCGGTGCTGCCATGCACTTTGCTACACACCGACAGGCTCAAGGACTGGCCCACCTTCTGTTCAACAAAAGTGTGCAGAGCTGGTACTGCCTTCTTGGCAAAGAAATGACGGCTTGAGACTCTCCACCTCGGCTCGGCACAAGCCATCAGTTCTCTGAAAGGTGCAGAGTCCACCACCTGAAAAGGGAGCGACTGCAGCACCAGCAACTTGGACAGGAGCACATTCAGCTTCTGCGCCGTAGGCTGAGTGGGCGCATTCTGCTGTCTCTTGGACATGGCTTCGCTGATGGATTGCTGGCGGGATGCATGACTTGGAGGAGGAGGAGCAGGAGCGACAGAGGATGGGTATGACGCACAGCTGCCTTCGGCTGAGGTGCTGGAGCCTTGGCTGGCAGAAATTGGGAGCGGCGTGCCACTTGGTGAGGAAGCAGACTGGACCACCCCTTGGGAGCCTCGGTTCTCCCAGGTCGCTTTATGGTGACGCATCATATGTTGACGCAGGGCCGTGGTGCCAACATTTGGGCCCTGGCCACGCTTCACCTTCTGTCTACATATCTTGCATGTGGCCATGTTACCCTCCTGCGGATGCTTCAGGAAAAACTGCCACACTGCCGAGTAGCTACTTTTCCCACCAACAGGCCTCACTAATTCGCTGCTATTGTCGCCAACTCCAGGAACCCCTACCCCACTACCTCCCGATAAGGTAGCCTGCCGCGCAGCAGGTGCTCTTCCCCAGCCCCAGCCCCGGCCCCGTTTGGCTCCAGGCTTTACAATTGTGCTCCCATGCTGACTGCCAACCATGCTGCTAACACCTTGCTGCCTGAGCTGCTGACTCCGGGGCAACCTGCGCCCCTCTTCTCCTTATGATGACGATGAAGCCCCTTCATCACCCGGCTCCCAAGTGCGATCGGCTTCATCGTCATCATCATTATCACCGAATTGTGGCTGTACCTAACTGACACCGGATACCCCCACAGCAGACCTGAGATCAGTATATATGCACAGCAACAGTGGATAAGCAGGCTGCGACAGGCCAAATTACTTTAAATAAATGTGGAGCTGAAGATTAAGAGGGGTATGGTATGTTACAGAATGGGATACCCCCACAGCAGACTTGAGATCAGTATATATGCACAGCAACAGTGGATAAGCAGGCTGCGACAGGCCAAATTACTTTAAATAAGTGTGCAGCTGAAGATCAAGATGGGTTTGGTATGTTACAGAATGGGATACCCCCACAGCAGACTTGAGATCAGTATATATGCACAGCAACAGTGGATAAGCAGGCTCCAACAGGCCAAATTACTTTAAATAAGTGTGCAGCTGGGATACCCCCACAGCAGACTTGAGATCAGTATATATGCACAGCAACAGTGGATAAGCAGGCTGCGACATGCCAAATTACTTTAAATAAGTGTGCAGCTGAAGATCAATAGGGGTATGGTATGTTACAGAATGGGATGGCCCCACAGTAGACTTGAGATCAGTATAAATGCACAGCAACAGTGGATAAGCAGGCTCCAACAGGCCAAATTACTTTAAATAAGTGTGCAGCTGAAGATTAAGAGGGGTATGGTATGTTACAGAATGGGATACCCCCACAACAGACCTGAGATCAGTATATATGCACAGCAACAGTGGATAAGCAGGCTGCGACAGGCCAAATTACTTTAAATAAGTGTGCAGCTGAAGATCAAGAGGGGTATGGTATGTTACAGAATGGGATACCCCCACAGCAGACCTGAGATCAGTATATATGCACAGCAACAGTGGATAAGCAGGCTGCGACAGGCCAAATTACTTTAAATAAGTTTGCAGCTGAAGATTAAGAGGGGTATGGTATGTTACAGAATGGGATACCCCCACAGCAGACCTGAGATCAGTATATATGCACAGCAACAGTGGATAAGCAGGCTCCAACAGGCCAAATTACTTTAAATAAGTGTGCAGCTGAAGATTAAGAGGGGTATGGTATGTTACAGAATGGGATACCCCCACAGCAGACTTGAGATCAGTATATATGCACAGCAACAGTGGATAAGCAGGCTCCAACAGGCCAAATTACTTTTTATAAGTGTGCAGCTGAAGATCAAGAGGCGTATGGTATGTTACAGAATGGGATACCCCCACAGCAGACTTGAGATCAGTATATATGCACAGCAACAGTGGATAAGCAGGCTGCGACAGGCCAAATTACTTTAAATAAGTGTGCAGCTGAAGATTAAGAGGGGTATGGTATGTTACAGAATGGGATACCCCCACAACAGACTTGAGATCAGTATATATGCACAGCAACAGTGGATAAGCAGGCTCCAACAGGCCAAATTACTTTTAATAAGTGTGCAGCTGAAGATCAAGAGGGGTATGGAATGTTACAGAATGGGATACCCCCACAGCAGACTTGAGAACAGTATATATGCACAGCAACAGTGGATAAGCAGGCTGCGACAGGCCAAATTACTTTAAATAAGTGTGCAGCTGAAGATTAAGAGGGGTATGGTAAATTACAGAATGGGATACCCCCACCGCAGATTGAGATCAGTATATATGCACAGCAACAGTGGATAAACAGGCTGCGACAGGCCAAATTACTTTAAATAAGTGTGCAGCTGAAGATCAAGAGGGGTATGGTATGTTACAGAATGGGATACCCCCACAGCAGACTTGAGATCAGTATATATGCTCAGCAACAGTGGATAAGCAGGCTGCGACAGGCCAAATTACTTTAAATAAGTGTGCAGCTGAAGATTAAGAGGGGTATGGTATGTTACAGAATGGGATACCCCCACCGCAGATTGAGATCAGTATATATGCACAGCAACAGTGGATAAGCAGGCTCCAACAGGCCAAATTACTTTTAATAAGTGTACAGCTGAAGATTAAGAGGGGTATGGTATGCTACAGAATGGGATACCCCCACAGCAGACCTGAGATCAGTATATATGCACAGCAACAGTGGATAAGCAGGCTGCGACAGGCCAAATTACTTTAAATAAGTTTGCAGCTGAAGATTAAGAGGGGTATGGTATGTTACAGAATGGGATACCCCCACAGCAGACCTGAGATCAGTATATATGCACAGCAACAGTGGATAAGCAGGCTCCAACAGGCCAAATTACTTTAAATAAGTGTGCAGCTGAAGATTAAGAGGGGTATGGTATGTTACAGAATGGGATACCCCCACAGCAGACTTGAGATCAGTATATATGCACAGCAACAGTGGATAAGCAGGCTCCAACAGGCCAAATTACTTTTAATAAGTGTGCAGCTGAAGATCAAGAGGCGTATGGTATGTTACAGAATGGGATACCCCCACAGCAGACTTGAGATCAGTATATATGCACAGCAACAGTGGATAAGCAGGCTGCGACAGGCCAAATTACTTTAAATAAGTGTGCAGCTGAAGATCAAGAGGGGTATGGTATGTTACAGAATGGGATACCCCCACAACAGACTTGAGATCAGTATATATGCACAGCAACAGTGGATAAGCAGGCTCCAACAGGCCAAATTACTTTTAATAAGTGTGCAGCTGAAGATCAAGAGGGGTATGGTATGTTACAGAATGGGATACCCCCACAGCAGACTTGAGATCAGTATATATGCACAGCAACAGTGGATAAACAGGCTGCGACAGGCCAAATTACTTTAAATAAGTGTGCAGCTGAAGATTAAGAGGGGTATGGTATGTTACAGAATGGGATACCCCCACAGCAGACTTGAGATCAGTATATATGCACAGCAACAGTGGATAAGCAGGCTGCGACAGGCCAAATTACTTTAAATAAGTGTGCAGCTGAAGATTAAGAGGGGTTTGGTATGTTACAGAATGGGATACCCCCACAGCAGACTTGAGATCAGTATATATGCACGGCAACAGTGGATAAACAGGCTGCGACAGGCCAAATTACTTTAAATAAGTGTGCAGCTGAAGATCAAGAGGGGTATGGTATGTTACAGAATGGGATACCCCCACAGCAGACTTGAGATCAGTATATATGCTCAGCAACAGTGGATAAGCAGGCTGCGACAGGCCAAATTACTTTAAATAAGTGTGCAGCTGAAGATTAAGAGGGGTATGGTATGTTACAGAATGGGATACCCCCACCGCAGATTGAGATCAGTATATATGCACAGCAACAGTGGATAAGCAGGCTCCAACAGGCCAAATTACTTTTAATAAGTGTGCAGCTGAAGATTAAGAGGGGTTTGGTATGTTACAGAATGGGATACCCCCACAGCAGACTTGAGATCAGTATATATGCACGGCAACAGTGGATAAACAGGCTGCGACAGGCCAAATTGCTTTAAATAAGTGTGCAGCTGAAGATCAAGAGGGGTATGGTATGTTACAGAATGGGATACCCCCACAGCAGACTTGAGATCAGTATATATGCTCAGCAACAGTGGATAAGCAGGCTGCGACAGGCCAAATTACTTTAAATAAGTGTGCAGCTGAAGATTAAGAGGGGTATGGTATGTTACAGAATGGGATACCCCCACCGCAGATTGAGATCAGTATATATGCACAGCAACAGTGGATAAGCAGGCTCCAACAGGCCAAATTACTTTTAATAAGTGTGCAGCTGAAGATCAAGAGGGGTTTGGTATGTTACAGAATGGGATACCCCCACAGCAGACTTGAGATCAGTATATATGCACAGCAACAGTGGATAAGCAGGCTGCGACAGGCCAAATTACTTTAAATAAGTGTGCAGCTGAAGATTAAGAGGAGTTTGGTATGTTACAGATTGGGATACCCCCACAGCAGACTTGAGATCAGTATATATGAACAGCAACAGTGGAAAAGCAGGCTGCGACAGGCCAAATTACTTTAAATAAGTGTGCAGCTGAAGATTAAGAGGGGTATGGTACGTTACAGAATGGGATCCCCCCACAGCAGACTTGAGATCAGTATATATGCACAGCAACAGTGGATAAGCAGGCTGCGACAGGCCAAATTACTTTAAATAAGTGTGCAGCTGAAGATCAAGATGGGTTTGGTATGTTACAGAATGGGATACCCCCACAACAGACCTGAGATCAGTATATATGCACAGCAACAGTGGATAAGCAGGCTCCAACAGGCCAAATTACTTTAAATAAGTGTGCAGCTGAAGATTAAGAGGGGTATGGTATGTTACAGAAAGGGATACCCCCACAGCAGACTTGAGATCAGTATATATGCACAGCAACAGTGGATAAGCAGGCTCCAAAAGGCCAAATTACTTTAAATAACTGTGCAGCTGAAGATCAATAGGGGTATGGTATGTTACAGAATGGGATGGCCCCACAGCAGACTTGAGATCAGTATATATGCACAGCAACAGTGGATAAGCAGGCTCCAACAGGCCAAATTACTTTTAATAAGTGTGCAGCTGAAGATCAAGAGGGGTATGGTATGTTACAGAATGGGATACCCCCACAGCAGACCTGAGATCAGTATATATGCACAGCAACAGTGGATAAGCAGGCTGCGACACGCCAAATTAATTTAAATAAGTGTGCAGCTGAAGATTAAGAGGGGTATGGTATGTTACAGAATGGGATACCCCTACAGCAGACTTAAGATCAGTATATATGCACACCAACAGTGGATAAGCAGGCTGTGACAGGCCAAATTACTTTAAATAAGTGTGCAGCTGAAGATTAAGAGGGGTATGGTATGTTACAGAATGGGATACCCCCACAGCAGACCTGAGATCAGTATATATGCACAGCAACAGTAGCTAAGCAGGCTGCGACAGGCCAAATTACTTTAAATAAGTGTGCAGCTGAAGATCAAGATGGGTTTGGTATGTTACAGAATGGGATACCCCCACAGCAGACTTGAGATCAGTATATATGCACAGCAACAGTGGATAAGCAGGCTCCAACAGGCCAAATTACTTTAAATAACTGTGCAGCTGAAGATCAATAGGGGTATGGTATGTTACAGAATGGGATGGCCCCACAGCAGACTTGAGATCAGTATATATGCACAGCAACAGTGGATAAGCAGGCTCCAACAGGCCAAATTACTTTTAATAAGTGTGCAGCTGAAGATCAAGAGGGGTATGGTATATTACAGAATGGGATACCCCCACAGCAGACTTGAGATCAGTATATATGCACAGCAACAGTGGATAAGCAGGCTCCAACAGGCCAAATTACTTTTAATAAGTGTGCAGCTGAAGATCAAGAGGGGTATGGTATGTTACAGAATGGGATACCCCCACAGCAGACTTGAGATCAGTATATATGCACAGCAACAGTGGATAAGCAGGCTGCGACAGGCCAAATTACTTTAAATAAGTGTGCAGCTGAAGATTAAGAGGGGTATGGTATGTTACAGAATGGGATACCCCCACAGCAGACCTGAGATCAGTATATATGCACAGCAACAGTGGATAAGCAGGCTGCAACAGGCCAAATTACTTTAAATAAGTGTGCAGCTGAAGATTAAGAGGGGTATGGTATGTTACAGAATGGGATACCCCCACAGCAGACTTGAGATCAGTATATATGCACAGCAACAGTGGATAAGCAGGCTCCGACAGGCCAAATTACTTTAAATAAGTGTGCAGCTGAAGATCAATAGGGGTATGGTATGTTACAGAATGGGATGGCCCCACAGCAGACTTGAGATCAGTATATATGCACAGCAAAAGTGTCTAATCAGGCTGCAACAGGCCAAATTACTTTAAATAAGTGTGCAGCTTAGAGGAAATACAGAGGCTAATGAGATCTTACAAAATGGTAAAGTTCCCACAGCAGACTTGAGTTCAGTTCAGTATATATGCACAACATCAAAAGTAGCCTGAAACAGCTAACAAAGCCAGTCAGCCAGCCAGTAACACGCAGGCTGGATGGAAAAAAAAAAAAATCTCCCTGCGACTGCCTCCGATTTTTCCTAACTTTCCCTGCTTCTCGCTGACTTCCTGCCTGTCTCCTGCCTGTCCCTGCCTCTCTAACTGTCTCTCCCTGACTACAGCAGTGTCCTGTCTCTCACGAATGCAATAGAGAAATGAAGAAAAGCAAGATGTCCGCCGCCTTAAATAGCGCTGTGACGTCACCGGGCTTGCTGGCTGCTGATAGGCTGCATGTGACTGCCCCAGTATGCACTGGAGCGGGGTAGATGTCTGGACATGTCCCGTCCGCCATCTTAGAATGCCTGTAATGTAAATGAATGGATGTTAAAGAAAAACTTCGAGCGATCGAAGCACGGGGAAATTCGGATTCGATCCGAATAGAATTTTTCATGAAATTCGGATCGAATCCGGGTTCGTCCGGATCGATTCGCTCATCCCTAATGGTGATTGGCAACCAACACACATGAGAAGCACCTATGCATGTTTTCTTTGAGCTGGAAAAATCTTTTCTAGTTCGATGCATTTTTTTCTGTCTATCATGAAAATCGTAATCCATTCACAAATGTTGAATAAAGTTAGGGGTGTGGCTTTAATTTCACATTTATTTCCGAGGTCAGGGTTAACTTTGAGGGTTAATATAGGGCTTCATGGGAAATATTAGGCATTGCTTTTTGAAGTACAAAACACATGGAAAGCACCTCAATGTCGCACCAAGAAAATCAAGTACCGTATTTTTCGCCCTGTAAGACGCACCTGCCTATAAGACGCACCTAGGATTTGGAAGAGGAAAATAAGAAAAATAATATTCTGAACCAAATAATAGGCAATAATTCTCCAATTACAGTCAGAGTGGCATCCCTCCTCCAATTCCCAATATGCAGTGTGGCATTCCCCCCATCTCATTCCCATAGGCAGTGTGGCATTCCCCCATCTCATTCCCATAGGCAATGTGGCATTCCCCCATCCCATTCCCATAGGCAGTGTGGCATTCCCCCATCCCATTCCTATAAGCAGTGTGGCATTCCCCCATCCCATTCCCATAGGCAGTGTGGCATTCCCCCATCCCATTCCTATAAGTAGTGTGGCATTCCCCCATCCCATTCCCATAGGCAGTGTGGCATTCCCCCATCCCATTCCTATAAGCAGTGTGGCATTCCCCCATCCCATTCCCATAGGCAGTGTGGCATTCCCCCATCCCATTTCCATAAGCAGTGTGGCATTCCCTCCATCCCATTTCCATAGGCAGTGTGGCATTCCCCCATCCCATTCCCATAGGCAGTGTGGCATTTCCCCCCTCCCATTCCCATAGGCAGTGTGGCATTCCCCCATCCCATTCCCATAGGCAGTGTGGCATTTCCCCATCCCATTCCCATAGGCAGTGTGGCCTTCCCCCTCCCATTCCCATAGGCAGTGTGGCATTTCCCCCCTCCCATTCCCATAGGCAGTGTGGCATTCCCCCATCCCATTCCCATAGGCAGTGTGGCATTCCCTCCATCCCATTCCCATAGGCAGTGTGGCATTCCCCCTCCCATTCCCATAGGCAGTGTGGCATTCCCCCATCCCATTTTCATAAGCAGTGTGGCATTCCCCCACCCCATTCCCCATATAGGCAGTATGGCATCCCCCCTTCCAATCCCCATAGGCTATGTGGCATTCCCCCATCCCATTCCCATAGGCAGTGTGCCCCACATCCCATTCCCATAGGCAGTGTGGCATTCCCCTCCTACAATTCCCATTGACAGTGTGGCACCCCCTCCCATTACCATAGGCAGGATGGCATCCCCCCCATTCCCATATGCAGTGTGGCATTCCCCCTCATATTCCCCATATAAGCAGTGTGGCACCCCCCTCCCATTCCCCATTGGCGGCAGAAGAAGACGGGAAAAAAAAGTTAACTCACAAGCTAGGGGCAATCGCATGTTGCTGGCCTGGCAGCCACAATGCGGGAGGCCAGAAGAAGATGGAGAAGCGTCCCTGATGCTGCTTCTTACAGCCCGGGCACACACAAGCACCCAGATCCATAAATCGGGTGGGCATGGCCTGCACCGATTCGGTGCAGGCCACACCCACTCGATGGAGCTGCGTGACCCGGCCAGTAAGAAGCAGTGGCAGGGACAGGGACAGCGCCCGCCGCTCCTCCATCTTCTTCTGTCCTCCAGCTGCTGCCACTGCCTTTTCCAGCCGGGACACACGCGAACACCCGGGTCCGTACAGACCCGTACGCCCACATACTGCGCAGACCTGGGTGTTCAAGTGTTCCCCGGCCAGAAAAGACAGTGATAGCAGTGACGGGGACAGAGCCTGCCACTCCTCCATCTTCTTCTGGCCTCCCGCAGTGTGGCAGGCAGCCCGGTCAGCAATGCGGGAACGCACATAAAGTGTGAGTTAACTTTTTTTTACAATCGCCCAATTAGGCGGACTGACATTTTCCCCCCACTACAGGCCGGAAAATATGGTACCAAATCTCCCCCCTATAAGATGCATGTTCATACCCCCAAAAGTGTGTGTGGGGGGGTTGCATGAGCCTTGGGGTGTATATAAAAAAAACGTAAACTCGCAGGCACCGGCGCTCTTGTGTTGCTGGCAGTGCTGCCACACTGCGGGAGGCCAGAAGAAGCTGGAGGATCGGCAGGCACTGTCTCCATCTCCGCTGCTGTTAACGCTGCCTCTTCAGGCCCAGGGCACACTCAAACACCTGGCTCCATGCTGTAAGGAGCTGCGTGTTTGAGTGTCCCAGCTAAAAAGCAGCGGCTCCATCTGCCCTTCATCTTTTTCTAGCCTTCAGCAGGGTGGCAGCCTGGCGTATGTGAGTTGACTTTTTTTCTTTTTCTTCTGCCACCTATGGGAAATAGGAGGGGGGATGCCACACTGTCTATGGAAATAGGAGGGGGGAATGCCACACTTCCTATGGGAATTGTAGGGGGGATGCCACGCTGCCTATGGGATTAGGAGGGGGGATCCCACACTCCCTATGAAAATGGGAGGGGGGATACCACACTGCCTATTGAAATAGGAGAAGGTATGCCACACTGCCTATATGGGAAATGGGAGGGGGGAAAGGCACACTGCCTATGGGATTGGGAGGGTGGATGTCACACTCCCTATGAAAATGGGAGGGGGGATGCCACACTGCCTATGGGAATGAGAGGGGAGGATACTACAATGCCTATCGAAATAGGAGGAGAGAAGTTGCCACAATGCCTATGGAAATAGGATGGGTGGAATGCCACACTGCCTATGGGCAATGAGAGGGGGGAATGCTACACTGCCTATGGGAATGGGAGGGGGGAATGCTGCAGTGCCTATGGGGAATAGGAGGGGGAATACCACAATGCCTATGGGAATGGAAGGTGGGAATGCCACACTGCCTATGGGGAATGGAAGGGGGAATACCACAATGCCTATGGGAATGGGAGGGGGAGAATGCCACACTGCCTATGAGGAATGGGAAGGGGGAATTCCACACTGCCTATGGGAATGGGAGGGGGAGAATGCTACAATGCCTATGGGAATGGGAAGAGGGATGCCACAATGCCTATGGGAATGGGGGGGAGCTACAATGACAATGGGGATTGGGAGGGGGGATGCTACTCATCCTGTAATTAGGGGATTTTGAGCTTTGCCTAGTATTTGGTTCACAACATTTGGTTCAGAATATTATTTTTCTTATTTCCTCCTCCAAATCCTAGGTTGTTAAGTGTAACCAGTCACTGAAGAGAACTGTGGGCATTCTCACTTCAGGATTAAATCTTCCAACTATTCAATAAGCTTAGGATAGAAGCCTGCAGGGGAGAAAATGTATTATTATTTTTTTTTTTGTCTAGACTGTCACAGATAGAAACGATCCAGAGATCTAAAGTTCTGGGGCAGAACTCTTTCTCTTTAGATCCAATGTGGAATGAACATATCTAACATTCAAAAGCTATCAAGGTTTCCCCACCACCAGTACCAACTACAAAGTTCCTGGAACTTTTCATGTTCTTTATGGAAAATCCTACTTTGAAATCCCCCGAGCAGAGAATTTTAATCTCATTTGTGGCTGCGATTGGTTCTGAGGAGAGTGAAGAGGACATTATTTTCGCATAATTTCATTTGTCAGGAGAATCTTGCCTCTGACATTGGAGGCTGATTTAATTGATTTTAATCATACACCTGAGAATGGGAAATTGAGCCCTCTGTCCTGAAGAATAATTCTAGCCGGTCATAGGAATATCTCATTTGCAAGTGAGCACTTGTTTTTCTATTGCCACTCTATGTGCATCGCCTTTGTTTCCATGTTTTAAACAATAATAGTGAAGACGGAACAACATGCCAAACCGGAGAGTTCCTTTCCCCTAAATGTTTAAAGAGGAGAGCTGGTGATACAATGCTGGTGTCAGGGGGTATGATCATTTGTATGTCTAGACATTATTTTGCCTGTTAACATTGTGCAGTTATTTGGGGTTAAATGGCTGGCTTATTTACACTGATGGCTTTTGCAACTTGGAAAAAATATATCTACAAAATTGATTTTGCCAAATTATTTTTGTCATTGTTGAAACATGACAAACTGGATTGGGGCAATTGCACTGAGTAGTGTTATAAATAGAAAAAACAACTGTCAACGCTGATTTTTAACTGAAAATGTTTCCAGCTCTGTACCTTCCAATAGTTTGTTGACTATGATTATAAATGAACAACTCTTCTGAGATTGGTTTTGTGCAGATTTTTCCAAATCTGACTATGAGATTTCTTTAAGGTCAGGATTTATTTGACCAACCTAAAGGCATTTTTTCTTTGGAGATGTGATGGCAATGAATAGAGACTGTTTTCAACCGGCTCCCATAAACAGATACGGGGAGGCCGATTCATTAATAGCGGCAGGTAGCGACAGTTGTGCGACTATAGCAGTATTTTCACAGCGCCCGCTAGTTGTTGCTGTGCTTGGCCATTGTTCGGTTGTTGATAGCGACTGAGTCGGTGTGCAGTAATGTTGAATACGGGGTGACGAGTCGCTATTTGACAGGTTCCGCGATGTATGGGTGCGCATGATAGCGACTGGTCAGAGCGACTGGCTCCCACCATATTCATCAAAAAATTACGCTCAAAAAATTCTCGCGCTGTGAAATGCATGTTTAAACCCCAGAGCGCTGGCGGCGATGTGTTAAAAGTAGTTTTTTAACCCCCAAACCACCATATTTTTGGAAACCAAAAAAAAAAAATTGTAAAAGAATTTAGTAATATGAATACAATAATATCAGACCTGTAATATCAATTCTGCACAATTTTTTTTTTTTTTTTTTTTTTTTACCTTAAAAAAATTATCTAACATGGCAGAAGTGGTCAAAAAAAAAAAAACATTAATAACAATGAATTATGAATATTTAAAGATTGTTCCATTGAAATGCATTGGAGAGCGCCAGGTAGCGAGAGGTCATACCTGTCGCTGTTCAAGGTCGGACGCTGGCGCTGTGGGCTGAGGCTGGAATAATGATGAATGAGTGGCTATCTGGCGCTATCTCAGTCGCTAAGCAGGATCGGCTTGATAAATGTGTGATTGTGGTGGGGAGCCGGCGTTCTCGTGGCGGTGCCCGTCATTACCGGTCGCTCACCAGTCTCTACCTGTCGCTATTCCTTCATAAATAAGGGCCAAAGATGATGGTTATATTTAAAGCCCTGTACCTTCTAGTAAGTTGCTATTTTAGACTATGAGAAGAGGTGAGCAAACCTTCAAGCTTTGCTTCCTGAGGATTTGCCCATATTGTATGTGACCAGAAGTATTCTTTCTAGTTAAGATCGATTTGGTCTTCTTTCTAGTTAAGATCAAGGTATTTCTCGTTATTTCTCGTGATAAATGATTAGAGACTTCCCCCAGCTCCTACAAATTGACACAAGGTTGTAGATTATATTTCCAGTCCTGTACCTTCCAGTAGGGTTTTCTTTTATGCTCAGATGAGAGTAGAGAAAATCTTACATAATTCATATCAAGTTGATTCATCTGACTCTGACCATGAGATTTGTTTCAGGTCAGGATTGATTTGACCAACTAAAGGGTAGCCTGTTTTCTCCTTGCTTGTATAGATTCCAAGACTTAAACCTGTCCTGCCTTCACTGACCTCAGCCTGATTTTTGACTTTGGATCTGTTCTGCCAGCCCTGACTCCTTTTGTGGTGGGTATGGACCAGTTTACCATTAGTTTAGGTATGCATTAATAGACACTACCTTAAGTTCTACTTTTAATACGAGATGTGGTAGAGCTTACACTCTAGTTTAACTTAGAAATGGTTAAGTTACATAAGCTAAGTCACAGTTAGTTCAGTGACAGGTGCACAGGAAGAACATAGTTTTAATGTATCGATGTAGGGGCTCAGACTAGGGTAAATGTCAAAACACCTGGCATTACATGTGATGGATATGTACATTGGACTGACTCACCAGTTGGGTTTAGGAGGAACTCTAACCTTCAGTTTAGTAGGGGAAGAACACTATAAAAGAGGTAGGACACCTGTTAGAGAGAGATATTCATTCTCATTAATTGCAGTAACTGGGGTGAAGACTTGTGCAGGAGGAGAGGAGACCATAGCCAGACGGAGAGAAGGATTCAGCCAGAGCCTGATTCTACCTTGGAACAAGAAGCAACAGGTACACCCTGATTCTTCACGAGAGAGATAAAACCCCAAGCGACCATGAGAAGGGACATAACCTGCTGCAGCCTTATTCCTACTAAAGTGGAATTGACTTTGTATGCTTTTGATGGAAGTGACAACCTTTGATTGTATATGTGACTACTGAAGTGTACCAGAAGCTACTAATAAAGTGAGTAACTACTTTTTAAGAGACTTGTCTACTGTGGATTGTATGTGTACCCTGCAAGTGTTCAAAGCCGGCCAGCATCCCACATGCCACCCAAGAGGCCCTCCGAGCTCAGCATCCCGAACTCACTCCCCATATGATCAGGTGTTAACCCATTGGGCCATGTGTGCTACACTTTCTCTTCCAAACTTTTGTTGAGTTCATCTTTGCCTGATATTCCCCTAACCTTTGCGTGTACAAGAACTGTGTAGCTAGCGTGAAGAGCAGGTCTATCTATAAACCCTGGACCTTTGTAGATCGATTTTGCCCTTGGCACCAGTTCTCTCCAGACTGGGGTTCTTTCTGTTTCTTTCATATACATATTTGTACTTCCACATTTAGTTGTTCTGAATTGATAATAAAAAGAATAGCTATATGAAAGTATTACTGGAAAAGCAAATCATAATAGGTCATAGTTTAACCCTTTAACTGCCAGCCTACCTTGAGATTTTGTCACCCTTTGTTGCCAGACCATTTTGCACTATTTTGCGCTCCCCTTGTTCAACTGTGATTTTTGAAGGGATTTCCAGGGATTTCCCAGGAAAGTGATATATTGTTTTTTTCAGCAGAGTCTGGGCTTTAACATGAAATGTCTTGTTTGTCATTTTTTAGGTGTATTCTCAATATTTTTGGATGAAATATGTGCAGAAAACCCACAAAAAACAATTTTTTACAATTTGTAGTGTTATTTTGTAATAAAAAATGTAAGTTTGTCAATAAAATCTTATTGCGCGTGAAACCCCAATTTCTCCCGGTTACAGCGATACCACATATGTATAGATAGACACCCTTTCCTGCCCAGGAGACTCCCCCAAACTGAAACAACGCTTTAGGAGATTTTCAGATAAAATACAACTATGCTACGCGCTAAGCGCACCTTGCAGTTTTTCAAGATAAACAACCCTTTACATTTGAAATACCCCCAACAAACTATAGATTTTCTGGAAGTAAACACCTCAGGCTTTCTAGGCGTACCAGGCTTGTTGACATAGGTGCAGTTTTCTGGAAGTAATCCCTCAATATATTCTTTGGTTGCACAGGGTTTCCCTAAAAAAAGTATAAAAAAGCAGAATCAAAACCACATTTTCCTAAAAAAAACTATATGCAAACAAGAAAAAAACTGAAAATCTGAAAAAGCAACATGTCCCGAACAGAACAATACCCAGCATGCATAGCTACTGTCAAGGGAAGAGTTGCCAAATACACCAAAGTAAAGCATGTGCGTAGCGGTAATTTTACTTCAAAATTTCAGCTCTGCAGACAAAGTGCGCACCTTGTGCTTTTTCTACCAAAACAACCATTTACCTTTGGAATATCCCCCATAAACAATTCCCTGAAAGTACACATTTTAAGCTTTCTAAGCGTACCCAGCTTGTTGTCGTGGGCTCATCTTTCTGGAAGTAATCCCTTGAAGAATTCTTAGGTTGCACAGGGTTTCCCTAGAAAAAATGAAATGTATAAAAAAGCAGAATAAAAAACACCTTTTCCTAAAATATCAATATGCAAATAAGAAAAAACAAGCTAAATCTGAAAGCGCAAGGTCCCCCGAGCAGAACAATACCCAACATGCATAGGTACTATTAACCCTTTTAATTGCCAGCCTACTTGAACTTTTGTCACCCTCAGTTGGTCATTTTTCCCCATTTTGCGGCATGTTTAACCGTGATTTTTGTCGGAATTTCTTGGAAAATATATATATATATATATTTGCAGCAGAATTTAGGTTTTAACATTAAATGTCTTGTTTGTAATTTTTCTACTGTTTTTTAAATATTTTTGCGTAAAAAAAACAAAAAAATAAATAAAATAATATTTTTTAAAAATTGTCTCCTTTATTTTAAATAAAACATTTTTTAGTAATAAAAACCATATTGCATGTGATAGCCCCATTTCTCCCGATTACAACCGTACCACATATGTATCGATAGCCCCCCATTCTTGCCCAGGAGACCCCCCCCCAAACTGAAAAGTGCATTTTATAACATTTACAAATAAAATACTACTATCCACACTATAAACATAAGGGGTTAATTTAAAATGACAGGGACCCCCCTCCCGGGGGGGACCCCAATTTTTTTTGGAATTTTTGGCTAAGCCTAACCCTAAAAATTTTTTAAAAAATTGTGCCCCCCCCCCCCCCTGAGAGGGGGGTCCCTATGTCGTTTTCTTTTTAATTTTAATTCTTTAAAATTTTAATTTTTTTTTATTTTTTCTTTTTAATCCCAGGGGGTGGGGGGACCCCATTTTTTGGGGAGAATTTTAAGGGTTAGGGTTAGCCTAACCCTAACCCGTAAAGTGGACCAACACCCAGGATTTTCACTATCCTGGGTTTTGATCCACTTCCGCGGGGGTGCCCCGCTGCGTAAAACCCCCAAGAAAGGTATAAAAAACTCACCTCAGCCCGCTCCTACGGCACATGCGCGAGTGCTCGTCCAATCAGAGCGCTCAGAGCCGCTGTGGTATGCACGGACAAGGGACGGACAACCACAGCGGCTCTGAGCACGCTGGCAGCCGCATCTCGCGCTTCCCTCTAACAGGGAGCGCGCCCGCGTCGGCCATTCACAAACGACCGGCGCGTGTGCGCGACCTGATAGAGAGAAGCGCGAGATGTGGCCCGGCCATGCACCGTTGGAATGGGGATAAGGTAAGGCGAATGGGGCGTCCTGGGGGTTTCACACAGCGGGGCATCCCGATTTCGGATCGCCCCGCGGGGAGGGATCTGATCCGGGTCGATCAGCCTGGGTGTTGATCCACTTAAAAAAAAAAAAAGTAAGGGGGGGACCCCATTTTTGGGGGGAATTGTTAGGGTTAGGCTAACCCTAACCGTTAAACATTTTTTAAAAAATGACATAGGGTCCCCCCTCCCAGGGGGGGGGGGAACCTCATTTTTTTGGGGAATTTTAAGGGTTAGGGTTAGGCTAAACCTAACCCTAACCCTTAAAATTAAAAAAAAAAATGACGTAGGGTCCCCCCTACCCGTCATAACCAGCCCGGAACAAGCTATGGGGGCTTGTAGGAACAGAGTGGGGGGGGCCAGCTTTTGTGGCCCCCCCACCCTGCAGCCTACGAGCCCACATAGCCTATGTGGGCCCGGGCTCTTCTGCCCCCCCCCCCGGGCTTTGGGGAGGCAGGTAATTGGGGGTCCAGGGGTTAATGGCAAGTCACCCGCTAGGGCAGGTGACTTGCCAGACCCCAGCCTTGTGAACTGGTAAAGGGGTCTCATGGACCCCTTACCAGTTCACAAAGGGTTAACAGTTAAATAAAAAAAAACACACACAGAAAAAAATAATTTTATTAAAAAAAAAAAAATTTACTCTTTACTCACCTTCGATCGTCAGCTCCTGTGTCCCTCGTTGATCTGCTGTCAGATGCCGGTGATCGGCAGCCAGAGGAGGAGGGGACGCAGGAGATCAGAGGATCTCCTGTCCCCTCCTTCTCTCACCACCGATCACCGGCATCTGACAGCTGAGAGGCCTGGAGCTGTCGAGACGCCGGCCGAGTGACGTCATAAGCCCCGTCCCCAAAAGGGGCGGGGCTTCACGGCAAAATGGCGGCACCCGTCGGAGGAAGAGGGGAGAGAGCCTGAAAGGCTCTCTCCTGAAGATAGAAAGCCCTGGGGGGGGGGGGGGATCGGAGGCCCCCCGGGTGAAGAGGAGGGCTGGCGAGATCAAGCGCACATGGAGGTGAGTAAATGTCATTTTTATTTATTTTTTTTTTTTTACAGGAAAAGCCAGCGGCCGCAAAAATGGGGGGGGGCTACTCCGGCTCTCCCCTTCCTCCGGAGGAGCCCCAACGGGGGATTGGAGCCCCCCAGGGTGAAGAAGAGACCCTGCCGGTTCAAATGAGGGGTCGGGTAAGTGTTTTTTTTTTTAATTTTGAAGGCGCTAGCAGGGGGCAAAGCCAGGCACGTAAATTTTACGTGGCTGGCGTTTAACGGTTGGAGAGGCAGCCACGTAAAATTTACATGGCTGGCAATAGAATGGTTAAATACATATATAATAATAATAGTTTATAGTTTATTAAACATCACATAAAAGGCAACATTCATTTGCATGTGCAATTCATTGGAGTGGTTTGCGGGATTCGGTCCAGCGATCGGGCGAGTTGCTAATCACCAGTCTGAACAATCAGCTGCAAAGGGGAAAAGGTGAGTACTATTTTTTTATTTTTTTTTTGCGTGGTCAATCCCTTTAAGAGGGAATGCCCACTTTTCAGTGTATATCATTGTGTGCTAAAAGGATGCTGAGCTCGTAATTTTTTTTGCCAGTTTTCACTACCTTCAGTTGCTATTAGCAATCATACACCAGGTCAGCCAAGCCGATGACTGATTCATAGGAAATACTTTTGATACCCTCAGTTGCAACTGGCACACTAAATCAATGGGTACTGGGCCCAGTCCAATACCTGGCATTACAGCCCTTACTTACAGAACAGTTGACAACAGGCCCATCCCCTGAGTGATAAAGAACCTTAGGGAAGCAAATGGATATTTTCACCTGCAGATTACTATAGGGCTGGTAAAACACCATTCACACGGAAATACATAAATTATGATGTCCCATGAACAAAGCATGGACCACCAGACATTACAAAAGGAGGGAAATTTGCTTATTGTTTTTAAACATCACTTATTCTTAGCTTTTTTAAGTAAGTAATAACAATAGATACATGCACCCCCATAAATCAAAATGATTTCACATGCTCCCCAGTCTCCAGAAGACTGCACCATGATTCAGAATGTCTTAACACTTCCTATTTACATACTAATAATGGGAGTCATGCTAAATATTCGATGAAGCCAGTGTGTCTTGCAGTGTGCATTGCAACCTGCAAGTCACAATGACACACAAAAGAGTGCAAAAAAATGTCCTATATTTTCCCAAAAAATCACTGGTACATGTGATGGCACATTTTTACAGTTTAGGTACAATATTTTTCCAGTTCCAGCTCGCTATGGGCTATGCTTAAGCTTTTGGCAATTTTTTCGACATAGCCCATAGGGTTCTTTTGTTTCAAAAATTAAAAACAAATATCCATACCTCAATGGAAAAAGTATGTACCTAACCTGTTAAAATGCCCCATCACAGGTAGAGGTAATTTTGGGGGGAAAAAAAGTAAAAATTATTTTTGCACTTTTTTTTGTGTCTAAACACTATAAAGATCACCAAGATGCAGGTTGCAATTCATATCACAATGCACACTGGTAAAACCAAATAGATAGCATGACCCCCAAAGTCACGCAGTGGAGACTGGGGGAACCCTCTGAATACAGGTAATGATGTGTGTACTATATATTGAGACGATGTTCTGTTGATAACTAGTGATTTCAGGGGTACATGTGGGGGATGCAAACCTGACTATGTTCAACTATTCATATATGCATACTGTCTACTGAAACTAGCGCTACATTTCCTTAACACAGTTTTACACAGATATACTGTAAGATTCCAACCCACTGGATTGTCCTAGCACCTATTACCTATTTGTGTCTGGACCAGGTATTATTATGCATAGCTCACAATAGTATATGATTACTGTTACAGGATAAGCATTACACCTTTTCTCTCTTCTAGTACATTTAATACATATCACTCTGTGTGACCTATATATCCTTTTTTCCAAGTATACAGCATGTCCTGTTCCAGTAATTCCTTACGCCTGGGTTATTCCGCCAAAAGGTGGCACTGGACTGCAGAAGGACCTGTGGCCACTCCCGGCCCCATAAATAGCCAAGTACCTCCAACCAATTTTCAGTGTTTCTCTGCAGTCTGGACTGCGAAGATAGAAGATGGCTCTCTACTGCGCAGGGAGTGGGGCTTTTCAAGCCTAGGGCCCTGCAGGCTTATTTCCACCCGTTATGGACCCACTGCCTCCCAGCCTCGGCTGACGGTTCGGGTGAAGGTAGGACAGCACTAGGGTAAGGTGCTGAAGGAGCTCGGCTCCGGGCCGCAAGACCCTGTACCAAAGGGCAGCCGGCAACAGGCTTTCTATGGTGAGCCTCATTGGGATGCCCCAGCCTCAATCCTTGGGTCTTGGTTCCCTTCACCCTTCTCCCCTCCCCTCCCCTCTAAAAAGTTGGGCACGACTCTTTGTTGTGGCCTGCTCGGGGGGCGCCCGGGGGGCTGTATTTGTGTGTTTTGTGTGCTTTTTTGATGTTGTGCGGACCGTTGTACGGCGCTCCGCGGTGGTTGGCGCTATGTATTTTTTTAGGTTACTATCATGGTCTCACATAATCACAGTTTCGCGCTCTTCGGGGGGGCGGGAACCGCGGTGTGACGCGTTTTGCATCATACTCTCGCGGTCCACCCCTCTCGGTACTGCTGCCGGCGCAATTTGCGGCCTCGTCCTTGTGGTGCTGCGACGTGGTCTGGTCTTTGAGCGATCTGTCCGATTGGTCCGTGAGTCCCTTAAGGGGGTTTTGTTATATTGCTTTACTATGTATACAATGGGGATGTTTATTGTGTGCTTATTGTGTCTTGCTGACTGTGGTTCTCCTGGCCCTGTCCCTTACCATTCTCCCACCTTCCCTAGCGGCCTTTGGGGGGCATCCCAAAAAGGGTGGCTATTGCTAGCTGTGTCCCTGTACTGGCCGTTACGCCTGTATCTAAATCACCATATGGAGGCTTCTGGGGACGATGTGCTTGGGGTTCCTTCGGGAAAAGCCCAGCTGTGTGTTGCGTGTGGGGTATCTGCTGTTAGTGACGGTGTCAGGGTGTGTTTGACCTGTGCCCAACATGTGCTTGCGCTGCAGCCTGGGTTCTCTGCTACGGGTCCTGGTGATGCGCCCCTTTCTACTTCGCCTACCCCCCCACGCTTGCATCTGACCCCCAGTGAGGGGCACATTGGCGGGGAGTCTCATTATGAATTGGCTTCACGGGTGGCCAGCATTGAAAAGCATATTGCTGGGTCAGCCTCGCGTAAGGCTTCTGTTAAGAAGCGGCATTTATCTCCCGCTGCTTCCCTCTTTCCTGTGGAGGATGAGGGACTTTACTCATTGTCTGGCTTTTACCCCCTCGAGGAGGGGGAATTATTCTCTGATTCCGAATCCTCTGAGGAACTAAGTTATATGGTCTAAGTTATATGGTTATATGGTCTAAGTTATATGGTGGTACCGGGTCTCCTTTTGGAGAAGACCCATGGTCCTCAGATGACACTGACAGGTTATTGACTCACATTTTTGAAGTGCTTTGTATTTCCCCTCCTGCCGTGGCTCCACAGCAGCAGGCTGAGCTTTTCCATTCTGTTAAACCACGCTTGGAGTTCCCTGAGCAGAATCACTTTAATAATCTGGTGATCAAGGAGTGGGAACGCCCTAGTAAGCTACCTGGGGTGCCTAAGAGTTGGGACAGGAGGTATCCTTTTCCCGCTGATGTGATTAAGCGTTGGTTCTGTCTGCCCGAGGTGGACGCGCCCGTCGTAGGGTTGTCTAACACATCAGTCATGCATTCACCTGACACTACTATCCTGCGGGATGGTGAGGACCGGCGCTTGAACCAGGAGGTGGTGTCCTCTGGATACAAGATAGAGTTTGCAGCCTGGCCGCCCCCAAGATTTATCAGATCCCGGATGGCTCAAAACCCCCTGTCAGTTCAGGGCTTGCGGCTTGCGGTCCGAAACCTTTTGGAGTTGGGGGCCATCTGCCCTGTGCCTCTCAGGGAAAGGGGCAGAGGCTTCTATTCCAATCTATTCACTGTTCCCAAAAAGGATGGGTCCCTCAGGTCCATCTTGGATTTAAAGCACCTTAACAAGTTTGTCAGATTCAAGCATTTTCGCATGGAGACCCTACACTCAGCAGTCGCTACTCTGCGCCCGGGCAACTTCATGACATCAGTAGACATCAAGGACGCTTACCTTCATGTACCAATCATCCCAGGTCATAAAAAAATTCTCAGGTTTGCTCTGGAGGAACAGCACTACCAATTTGTGGCCTTATCTTTCGGTATCACTAGAGATGAGCGAACCGGTTCGGACGAACCGGAATTCGCTCCGAATTTCAGGAAATATTCGATTCGGCACGAACCCGAATATTTTGTGGTTCGTGCCGATCGAATTTTTCCTGAAATAAAAAAAAAAAAATGCCGGCATGGTGGGAGCTGACAGCGGAGCCGGCCGGCCCGCTCCCACCATGCCGGCATTTAAAAAAAAAGGCAAACACTTACCTGCAGGTCCGGAGCGTGGAGGCCGGCGCCGCTCTCAGCTGTCATCTGAGGGCGCGTCATCATGACGCGCCCTCAGATGACAGCTGAGAGCGGCGCCGGCCTCCACGCTCCGGACCTGCAGGTAAGTGTTTGCCTTTTTTCTCAAATGCCGGCATGGTGGGAGCGGGCCGGCCGGTTCAGCTGACAGCGGAGCCGGCCGGCCCGCTCCCACCATGCCGGCAAAAATGCTTTTTTTTTTTTTTTTTTTTTTTTAAATGCCGGCATGGTGGGAGCGGGACGGCCGGCTTTACCGGCCCGCCGGCCGGCATTTTTGATGGGGAACTTCGTAAAAGTTCGATTCGGCCGAACCCGAATTTCTTTGTGAAATTCGGCGAATCGGCCGAATCGAACTTTTCAAAAGTTTGCTCATCTCTAGGTATCACCTCAGCTCTCAGGGTATTCACCAAGGTACTGGCGGGTGTGATGGCTCTGTTGAGATCTCAGGGCATTCGCATTCTCCCTTATTTGGACATTCTGATCTCGTCTCAGTCTTTCCATGAGGCAGAACTGGATACCCAGATGCTGGTGTCCACACTAGAGTCCTTCGGCTGGGTGATCAACCATCCCAAATCTTTCCTGTCCCCGTCACTGGTGAGGTCCTTTATGGGTATGACTCTGGATACATCTCAGGTCAAGGTTTTTCTCCCTCAACAGAAGGTGGAGAGTCTTCAAGCGCTGGCCCAGTTTCTTCATTCTTGTCCTCATCCCTCCATCCGGCAGGGGATGCAACTGGTGGGCCTGATGGTGTCTTGCTTCGAGGCGGTACCCTATGCTCAGTTTCACATGAGACCTCTTCGGCTACACCTCTTATCAGTGTGGGATCAGGACCCTGTGTCCCTGGATCAGGTATTTGTTCTGTCCCCCCTGGTCAGACGGTCCCTCTCGTGGTGGCTGGACTCAAGGAACCTCTTGGTGGGCAGGACCTTTCTGTCCCCTTGAAATTCCAGGGTCAGTGGGACCCCCAGGAGGCCCATACTCCTATCAACATTCTAGAACTGGGAGCGGTAAGGTTGGTTCTCCCCAATTGACCCCACACCTTCGGGGTCGGCCTGTTCAGATCCGGTCGGACAACCAGACGGAGGTTGCCTACATCAATTATGGAGGCAGACTCCCTGAGCAGGGGGATGTCTTGGCTGGGGGAGTACTCCCTCAGCAACAGGGTGTTTCGCTCCCTGTGCTGTCGCTGGGTTCTGCCGGATGTAGATCTGTTTGCGTCCCGTCACAATCACAAGCTTCCATTCTTTGTCTCTTTGTCTCAGGACCCTCTGGCCTTCGCCACGGATGCGCTAGCAATGCCTTGGAAGGGGTTTTGGCTCCTCTATGTGTTCCCTCCGTTCCCTCTGTTGGGCAGGGTGCTGCGCAAGATAGCCCAGAAGGGGGTGCCAGCCATTCTGGTGGCCCCCTGTTGGCCAAGAAGGGTGTGGTTCGCAGACATCGTGCAATTGGCAGTAGATCAGTACGTCCTGCCCAAGGATCAAGACCTGCTCACTCAGGGACAGCTGTGCCATCCCAATTTACAAATGCTAGCTTTGACGGCTTGGCTGTTGAAACCTCCATCTTGAGGGAAAATGGGTTGCCTGCCTCTGTTGTTGATACCATGATCAGGGCTAGGAAGAAGTCCTCGTCCTTTATCTACTACAAGGTCTGGCATGCTTACATTGCCTGGTGTGAGTCCAAATCTCTTCCCTCTCGGGTGTTTTCTGTTCCCAGAATTCTGGAATTCTTGCAACATGGTTTGGATTTGGGCCTTCAAATCTTCTACAAATCTTTTGCCAGTCACCGTTTGGTTAAGACTTTTTTCCAGGGGGTTTCTCATGTGCGTTCACCACGTAACCTATGTTACCAGTTTGGGATTTAAATCTGGTGTTATCTGCTCTGCAGGGTCATCCTTTTGAGCCTCTCCGTGAGGCTGCTTTGCCTATTTTGACTCTCAAGGTAGCCTTTTTGGTGGCTATTACTTCTGTCAGGCGTGTTTCTGAGTTGGCGGCGCTTTCCATCAAACCTCCTTATTTTGAGCGACACCAGGACAAGGTGGTGTTTCGTTTTAAACCAGATTTCTTGCCTAAGGTTGTGTCTGCTTTTCATCTCAATCAGGACATTGTCTTGCCTTTCTTGTGTCCTAATCCTATTTAAACAAAAGCAATTCCCGCACTGCCGAGTATGACACTATGAGATTCTGGATGCTGGCTAGGGAGGGGTCAACCCTTCAGGGTCAATTACATCTAAAGGAAACAGATGGTGAGTAACCAGCCCGAACTCACCAGGACACCCCCTCCTATCTTTACAGATACAGTGTCCTAATCCTGCTAATTCCAAGGAGAGAACTCTGCATTCTTTGGATGTGGTCAGGGTTCTGAAATTTTACTTGGTAGCTACTGAATCTTTCAGGAAGACTGATGCTCTTTTTGTTCTTCCTTCTGGTCCCAGGAAGGGTTTGCCTCCGGCTAAGTCCACTATCAGCAACTGGATTTGTCAGGCTGTGGTGCAAGCCTATTCTGCTAAGGGGAAGGAACCTCCCTTTCGCCTTACTGATCATTCCACTCGTGCTGTTGGTGCCTCTTGGGCCTTTCAGCACCAGGCTTCTGTTGAACAAGTTTGTAAGGCCGCAACTTGGTCTTCTGTTCCTACTTTTTCCAAGTTTTACAAGGTTGATGTTCGGGCCTCAGCTGACGCTGCTTTTGGCTGCAAAGTTCTGCAGGTGGCAGTGATTTAAATTGCACGCTTTTGCTCTTTGGGGATCCCACCCTACCTTACGGACACTGCTTTTGGATGTCCCAGACATAAGGAATTACTGGAACAGGACGTGCTGTATACTTGGAAAAATACAATTCTGTGAGTACTCACCTGTAGAATTGATTTTATAGTATACAGCACGTCCTGTTCCACCCCTCCCTTGTTATCATTTTTCCTGGTTACCTCTGTGTGGTGATTGTTCAAGTTTATTTTGGGTTCTTATCCATTTTTTGATTCTCCCGGCTTCTTGTATAACTGCTTGTCAACACTGGAAATTGGTGGGAGGTACTTGGTTATTTATGGGTCCGGGAGTGGCCACAAGTCTTTCTGCAGTCCAGCGCCACTTTGTGGCGGAATAACCCAGACGTAAGGAATTACTGGAACAGGACGTGCTGTATACTATAAAATCAATTCTACAGGTAAGTACTCACAGAATTGTATTTTATTGTCATTGTAAACTACTGGTTGTGAAAGTCTTTTGGTTTAATACAATATTATTTGTTTGCACAAGCATCTGTGAGTTTTTGGCGAAAATAGGCTTATGCTCAAAAGGCAGGACAGGAGATGCAGATATTGGGACATACTAGGGGAGAAGATCATACTAAATATAGTTTATCTGATTAAATCAAATTATAAATGTAATGCTTTTCTAAAAATGATAGCACAAAACATGTCTTTCTAAAGCAATTGGCTTATTCCCATGAGCAATATTGATTTAACCCACATACAGTACCAGGACAAAAATAAAAGCTATATCTTAACAGGATAATGTTGGCAATAGTGACCTTCTCTTACATTTGCAGCCACACACCAATGTGATTTATTAAAAAGCTACCATTGTGTTTGTATCTTTCACACCCCCTGGATCCTTTCACAGGCTTGTGCAAGCCTTTTACATAGGCAACCCAGTAAGTTGGTATACAGGTGGTATTAACAGCTGTGCAACATGGTCTGCAAATAATAAAAATAGGCTGAATTACTGTAGTATACTGTACACAAAGTGTAAATTAAGATACTTACAATACATGTGAGAAAAGCAGGAATACACAGTTATACTGAAATACACAAGAAGAGATGGCCCTGCCCTTGGCTTACAATCTAAAGGATAAGAGGTGGATTCAAAAGTTGGGTCACAAGTAATATAAGTGATATGCTCATCTGAATAGGTGGGTTTTGAGGGTACCCTTAAAGGCTTGAAGGCTTTGGAAGTGCAAACTCTATAGATTAAAGCATTCAAGAGTAATGGGTGTGAAATCCTGAATGCGGGGGTGTGAGGAGGGGATTAGAGTTGAGGATAGGAAGAGATCCTGGGAAGAGTGGAGATTGCACCTGGGTTGGTATTTGTTGGTAAGCTAAGAAATGTAGACAGAAGCTTGATTGTAGAGTGCTTTGTAAGTTAAGTTTAGCATTTTAAATTGAATTCTCTCAGAAAAATGGCAGCCCGTGGAGGGACTGACACAGAGAAGCAGCACTAGAGAAAAGAGAAGAGATGTATGAGTCGAGCAGCAGAGTTGAGAATAGATTGGAGGGGCGCCAATCTGTTTGTTGGGAGACCACAAAATTCCCAGACAGGCACAGACAAGGACCCTCTTCCTTCCCAATGCCAGTTTTTAACAATCCCAGGTTGTAATTTACATCAACTGTAAAGATAACGAGGAGCTGCTGCGAAGAGACAACACAACAACACTCTATTCAGGAGGCACTCTACAAGAAATCAGCTGTCTGAGAGCTAAGGTGGCAAACACATGTGTACATACAATATAGGCCGGGGAGGCACCTGCTATTGTACCTGTGGCAGAAGAGTCACAGTAAAAGCTCCCTCCCCCCACCTTAAAGCACTGGAGCCAATGTTCAGACTGACCCACTATATGATCTGGGCAATGGGGCCTGGAAGCCGCAGACATTGGTCTTAAATGTGCTTCAGGCTGCCTGGTCATATTATGGCTGTCAACACGAGTGGTGGGGGGGTCATATTTTCACTCCATGCTCAGTAGTGTCTGTGGCTGAAGATGGAGGTCCCTCTCACTCCAAGTCTTCCTGCAAGCTGGTAAAGTGGTGGTGGAATAAACTACACCAGTGTTCGCCAACCCTCTCCTCGAGAGCTACCAACAGGTCTTAGATCTCCACACAGGTGCAGAGGTAAAGTAAATAATGCAGCAGCAGAGCTATAGAGCTGCTATATAGAGATCTGCAAAACATGTGTTGACTTATGAGTAAGGGGGTTGGGGAACACTGATCTACACAATGCTGAGGGATGAGCAATATGTGTGCGGGAATATTTAATACTGTGGGATTGGATGGATTTAATGTTATTGATGCTGATGGCTTTACAAATCTTAAAAACAGGTCAAACACATTAACTGAAATTTTTTCTGCACATTGATGCATACAGTTTATGGGAACTTGTTGTGTCAATGCAAACTATTTATTTAGCTGTGCTCCATCACACATTTTAATTTTGGTATATGGATTTTCATTAAAACAAATCCTTTATTGCAATAGTTAAATCCTAAAATAATGACAGAAGGCCACTGGAAAATTTTAAATACAGAAAAAGTGAAACATAATTAAATAAAAGTAGACTATCGAGAATGCAAAGAGCTATGTTACAGATGAAAGGGAACAAATGCCTATACTATCATCCATACTTGTGTGCATCTTGTCTTCTCCAGCCTGCTCTCCCAGGTATACAGATCATCCTACGTACAAGCTCCTATTAAGGAGAAAATTAGTGTCTGTGCTGATGATGATACAGCCACCCCCGTGAGGGAGAAGCCTTTCCTGTGCCATCTGCCCGGAATAATGCAAGCTGTTTCCTGACTGACTTATATACCTGTTTAATAACACCCAACTGCAAACAGGAGAGCGTGACATTGTCCCTGGCATCACTGACCTTGTCTCTATATAATGTTGGTGACATTTTTAAGAAGCTTAACCTGCTACTTTTTTAACGTAATCTGAATTGTTTTGTAAATGTTGCAATTTGATAAAACAGTCACAGCTAATCTGGAAGAATCAGTATAATCTACTGTATGTCACTTATTATGACCAGTGACTCTGGGGAAATGAGGTAGACGTCCAGCCAGGAGCATTGCTTAGATCTAGTGAAACTACAAATTATCGAGCTTTAATGTTTTATAGGTTATAAATTCTCCAGTCAGTTTACTTCTGTTGTTGACCTTGTGCTCCCCTGTTCTTCTCCCCAGGCTACGCCTACTAGCTTCCATGTACTGTGCATTGTTACCCTTTCTCTTCCCCTCTTTTAATAGATCCTAATTTGCAAGAATTTGTATAATCTATATGGTTAGTTATGATGAGGGCCATTCCTCAGGAGTGGGTTTCTAAGAAAAGGGCATCGCTTGCATTTTTTGCTGTCCCTTGGAACCCTTACCAACTTACAAACATTTAAAAAAGGACCAATATGAAGTTTTAAAATAAAAAATCAAGAAGTTTAGAGTCAGCTAGACCAGGAGTGAGCTCCGAACCTGGTGGACCTGCAATGAGGAACCTGCCAACCTGACCGGTGGGGGGCAGGTAAAGAAATGCGTAGCAGATGTTAGTTCTTTTTTTTTTTCCTTGTAAACTGGTAAGTAGTGTAAGGGGCCCCTATACCAGTTCACAGGTTAGTGATGGCTGGCATGCCACCTGCCAGCACCAGTGGGTGGCACATCAGAAATTTGATCAGGATTTTGCCAGTATCCAGGCAGAATCTAGTTATAACCCAACACTAAAGCCCATCACTACTTTGTACCTTTTTTAATCCTCCTAATTTAGAAGAATCAAATGAACTATATTACTTGTTATGACTAAGTGCATCTCCCAGGCAGGGAGCCAAATATAACAGTAAAGCAGGACCTTGTGACCTTTGTTGATAAAATAGTAATATATTAAACACTGCGTCTAAATTAGCTTGTTGTGGTCCACCCGTATTTTTTGTATCTGACCTGACGGAAAATTGCATTGGGAGTTCTATTATTAATAGGATCAGTTTTCTAGGAGACTGTCAAATCACTCATCTAAGATCTGAACGTGATCTCTGTTGCATTGCTCTAATTCCATTGATAAGGATGATGCACCATGGGTCCTGGTAGCTAATGAAGCCTTGCTGACTTTCTTTAGTAACTCTTCAGAGACATTGATTAATCACTCCCTCTGCGCTTTACACAGGTAATGACAAGATCATCATTAGACAATGGTTCTGATGAGGGCCATCTTAAGGACTTTAGAGACCCTAACTGTCAACCATTATATCTTTGTAGATGTTGTTGGGAAGTTCAGCCAATCAATCTTGACAACTGGGTTTCTTTCCATTTGTCCAATGTGTGATTTATATAGCTTATCAATTAACAATTTGCACTGACATATGTCCTAGATTTCAGCCAAGGGACATATGTTCAGGTCTTTGGTCAAACTGGACAATGTGTGACAATGTCAAACTGGACAATGTGTGTTCATTGAGCAGGGAAGACTATTAGGAATATATGGCTTGAGCAACCGTCCTTGATCATTTGTAACTTGAATTCTCTCTGGCCATCATAGATAAATGGTTGCAATAGCAAAATGTACATTTATTCTCTCTTTATCTTTATAGGAACTGGAACGGCTGCCACTCACTAACCATACTAACCATACAGGCAGGTGGGAAGAGTTTAAGATTACCATGATCATGAATTACACTTATCAGCAAACATTATGCTTAAATATGCTACATCACTTGAGATTAGCTGCGCATGCAAGTTATGCAATTGATCATTATGCAACCACAAGCAATACATACATTGAAAGTATACCTTTTGTTCCACATGCTGAAACAAATTTACAGCTGCCATTTGAGTGGCCGATCTAGTATATGTTGAATTGCAGTGTTGGGGACCCCTGGGTTAGCAGAACCATTAGGGGAACAGCTAGCCTGGAAGATAATATTCACCTAAAGGAACTAATAAGCAACTCCAACAGATTATGGCAAAAAGTGACTGTAGTATCAGATTAAGGTATACATATAGTTAAGTAATTAGACATGTGTCTGACATGTGTCAGACTTTCAAGAAGCCTGGAATGTTCTGCACATGGTTTGGGCATTTGCCTTGCTGTGTTAATGTCACAATATTGCTGTAGCTGGGTGGGATCAGCAATGTTTTAAGTAAGGAAACAGTCAGAAACAGACTGTCATTGGACCCAGCAAGAAGCCTGGGGACCTGCGGAGGAGACTAAAAGCCAAGCTTTCTTCATATATTGTTGGGTTGGGCTGTGCTGTGCCAACTAGAGTTGCTAAAGGGGAACCAAGGCCTGGTACTCTGTGATTGGGAATGTGCTGTGTTACTGGAACTATGGCTAAAGACGTTGCACTGTTGGAACAGCTTTATGGGACGTTAGAGTTCATCCTTTAAACAGTAAGCAAGTTCTTAAAGAGGAACATCAGAGGCCCAGGAGTCTAAAAGACTCCATGGCCATCCAAGTTCCACTCCTTGGGGAATCCTGAATTGGGATGCCACACTGTGTAAAACCCTCCATAAGCCCCGTTTCACTCAACTTGTCCGAGAGCGCTCGCCGCATCTCTGCACTGTATCCCGGCTAGCTGTGTGTGCACCCGACGGCTAGGAGGTGAGCAGGGGATGCGACTGGTGGCACACTCGGCTTCCTTCGGTGACGCTCAGCTGCTTATCCATCCAGGAGGCTTAGCTGTCAGCGGAGGCGAAGGGAGCCCAGTGAAAGTGAGCCTGCCAATTGATTAAAGCAGCCCCTTAGCCAATCAGTGTGCTAATTTTCACCCGAGTCTGCGTCGTGGGGGTGACAGGAAGGTGAGTGACCTAGGGGCATACACACAGCAACACACACACAATTCCAGATGACCCCCACTGAGAGGAACAACCCCACCTAAAATCATTTTTTTTTTCCTCTTTAGAAGACTTTTTGGGGACTGTGTGTGCATCCCATCCTGGCAGTGTGTAGGCTTGACAGCACCCACATCCCATACAGGACACCTCAAGGATCGAGAAGAATGCACCCATGTTAACCCCTCTCACCATTACAGGGGCAAGCATGCAGGACCTACAATTGATCTATGTTGTTTCCCTGTATGTAACATACGGCCTTATTTATCAAGGGCTAGCGCCAGGTAGTGTCTGACGAGTGCCAGGTACCGCCAGCTAACGGCGGCTACCGAATCAAGTACGCCCGGCGGCGGTCACAATGACGCATTTATCACGCTAAATGAGGCTAGCGCCGGCGAGAGCGTCAGCTAGCGCGGGATTCATCATGTAGCCGACTGCAACGAACAGCGCCGCTGCTAATCCCATCACAGCGACAGGTATGACCTCTCGCTACCTGGCGTTGTCCAATGCATTTCAATGGAGCAATCTTTAAATAATCATAATTAATTGCTATTAATGTTTTTTGTTTTTTTTTAATGTCAAAAATTCTGTGACCACTTCTGCAATGTTAGGATTTTTTTTTTAAGTAAAAAAAAAAAAAAAAAATTGTGCAGAATTGATATTACAGGTCTGATATTCATGTATTCATATTACAAAATGGTTAGAAAAACTTGTATAATTTTTACATTTAAAAAAAATGGTTGTTTGGGGGTTAAAAACTACTTTACACACATCGCCGCCAGCGCTCTGGGGTTTAAACAAGGAATTCACAGCGCGAGAAATTTTTGAGCGTGATTTGTTAATGAATCTGCAGCAAGCCGTTCGCTCTGGCCATTCGCTGTCAGGCGCACCCATACAACGCGGAACCTGTGAAACAGCGACCCCTAACCCCGTATTCAACATTACCGCACACCGACTGAGTCGCTGTCAACAAGCAAACCCCGGCCAAGCACAGCGAATACTAGCTGGCGCTGTGAAAATCACGCTACTGGCGCTCATCTGTCGCTACCTGGCGCTATTAATGAATCGGCCTCATGGAAACATAAAAATATAGGTTGACAGCAGAAGGAGACCATACGGTCCATCTAGTCTCCCCTTATGTGTATACTGTATGTACTCTTTATCTTAGAATAGATTTGTGCTTATCCCAGGCATGTATGTAGTGCTAATACATTTTAAACATTGGCTGCCAGTCATGAAAAGGGTAACATATAGTTATTTTAAGAGCAAGTGTACAATAGTTTTAGATTTTTTCTTCAAGCCTATTTTGCAGTTGTATGTGACATGGGTATGGAGAGAGCTGTTGCAGTGTACTCTCAAGCCTGTGTTTTTGTGGTTTCAAGCTGCTATTTGTAATAAAGGAGGGATGGCAGCCGCTCAGACCAATTTATAACTAACCTGGGAGGTGCACGTGAGCAGGGCAATTAGGATACACAAGTCTTAAAACCCTGTTAGCTTGCAGGCAAACCTATAATATGTCTCTAAATTTGGTTAAAAACAGAGGGCTCGGTCACACACATCTGCAGAAGTATGCTAAAGCTGCACCACGGCATGGTGCCTCTGTGAGGTGCTGCTCATGCATGAGCCATTGGACTAGGAAAGAAGGTGAGTTTATGAGTTTATGGGAAAGAAGGTGACCTGGGGGGGTATCGCATCCCGATTCTGGATGCCCCGGGGGGGGAGGAAATCAAGCATATAGATTCCTGGGCTGATCTCCGTGGGTTTTGGTCCACTTTAAGACTACAGCTATTTGTAAACCTACATCATGATATGGGGGATTGGTTGTTTGCCCAGAGAATGCATGAAAAATAAAATAAAAGGGGGATAAGTAGCCATATAAGTTCCATTTACAGTATGCTCAAAAGCAACTTTTTATTAAACAAACATTAGAGTTGTAGCAGATCACCAAAGCACAGTCTGTGGTTATGTACCTTAAACAGTTGGGGTAGAGGGGTAGCTGTAGGCATGCTCAATGGCTGTTGTCTGAACCAGGGGTAGCATGGTCAGTAACAAGGGTTTGGTCCAATTAACAAGGGGTTAAACGAAAAAGTATATAGAGTCAAGACAAAGATTAGAGATCAAATGAACAGAGGTTCATGTTACAGAAGGACAGAGGCAGGGATGTAGTCACAGGTCAAGCATGAGTTGGTAAGAGAGGTCCACAAGGTTTGCAATGACATAGCACACCATATTGCCAGAATGCAATCAGGGGCAACGTGGGAAAGACAGGACCTGGCTTTATTGTCAGCAGAGAAACTGGCCAAGTTCTGGGTTTGTGGCCTCAATGGCCCCAACAGTAAGACCCTAACCCTGCATGCCCCATAGGCAGTGCAGAATCTCTAAGTGCTTGCAGGGTAGCTGGGTATATGAGCATGGCATTCAGCATCTACTGTACCTGCAATTGTTATCTTCCCTAAGCATCATATTTATTATTGATCAACCCATAGCTAGCAGCTCAAGTAACCTGCCGGCAAACCAGTTCCAAAAGCAAATCATTTAGGGGCAGTTGGAAGCTCCTGGGCTCCAATATGCACTCTACGAAATTCAAACTGATGGGTCACAAGACCAGAACTGATCTGTAAATGGCAAGTGTGATACAAACTGGGTATAGGTAGAAGTTAATGAAGCATGTTCATATTTATGCACCTGATACTATATCCCTGCACTCTTTTTCTGGAGCTAGCAACTGAGTAAAACTAAAACTCAAAGAGATTTAGTATGTATTTGCTCCCTGTGCTAGTAACCAGTTCTTAGTTAACATACACCTGCAATCTTAAGCTGTAATCTAAACTGCTGTATGTTGAGGACATGTTTACCAATTTCAGGCTTGAAGCCACCACTTCTAAAGGATGATGGTACAGAAGTAAATGTTATCTACTCACCATGTACCTCCTCTAGACCTTCTCTTTTAAAAGCCCAAAACCAACATGAATTTTAAGGGAAATTATTTTTTTCTACACTTGAATTGTCAGATGTAATTGACGCTAATTAAAACTGTCAACCTACAGCTCAATAAAGCTTAAAATTAATGTTTCAGCACATTCTAATATTTTGTAGTGGCACTATAATTACAGAGTTCTCCAATTTTATTTAAGCATCTTTTCATTATCTTGCACTTGGAACATCTCTTAATGACACAGAAATATACTGCTTGATGCCTCCATAGTTTTAACACGATGTCAAATCATAGTACTTTTCAGCAGCTAATGTATCATTCATTGGGCTATAATGATGATTAAAATAATATTACTGTATAATAAGGATTATGGTGTGATAGGAAATTGATGTGCCAACTACCAGGGAAGGTGAGGAACCTATTTCCAGTGCTCAGTGTGACATCTTCCTTTTTCATTTGTTATCCATATATTGGCACCACTTATGGCAGGTGACACCCTCTAATATTGTTTTGTCTCTACTACTCCAGGCCTCCCGCCGATGTGTCAAATCTTGGGCTATGCAGCGTCTCCGCTTCAAAATGGCTAAAGGTGAGAATTTCTCTCAGAGCAGAAGTTAAAGAATTCACACCTTCCTTTGTTCCCCTGCTTCCATGTAATGAAATAGAGAAATGTATCAGTTATATATATCAGAACTTCTTTTCACGTATATATGAAGAATCTGTGATGATACATTAAAAGATTCAGGGCTGTGAAGATGAGAGAAAGTGGTGTGAAATGGAAATCGTAAAAATGTTGCTAATGCTGACAATGAACTAAACTGTGCTGCGTTTTATGGTGACAAGTTACTATCATCAAAATGATGGTGCGAGGAAACTTAACAGGAAAGTATTGTTTTTTTTCCATATCCTCTTGTTAGGAATTATTTGATTAATGTACATTTAAATTATTTTTTAAGACATGTGTCCTCCCCTGGTGAGCCTGGAATAATTGTTTCTCTTTTTTTTGTAATTAAAGTTCTAAAATAAAGTTCTAAAATATTGTAATTAAAGTTCTAATTCAGCATTTGGGCATTACAGTTACAGATAGACAGCAAATGTTAAATACAATTTATACCCACTTATCATAATACATAAGATACAAATAGCTCTATGAGAGAATCACAGATTGTTTATCACAACTAGCTGATATATTTAAAGCATACCTAAAGCCAAAAGAACCCCTCACTGATTAGACATGTCTAATGGAATCCTTCTGGGAAGCCTGAAATACAGGCAGGAGATAGGCAGAGCTATTCTATGGGGTGCTTTTTACCCCAGTTGGACATCTGAAATGGTCATGGCCAGAGAATAACTACAGATTATTTGGGTTTAGGAAAAACCTAATTTGCATAAATGACTTCAAAGTTTTGAATAATGCAAGACACAGGAAAGATAAAGAAAAAGGGAGGTGCATGGACTGTGCTGCAACAATGAGGTGCATATCCAATGGGTACCCTGGTGAAGCCCCTCTGTCATGGTCCCACACATTCCACGTCTTCCACTGTTCCTACATACAGGCGACAGCAAGATCAGTTTCGCAATGGTACATGCTCGTTTGCATTCAATTGGTGTCCCTGTTTGCCGCATGTGTGCACCAGGTGTGCATGCTAAGCTGAGCATGCAGGATGGGCAACTGAAATGCTTTCACGGACTTGGCATTCGTGCATAGACAGTGTAATTGAACTACAATGATGATATCTACAGGCATAAACATAGCAAGCTTGTATATGCAGGATGTTGCACTCTGACAGACGCCAACAAGCTTTCACTGAACATGTCAACTCAGTGGCCCACAATAAAATGTTTACATGGAAAGGTGTACAAAGCAACACATTGGTCTTCTTTGACAGTCTGGTAACCGTCGTTAAGTGTCTACAGAAAACCCGCCGATGGTTGGATAGCAACACAGAGCAAACAACAGGTCATCCACAAAACTACCTTAGACTATTACATTTTTGGCTACAAAACTATGTAGACTGGCCCATGTTGTGTACAAGGCCAGAATGAGGCCCCCTTTTTTCTATCTATAACCACCTTGGCTGAGCCTTGTACACTACAGTATAGCAAAGGCTGGTACGTCGCCCGGCATCAGATACTAAGGTTGCGAAAGAGATACATGCTAAGGGAGCTGGTAAAAGGTATGCAGGGGAACTTTGTACCCCTATAACACTCCTGATCTGAGGTCTGTGGGGAAAGTGGATACTCCCTTTAAACACAAGATTTTGTGCTATTTAAAATTCCTTTGTGGGAAGCATTCCCTGCTCTAGGCCAAGAAAAACAAATTCATACAATTGCAAGGGAATACGTTTTTTCTTTTTTTATTTTTATTGGATGGGACCTGGTTGGTTCTAAATGAAATGCATCCAGCTTTTTCATAGAAAACATGCTCGGTTCTCAGCCTTATTTGAGCTTTATTAAACTGCTGTTCAATAGTTTGCTGATTTTCCGACAATATTGAAACATTCCCAAATGAACTTTGCGGAAAGACATTTTCATTTGTCGACTCCCTCCTCATGCATATTAACAAATGGTATGCGAGGCTTCATTTAATTCACTGATTTTACATTCGTATCACTTTCTCCTTTACAGCTATTTTTACTGGGCTTCATTAATCTTTGTTGAATACAATGGCATACATCTTTAATGCGGCCGCTGTCAAGTTACATTTCGGTTAGGACTGCAAACTGAATGACAACAAGCAATATTAATAAATTTAACATAGACTGTATCAATTTTTAACAGAACGAATGTGAAAAGCTAAATTTATTATTTTTCATTTAAATCATTGGGTTTATCACTGGTTAAATGGCTAAGATTTTTTTCAAACCTGTGACGTGCCGTACAAATAGATTTGCATCTCATTAATAAGTAAATTAGGAAAATGCCTTTCAAGTTCAGACAAGTACATAAGTGTAATCTCCATATTAAAGGCGCAGTCTTTGATAAACCACCAAGGAATTCCGGCAGCCAGCTATGTGACATGTTGCCGGAGACTGAACTCTCTCACATCCCCACCTTTAATTAAAGTGGCTTACTGCTAAAGAGATAAGCGTCTGTCCAAGTTATAAATTGTAGAAATAGATGTGGTAACACCATATATGTATATATATATTGATTAGAAATACATATACAGAAAAAGTCAACTTCCTCCATATTGTCCAGTGGTCCTAAGGAACAAGTATTTGGATGTAGCATAGAAATTAAATTAAAAGATTACTTTCGGAACCAAGTTATGCATTAACAAATCACTACTGTACTACTGTATTATTACTAACAAAAACTTTTTTTATATTGGTGGTGCTATGCAGTTAAACGGACCAAGAACCTTTCACAGTTGAAAGATGCTGAAATATGCCTCCTTGCCAATTTTCTTCTGGTCGAGGCAATCTTGGATCACCCAGAATGCTTATTTATCTCAGCATCCCAGTCGTGCTGCTGCCTGGGCTTAACCCAGCAGCACATCCTCCTTGCAGGCCTCTTGCAGATCCATAGGACACAAATGAGGAGGGAAAATCCACCATGGCAGAAGTTACAAAAAGGTAAATTAATTTTTATGTGCAGCAAACTGAATTGCCCTGGGAAGTGATGCACACAAGCTTTGTTTCTGGTATGGGAGTTGGTCTGGTTTAAAAAATGAAAAAATCACTTTGTGCTGAACAGAGAACTGTTAAGTACACTTAAGCTTGGCCTACTTAAAGATATCACCCTTACTATTTTGTATCCATGATATGTATGGCTCTGTAAATGTATGGGTGTGTATACTTGCCAACAACAAATATGATTTTGATTATCTAGATTGCAATGGCAGAATAACTTCAATTAACTTCTTATATAGACCTATATAAAAAAACATAGACAGACAAGGGCAATAATATGTGAAAGGAGGGCATCCTGTATGTGACTAATACCAGATATATAAGTAAATACATAGATAGGGGTTAGGTAGTGGCTAGCTAGTGGACGTGTGCTATTCTATGCTCCCTTGCACCCACCATCTCCATTCTAATGAAGTAAGAATACTCCAACATGACAAAATTGCTCTGATTGAAATCAATGGGCACACTCACATCTATGCACTGTGCATCGCTGTGTTTTGGGCAATGCTACATGGAGTGTTTGCCATGAATACTAGCTAACACAGCACAGTTATGGGTAGTGCAGATAAAGGGCATGTACTGCGCTTTACCAGTGTGCATTGTGGTGCAAGTAGATACTCACCTCTGCCTCCCAGCCTATTGCTGGTGATGTTTTCGGTGAAGCTGCCCCTTGGTCTTACTGCGGGGTCCCAATGCCCTAGTCCTAACATGACTAGGTCCTGGATAAATGGTAATGGGATCCCCAAAAATCCCTCAGTTACTACTTTTTTTAGTTGTACCAGCGAACCAGATTAAAAAGGAGGCGCACAAGTTGTCTGATGACAATTTTGTCTAATATGATCATCAGATCTCATTAGACAAAACCCTTAAAGTGGACCAAAACCCAGGATAGTCAATAGTTTTGACTATCTTGAGTTTTGGTCCTTTCCCCAGAGTCTGGGGTGCCCCTCTGTGTGAAACCCCCCGGAGCGCCTCAGCAACTGACCTCTTCAAGGTCCCATGGCGCGTCTAAGAGCAGCGGCTCTGATGGCCGCATTCTCGGCCTCCCTCTAACAGGTATTGTGCCCGCACCGGGCATTCTGAAATGCGTGACCCCGGAGAAAGGACCAAATAGTGATAGTTTTGGTCCACTTTAATAGCTGAAGGAAGAACTGTCTTTTGTATAGTTTTTTTCAGGACAGAATTGATTTTGTTCCCCTACCTCAAATGTTGAGTTACAATGGTGCCAAGAAAATTGGTTCAGTCCACCCTCTTCACTTCTACATAAGATATTAAATATGTACTGTACATGTTTTTCTTTTTCATATTCTGAATACTGACCTTTTTAGGCAGCTAAACAAAGGGATTCCAGGCTATGGAGTGATGCTGAGGGATAAATATATCCTTGGATATGGAACAACATTTTCAATAAACCTTCCATTATCCCTATACCCCTATATTTTTTGCATTCAGTAAATACATTTCTAAAAAATTGTTAGTTATTGGTTTATAACACAGATTAGGAGGTAAGAGGTCTGTCATTGTGCAGAGCTGTCTATTGGAATGCAGACAGAATAGTATTGTTCTTTGCAAAATGCACTGTTCCTATACCTAGGTTAGTAAACAGGAAAAACACACATGAATAGTTACAATCCTCTTTGCTACTAAAACTGTCCAGCTCTGGATCATTTGATATGACTAAATCATCCTATTCAGCCAGTGATATAAAGCTAAATTAAAGAGGGCTGGGTCTCTGGGTCCTCCAATACTTTGGGTGCTCCACCACAGTGACCTGAAACCATGGGCCATCTGCAGCCCAGAGCTGACTCCAATGTCCTTATTAAGAACTGTAAGGCCCCCATCCGTTTGCTTCAGCTGCCAGTGCTACCAAGCTGCTTCCTGCACATTGTGCTTCACAGAAGCAGAGCATCAACATCTTGGCAGTTGGCCCTTCTACTCAAGTGGTTATATCATAATTGGTTTGGATGGAGATGCTATATATTTGAGCTACAGTTACTCATGGAGGCCTCCTCTAGACTTTTGGCCCAGGGGCCTCTACTACACCTAATCTGGCTCTGAGCAATGCAATTTTATCTAATATAGATGCAAGATATAGAGCAAATCCAATCAATGGAGTCTGAGATTCACTGCTATGCCCCTGGAGATAAGAACAATGTTACATTACTTAAATTATAATCCAAAAGTTTGTATGTGGCCCCAGCTGCCACAATGTGTCACACTACAAGTCAAAACCAAACACGCCGAATTATCACTGAAATCATTACATTAAATAATCCACCTAGATGTTATTACATTTTAAGACTATGATAGACAAAACATAAAATTGGATAATAGATTAAAATTGGTCCACAGCGGGGGCATCCCCATCATATTTGTGTAACATCCCACAGAAAAACCCTGTACATATTATCATGTTCAAAAAAAGCACACTTTTCTGTCTATAAAAGAATGTGCAAATCATGCTTCAAATAAAGTACAAAGTGCTATATAAAGTGCTAGTGCATATGTGCTATACTCATCCAAAAAGGAAAAGAGAAAACAACAATGAACAACTAAAACAGTGAAGCTCATATAATATACAGTGGAAAAACACTACATGGAAAGAAATCACCTCGGTGTAAGGAATGACATTCCCGCTGTGTAACTGCTGGAAACCCCTTTGACCCACGCATTCCGTGGAGTACCACTTCCTCAAGGTGCCAGACATTACTTACCTTACCTTACTGACATGCTTGCCCACGACTTTGATCCCATCATGTCCTGCAGGCAGTGCTATTGGCTCCGATACTCATCCTCCTGTTGCCACTCATGTGGAAGAAGGCTCCCTTGGTTATTGGCAGCAGGGGCTGCCCATGGCTGAAGTGTACCTTTTATTTCAGTAGAGAATGCTGTGTGCACACCAGATCACTCTAGAATATGCTTTTAGTTTTGGGACTGAGCGTGGCAACCAGGCTCAGTCTGCAGGACTATGAGGGATTAGGCCCGTAGACTAGTTTAATAGATCTTGTACTCTATCTCTGGGAACTGTGATACAGGCTATTATTAGCACAGGCTGTATTTACCTCTTGCCTTTGGTATTTTGGATATTCTACATGACTGTGTAACCATCACCCCCTGTAAAATATTTAATTATTTAATTATAATAATATTGAATAAAATTAAAGAAAACCTTAGCAAACAAAAATAATAGTCCCTGAAGAGATAATTTGTTGTAAAATCGTAACTGTTTTCTCTGTTCTGCTTGATAGGAGACATGTTTTGCTGAAGCATTCGCTATTATAAGAAATTATATGCAAAGCCAGAGTTCGTTTCCTGCGTTAATTTATAATTTATGAAAAAACTGTATTAATTAGCTCTGTCCCTCTAATAAAGTATTTAAGCTTTTTGCGTTAGAAGGTTATTAATGGAATGCTTTGGCTACATTTCTTAAAAATAAAGAAAATACAAAAGCACAATGTCGAATGCAATAAAAAGTACTACATATGGAGTAATGGGAGCAATAATGTATGGCAAAATACATATACATATATAGTATTTATATGAAGTTTAGTATATATTATTTACATTTAAGTAACAAAACTCTGATTCTTGTCTTTTCAGCATGATGAGAAGATGATTTAGGATCTGGATGGGCCATGCAAAGAGGATCTTCCTCATTCTTTTTGTTTTACACTTCAGGGAGCAAAAACACTGGTCAGGGTCCAACAGTATTCTTTGGCCTTTGCCTCACACTACTTATTTGGTTTGACTGCATATTGGCTAGTACAAGTTTGATAGTATTCTGTACTATTTACATATGTCTAAAAAACTCCAGGGCCATCCGAACCCCACTTGCTGGAGCCCCCCAAATTGGGATACCCTGCTGTGTGAAACCCCCCAGATCGCCAGTTTCACTCACCTGCTTCTGGAGCCCTGGGCGTGTCTCTGCGCTGTGGTCATAATCCCTGCTCACCTCTAGCTGTGCGAATACCCACGCAAGAGAACACTTGGTTGCTTGGCTGCTTAGCCATTCAGATGGCTTAGCTTCTAGCAGAGCCGAGCGAAACCAAGAGCGTTAATTGGCTGAATGAGCTGCTCAGCCAATCAGCACACTTTTGGCCAAGCCTGCACCATGGGAACGCCAGAATAGTGAGTATAATGAGCGAACTGTGGGGCTACACACAGCAGGGCGTCCCAATTCGAGATGTCCCACCTAAGAGATACACATGGGAAAGTGAAATTTCTGTGTTTTATTTCTCTAGGAGACAGACTGTTAATCATAGGGGGCAGGCAGACACAGGTCTTCATCACTATGATACTAATATAATAGGTCCATGACAAAGCTTGTGAGATCTGGGCTTCAATTTACTTTAGTATGGTTACTCAGTTGAAGCGGATGGGTTGGTAGTCGGTAGGTCTACATCCATCATTTTTGTCTGGGAGGCCGATTCGTTAACAGCGGCAGGTAGCGACAGTTGAGCGACTGTAGCAGCATTTTCAGAGCGCCCGCTAGTAGTCGCTGTGCTTGGCCGTTCGGTAGTTGATAGCGACTCAGTCGGTTTGTTGAATGTTGGGTGAGGAGTGGCTATTTGACAGGTTCCGCGCTGTATGGGAGCGCATGATAGCGACTGCCCATAGCGACCGGCTCCCACCATATTCATTAACAAATCACGCTCAAAAAATTCTCGCGCTGTAAAATGCATGTTTAACCCTTTTGTTGCCAAGCACGTAACACCTGCGTGCTGGCTTGGCTGGGCCTTAAGTGCCAAGCCCGTAGGTGTTACGTGCTTGACTTTCCTCGCTTCTAGTTTAAAAAATAAAAATCAAAAATACTCACCTGACCCCTTGTTGGATCCGGCCGGGTCTCCTCTTTAATTTGGTGCCATCCGATCCCCCGTGGGGGGTCGGATGGCTCCAGGAGAGCCCCCGGAATAGGCCGCCCCCCCCCCGCTTCTGCAGCAGCAGCTGCTAACTGTAAAAAAAATAAAAAAATAAAAATGACATTCACTTACCTGTATGTGCGCTGGCTCCCGCTGTCCCTCCTCTTCACCTGGGGGGCCTCCGATCCCCCCCCAGGACTTACCGATCTTCAGGAGAGAGCCTGGGAGGCTCTCTCCTCTCTTCTTCACGATGGCGGCCGCCATCTTGCCTCTAAGCCCCGCCCCCTTATGACGTCATCCCGGTCCCGATCACCGGCTTCAGCTTTCTCAGCTTCTCAGATGCCGGTGATCGGTGCCCTGGAAGGAGGTGACAGGAGATCCTCTGATCTCCTGCCTTCTCCTTCTCTGGATGCCGATCACAGGCATCTATCAGCTGAGCGGCGAGGGACAAGAGCTTGCAATCGAAGGTAAGTACAGTTAAAAAATTTTTTTTTTTTTTGAATAAAATACTTTTTATTATTGTGTGGTGGTTTTTTTAACAGTTAACCCTTTGTGAGCTGGTAAGGGGTCCATGAGACCCCTTATACCAGTTCACAAGGCTGGGGGGGTGGCAAGTCACCTGCCCTAGCGGGTGACTTGCCATTAACCCCCGCACCCCCATTACCTGCCTCCCCAAAGGCCAGTGGGGGGCAGAAGAGCCCGGGCCCACATAGGCTATGTGGGCTCGTAGGCTGCAGGGTGGGGGGGCCACCAAAGCTGGCCCCCCCACTCTGTGCCTACAAGCCCCCATAGCTGGTCCCGGGCTGGTTACTTTGGGTAAGGGGGACCCCACGTCATTTTTTTTTTTGGATTTTTAAGGGTTTTTAACCCTTAAAAATCCAAAAAAAAATGGGGTCCCCCTCCCCGGGAAGGGGGACCCTATGTCATTTTTTTTTTTTAATTAACCATTTGTCATCCAGCAGCTATAAAAGGCTTCTGGGCAGGAAAGGGTGTCTACCTATACATATGTGGTATCGCTGTAACCGGGAGAAATTGGGGTTTCTCACACAATAAGATTTTATTGACAAACTTACATTTTTTATTACAAAAAAACTCTACAAATTGTAAAAAAATATTTTTTTTTTAATTTTTTTCACACATTTCACCCAAAAATGTTGAGAATACACCTAAAAAATACAAACAAGACATTTCATGTTAAAGCCCAGACTCTGTTGAAAAAAACAATATATAATTTTCCTGGGAAATCCCTGGAAATCCTTTCAAAAATGACAGTTGAACATGTGTAGCGCGAAACAGTGAAACTCAGTCTGGCAACAGGGAGTGGCAAATGCTGCAGGTAGGCTGGCAGCAAAAGGGTTAAACCCCAGAGCGCTGGCGGCGATGGGTTAAAAGTAATTTTTTAACCCCCAAACATCCATATTTTTGGAAACCAAAAAAAAACAAGTTTTTTTAAATAATTTTGTAATATGAATACATTAATATCAGACCTGTAATATCAATTCTGTAAAAAAAATTTTTTCCCTTAAAACAATTATTTTAAATGGCAGAAGTGGTCACAGAATTTTTCACATTTAAAAAAAAAAAAAAAATGAATAACAATTAATTATGAATATTTAAAGATTGTCCCATTGAAATGCATTGGAGAGCGCCAGGTAGCGAGAGGTCATACCTGTTGCTGTTCAAGGTCGGACGCTGGCGCTGTGGGCTGAGGCTGGAATAATGATGAATGAGTGGCAATCTGGCGCTATCTCAGTCGCTAAGCAGGATTGGCTTGATAATTGTGTGATTGTGGTGGGGAGCCGGCGTTCTCGTGGCGGAGCCCGTCATTACCGGCCGTTCACCAGTCACTACCTGCCGCTATCCCTTGTTAAATAAGGGCCTTAGTTGCACTGAATTAGAGATTGTTCTGGCTTCAAGTCTCTAGACTGTTAATTTAATTCAGATGGGCCTTTTTGCCAGGCCTATCACAGCCTTGTCGTCTTTAAAGAGAAACATTGGAGGCCTTGGAGTATAAAAGATGCCAGGTCTGACCGAGTCCCACTCCCTGAAGCCTCTCCAGTTGTGAGGACCCACTGTGTGGCTAGCAGCGCTGAGTGGAGAAAAACCAAACGCGCTGATTGGCTGAATGCCACATGTAGGAAACAGGAGTAGATGAGTTTCTTGGGCACTCCTGGTGGATACAAAAAGCGGGGCATTCCAAATCAGGTGGCTCCACCTGAGAGGAACAGCTCCTGTGTTAGTGAAATTCACAGGTGTTTTCCGTCTTTAAGACAAAAAGATATTTTTGAAACTATAATGGCAATTAATTTTTAAAGCATGTGTGGAAAACAGATTGTTCCAGGGAGAGGTTTACATTTCTTGATAATACAGGTGCAGGATGCCCCAGGGGCACTTAGTCATCCAGCTCTGGACTCTATTACACTCCAGGGCTGGCCTTAGAAGTGCTAGGTCCACTCTGAGCCTCAAAATTGTCTGACACTTCCGTGCCTGACCACGCCACTGTCATCATTCACAGGAGGTGTGGCCACACCCCTCTATTCACTAAAATGTAGAGGGGGCATGTAAGGCTTCGGCCACTACCTCCATTGCAATGAGCGATCGGGTGAGTTGTGGAGTGACGGACCTGCAGTGACCAGTGATATAGGACAAAAGGTCCTTTTGTTTTTTCATTTCCCAGCTGAATCACTTTAAGTACACTTTGTTGCAAATATATATATTTTTTAATATCCCCTATATATCCTGAAGGGTCTTGTTGCTGTTTAAATTCTGCACAAAGTTCAATTAGACCTACATTTTGACAATTTGGTTTAAACAAAACCAAAGCTGTATTTTTGGCAATATTGGTAAAATTCCGTTATCTTATGTTATGAAAATAAATTAGCCTTTAAAAATACAGCATTTTTAGTGTAAAAAGGGGTGGATTTTAATTCACCTTAATTAACCATCAAAAACTTGTATTACTGAAGAGAAAAATACTTTGATAATTGATTAGGGTGAAGGCTAATGTAGAATGTAAAATAGGATATCTTTAAAGTGGAATTGTTTTTTTACCTTTGTGTTCATTAAAAATACCATTTTGTGATTACTCACCTGTAAAATGGGTATTATAAGTATGTCACACACCCCGCTTCAGGTTACTAAATCATTAGACATGGGTTATACTCACTGCTAGGTGGCACTGTTTGCAGAGAAGTCCAGAAAACAACAAGCCCCTCCCGGTCTATACATACCTGGTACCTCCTAACAATTCCCCAGTAATTCAAACAGCAATAAAGACAAGGTACCAGGAAAACAACAATGGTAACCCTCAACTGTAACTAAAAAACTTCACCATATAAAGAACCAGGATACCAAAAAGGGCGGGTGAAGCGGGGTGTGTGACATACTTATAATACCCATTTTACAGGTGAGTAATCACAAAATGGTATTATTCTAAGTATGTCACACACCCCGCTTCAGGTTACTAAATCATTAGACATGGGACATCCAACAGCAGTGTCCACAAAGGGCGGGTATCCAACCAGGCAATAATGCAGAAACTCAAACCACTGCAGCCTGCAGAACCTTGCGGCCAAAAACAGCATCCGCTGAGGCCCGCACATCAACCTTATAAAACTTGGAAAAAGTGTGAACCGAAGACCAAGTAGCAGCCTTACAAACTTGATCAACAGAAGCCTGGTGCTGAAAAGCCCAGGACGCTCCAACCGCACAAGTAGAATGAGCAGTAACACGAAAAGGGGGATCCTTCCCCTTGGCAGAGTAGGCCCCAACAATTGCCTGACGAATCCATTTGCTAATGGAAGACTTAGCCGGAGCCAAGCCCTTCCTAGACCCACAGGGCACCACGAAAAAGGCATCAGTCTTACGAAAAGAAGACGTAATACGCAAATAGTACTTGACACAACGTACCACATCCAAACAATCCAACGCCCTCTCCTTGTCATTCCCAGGCCTAGGACACAAGGAGGGAAGAACAATGTCCTGATTAAGATGAAAAGCAGAGACCACTTTAGGGAGAAAGTCTGGCTTGAAACGAAAAACCACTTTGTCCTGATGTTTCTCAAAATAAGGAGCCTGAATAGACAAGGCTGCCAACTCCGAAACACGCCGAACCGAAGTGATGGCCACCAAAAAGACAACCTTCTGAGTCAACATAGATAGAGCAATATCCTGCAAAGGCTCAAAAGGAGGAGCCTGAAGAGCAGAAAGGACCAAATTCAAATCCCAAACAGGGAGCAAAGGCTTCCTAGGAGGCCGCAGATGCGAAACCCCCTGGAAAAAGTCTTGACCCAAGAATGGAGAGCAAAAGACCTCTGAAAAAAGATAGACAAGGCAGAAACCTGCCCCTTCAAGGTACTAAGCTGCAGACCAGAGTCCAGCCCAGATTGAAGAAATTCCAAAATCCTAGAGATAGAAAAGACCCGGCAGGGCAAATATCTAGCCTCACACCAATCAATATAAGATCTCCAAGCCCTATAATAGATGGAAGAAGAGGATCTCTTCCTGGCACTGATAAGAGTCCGAATGACCGAATCCGAAAGACCCTCCTCCTTTAAAATGGAGGTTTCAGCAGCCAAGCCGTCAAAGCCAGCGTTGGTACTGGGGTAACACAGCTGACCCTGTGTGAGAAGATCCGGCCGAAGAGGCAGATCGAACTGATCCACCGCCAGACTAACGATGTCTGTGAACCACACCCGCCTTGGCCACCTTGGAGCCACGAGAATGGCGGGAACTCCTTCCAGAACCAACTTTCGCAGCACCCTGCCTAGCATGGGAATCGAAGGAAACAGATAAAGAAACCCCAGGTCCCTCCAGCTCAGAGCCATGGCATGCGCCGCCAGAGCCAGAGGATCCTGAGATAGCGACACGAATGTTGGAAGCTTGTGACGAGAGGCAAACAGATCCACCTCTGGCGTCCCCCACCGGAGACAAAGCGACCGAAACACCAGGGGATGGAGAGACCACTCCCCCCCGGCGGGACGAACACCGGCTCAGAAAGTCCGCCTCCGTGTTTCCCACTCCTGGAATGTACACTGCCGAGATGCAAGGAACATGAGTCTCCGCCCAAACAAGGATCAGAGACACCTCTCTGTGGGCACCCAGACTGCGAGTCCCTCCTTGGTGATTGATGTAAGCAACCGCCGTCCGATTGTCCGATCGAACCTGAACCGGCAGACCCTGTAAATGCTGCGTCAAGTGAGACAGAACCAACCTGATGGCTCTCAGCTCCAGAACATTGATGGGTAAGTGAGCCTCCTGAGGACCCCACCAGCCCCGGATCCTTCCAAAAACCCCCCCATCCTGACAAACTGGCGTCCGTGGTGACAGTTTCCCAAAGCGGGGTCAGAAATGACCTGCCCTTCGAGAGATTGTCCGAGACCATCCACCACCGTAGAGACTGCCGAACCTTGCAGACATCCGGAAGGACCGATCCAACGATCCCGGTCGCCGGTCCCAAGATGCCAACAGATGAAGCTGAAGCGTCCGCGTGTGAAATTGCGCGAAGGGAACTGCCTCGAACGAAGCTACCATCAGCCCCACCAGTCTCATCCCTAAACGGATGGACGGGCGATGATTGGAAAGAAGAAGCTGAGCCAACTCCTGAATCAAAAGAACCTTGGCCTGAGGGAGAAAAACAGGCACAATCCGAATCCCCTGAACTCTGAGCAGGGCCATAATTCCCGCCAACACCTTGGTGAACACTCTCGGAGCCGAGGTGAGGCCGAACGGGAGAGCTACAAACTGGAAATGCCGGTCCTCCACCACAAAGCGAAGGAACCTCTGATGAGGCGGAAAAATCAGAATGTGAAGATATGCATCCTTGATGTCTATGGACGTCATAAAGTCCCCCTGCCGAAGCGAAGCGATCGCAGACCGAAGGGTTTCCATGCGAAACTTCCGAGGACGAATAAACCGGTTGAGAAACTTCAAATCCAGGATGGGATGGAACAACCCATCCTTTTTGGGAACAATGAAGAGATTAATACCCGCGCCCCACCTCCGAAGGCGGGACCGGACAGATGACTGCCAACTCCAGAAGATTCCTTACCGCCGCCAGGAGCCCCTGTGCGGCCAAGGGATCTGGAGGGACACGAGACCTGAAAAACCTTGGAGGAGGGTGGGACTCGAACTCCAGCTTGTAGCCGGCCGACACCACCTCCCGGATCCACCTGTCCGAGACCTCCTGGTCCCATACCCGGGAGAAGAGTCGCAACCGTCCCCCCACCCGTAAGGGTGAGGGCGCCCCCTCATTGCTGAGCGGGCTTGGCAGCTGGCTTGGGTTTGGCGCCCCAGACATGATCGGGACGGCCACGGCCTCTTCCCCTGTTCCAGCTAGCACCCCTGGAAGCCGAGAAGCCCGCACCCCTGCCAGCTCTGGCTCCCCAAAAGGAGGGATTGAAGTGGGCCGCCCCCCGAAAGGAACAACGAAAATTCTTGCGCTGAGGTAACTTACCTCCCTTGGCAACAGAATCCAGCTTTTCACCGAAAAGCCTCAGACCCAGAAAGGGAAGAGCCGTGAGCCATCTCTTGGAATTAAAATCAGCCGTCCACTGCCGCAACCACACTGAACGGCGAATGGCAACCAACAGAGCCGTAGCCCTGCCCGACATCAACATGGCATCATCCTGGGTGGCCAGAATGAAAGACAAAAAGGAATCACAACGCTTAAGAGCAAGAAACTCTGCACAAGTAGGATCTAGATCCGTACAGAAATCCCTGACGATAGACCTAACCGCCAGCAGCAAAAGTGCCGAAGCACAAACGGGCCTCAGAACTGAACCCGCGCAGACAACACCATGATGGGCCAGCTGATCAATCCGGCGATCCTCGCCTTCCTTGAGAGAAGTCGTGTCAGGAGAATGAAGAACCGCCGTGTTAGATAGTCCCAGGACCGGAGCATCAACCTTGGGAGGGACAGACCAACGCTTCACCAAGTCCGCCGGAAAGGGATACTTCCTATCCCAGCTAGGCGGCACCCCAACGAGACGCGTAGGTTGCTCCCATTGCTTAAGGACAACGTCCTCAAAATGCTGTTGACTGGGAAACTCCAAGCGCGGCTTGGACACCCCAAAAAGCTGACCCTTAGGCCGAGGAGTAGCTTCAGGCGGATCCAAATCCAAAACCTGCAAGCAGGAGACTTCTTTCTTCTGTCTTGTCGCCACCTTGCAGAGAAGAACACTGGGGAATTGTTAGGAGATACCAGGTATGTATAGACCGGGAGGGGCTTGTTGTTTTCTGGACTTCTCTGCACACAGTGCCACCTAGCGGTGAGTATAACCCATGTCTAATGATTTAGTAACCTGAAGCGGGGTGTGTGACATACTTAGAATATGGGCATTATCACGAAAAAATGGCTCAATGATAAATGCAGGATGCAGGATGGCCGGAGGAGAGGTCACTCATACACCTGACATCAAGAAATATCCAGTCAGGGTTGTTATTAAATTTTAATAGAGGTAGAGTAAATCAGGGGTGACAGGCTCTGTCACCCCTGATAGACTAAACTTGTCACGCCTGGATTTTGTTCCTACCATGTGAGAATAAACCACAAGCTTGGTGGGAGTTTTATTCAGCTCAGGTGTATAAGTGCCCCCTCCTCTCATTAGCCGATGTGTTTTTATATATTTTTAATATTACACAATTTCGACATCTATAAGATGCTTTGCAGTCCAAATATGGGGCATCCTCATTTGGGATGTCCCGCTGTGTGAAACCCACCACAGTCGCCCGAAATGCTCACTGCGCTGCTGGCGGTGGCGTTGCTCACACCTTTCTCAGGTTATGCACAGCCAAGCCTGCCAAAACAGAATAGTTGGTTTGGCGTGCAGGGGTGCTGCACACCAAACGCAAGTGTGGCTAGGATTCCATTCAGTTTTTTAATCCGCACATTAATATGCATGACCAGAGAAGCTGATTGGACGAAAGGTAAAAGAAGCGAACCATTGGTGGGGTTTCACGCAATTAGAAGGACCCGGGATAGTGAATATTGTGGGTTTTGGTCCACTTAAATGTCCTAATTTTAGAATTAAAAATGACCTTAAAATTGTAATCACAGGTGACTATGTTAGCAACCTTTTTTTTAATGAAATTAAATAAAAAAACTGAGTTTCAAAATACTAATGCATATGCAGAGGACATTCCCAATATCAAATTTTACTAGTACCACTTAAAGACCGTTTCTTTCCTGCAATACTTAAGGTCCTTCTACATATGCAGACGATACCTGACTAACTAATTAATAGTCCAGAGCTTTAAGACGCAATATTTCTTGTCATGGTTTAAATAATAGACCAAAAAAAGGAAATACAATGTCATGTTTCTTCAGTGAAGCTTCCTTTGGTAATTTGCCCACTGTAATTCACAAGTAGGCTGCATGGGAAGACGAGCTATATATTCCACTTCTACAAGCTGCTTCTTCTTTCTAGACAAGAAAACATAAAATTCTACCCAAGGTCACTCAGGTTGAAGGACATATAGCACTTGGCCATCTGTGAGACATCTGCACGTTGTGAATATTAGAACATTAACAAGAGTAGAGCTGTAACTTAATAGATTCTACTCTGCTTGGAGTGGGTACCGTAAACGTGACTAGTGATAAGGCCAATGGCAAGGACATGTATATAAATATTTCCATAGGTCATGGACTCTGAAATATCGTATTTGAATAGCCAACATAAATTGAATAAACTGGTTGGAATAAAATGTTTTCACAGCTCTAAATGGTTCATATGAATCATTTCTACCTTTCTATGTACATTACTAACACACTGCAAGTTTTATATCAATGACAGTATGCAGATGGCAAATGGGCATTGAGAGTGTAGGGCTGTACTTTATACACGTGTGCCATGAGGTCAAATTTCACATCTGGCCGTCTTTGTGTGTACGTGTCAGGTCATCCAACTTGTGCCAAGTTCAGATTCCTGGATTATTGTTTTATTAGCCATTGATATGTACAATGGACAGAGTTCACAAACAGTTAAACAACAAAAAGTAAAAATACAGCCTTAAAATAAAAAAAAAATACCTCACCATCAGCAAGTCTTCTTTCATCCCTTGTAGCAATTTCCTCTCTGTGGGTCCCTCTTCTAGCATTTGCTGGTCTGCTGTTGGTGGGGAGCCACCATTGCAGCCTTTGAACCAGCTTCTGTAGTAAGGGGGGACACAGGTGCCACCTCCATCTTCCTTTTCAGCCTGCCAAACAATAGCTGGCTGGGAAGGGAGGCTTTACGACAGAGGAGGAGCCTCTGTGGAATCTCCCCATGTGACTTAGGATGCCACTTGAGAATAAAAACATGGATGGGGATTCCGGTCAGATGTTGGCCGGATGGCTGCAAAAGCAGCTCCCAGCCAGCAGCAGACCAGCGGCCGCCGAGCCAAGGATAAAAAATGGAGTGAATTTGGAAAAAAATGGAGAAAAATGGGGACGTTATCAATGACGAAGAGAACTACATTTTCCCCAAAGCTTGTCTTAAATATACTAGCCTGAAAGGTATCGCCATATTTCTTTACTTTCTAATGGAAAGATGTCGGAAACTCATTCAACCTTATTCAAAGTGAATTGCAGCTGTAATTGTCGCAAACGTTGGCTCTACAAAGTACTGAATTTAGGGGGGTCAATAGTTATACACACTAAAGTTTTCTGATATTTTGTCCTAAGTCTGACTCCGACTCCTCAATTTTATCAGGGTCCGACTCTGGCTCCAAGTCTAACTCCTTCATATATGGCCAATCATTAGTAAGACATTTCCTCTAGTAAAATCGTAACATCAGGCTTTTTCTCCCCATTATATAGACAATAGGGCTACAGTATGTATGTAGAACATAAAGCATATTTATTGGAATACAAATTCTGAAGAAATAACTTAAAGCAGGAGTGCTTAACATTTGAAGAGCGTGGGCAGTATAAGCGATTTGTAATTTGGTCGCTGGCCACAATGAATAGGTCTAGAATTTGAATTTTGTTTTGTTTTTAAATAGCATTACAAAGATTTTCTACACCAATCAGGATCCCCACTGTATCCACAAACGCCATAGATCTTTTTTACTTGTATGTCTTTCCAACACCCCGCCCTATTACCACATTTATATCCAACAATCCCTATATGCTGCAAATACACTTATCTCCCCAAATATATGGGTTCCTTATTTATAGCCCATCTTTCCATCTGTCCCAAACCGTAACTGTATCCCCAATACTCAACCCATCTAAATGCCTACCGATGCTAACCATACAATTGCATTTAGAAAAAAAACTCTTATCTTGTTATTGTGCCACAGCAGATGGCTTGAGCATATGTGACTTAAAGGGACGTTTCAAGCGAAGGGTTAAATTAGTTACTTTCTGCTTGCCTCATGCTGGATATCAGGGGTGGTATCTTTCATTCAGCAGAACTTTTCCGTGTTGAACTTGCTCCTTTCTGATGACTCCTCTTTCTCAGCCCTTAAAATGAATTCAATTTGTAAGGGACTGGTACACTAAAGAATGCATGGATAAGTCGTTCTCTGCTGCTGAGGAGGTGCAGCACAAGGGAGTTCACTAGGTCTTATAAAGAAATCTAAATTCAAAATGCAGCCACTCACATTCAGCATGGAGAGAGCAGAACGCAGGCTCATGTATCCCTTTGCCTGGAATGTGCCTTTGAAGTTCCTGTCCAGGTAATAACATAAAAAAACCTACTCACCTTTTCCTCCACAGCTTCTCCATGCAGCACTGGCATCTTCATACCTACCAATAAGGGAGAGTGAACAATCCATCCTCCATCGCTGGGCAGACATGGTGGCATCCATCAATATGGCTATACGTCCTCTAACACTCCTACACTATTTATTGCAATGGAGGGGACATGCTGAGGCCACATGTGCAGAAAACGCTTTGGGATGACCCCTCCATTGCAGTGAATGGAATAGGCTTGTGGGGTCGTAAACAAGGCTCCATTGAGGCTGCCAGTGCTGAAAGATGGAATCACCGGCTCCCCACCACTGGCAAGCATTAAGATGTCAGCACTGCATGGAGGACCTGTGGGGGAGCCCTGGACATGCACAGAAGAGCTCCGGGTGAGTATAGACTTTTTTGTTTCTGTCTAGACAATAGCTGTCTGAGGCAAACTATAGAAAGATGCCCCCAAGATGTTTAGCTCCACTCCTCAATAGAGCAATTCGTGGAGGGGGGTCAGGTTGAGGCAGCTGAGCCACCAATGACTTAAAAATTAATATAGAGTACAGTGCACCCCTGATTCTCACTGAACCATTAATCAGAGTAAAAATAATAATAAAAAAGCAGATCCAGCGATTGTCACCCCCTCTGCAGTGCCACCTGCATTATAGTATAAGGGACAGGGGTGATTGGATAACTCATTATCTATCACCACTAGAACAACCGGGTGCTGCTGCTTATCACTGGCAAGGGCCTTTTATTGAAAGAATATAAATAAATTTATGATCAATGTTTTCAAACTTCCTATGAAAGTTACATTTATTATACAATGTTAGAAAGAGACTTTTTTTTCTATGCTGGAGTCGGTGCCTTTTTTCCGACTACGACTCCAGCCAAAACTAGCTCCGACGCCACAGTCCTGCTAGTAGCAAAAGTTTTAATGGCTTCTCAGCTGGATAGGTCACCAGACTGCTTAGACTTAGCGAAAAAAATTAATTGTCAAACACGCTATATATACATGATGAAGACCCATGGAAATGTATGGGAGAGCGCTACAGAGTGAAAGGTACTACATGACGCTCCTGAGCCTAGAGCACCGGCGCTATACGCTGAGCTGCCTGTAATAAAACATGTGACGCTACATGGCACTGTTAGAGGCGCTCACCAGATTCGCTTTCTTAAATGTGGTTTTGCGTACAGCGCCCGGTGTTCACCAGATGCTGCCTGCCCCTATGAGGCACTACCTGGCACTATCCCTTCTTAAATAGCTCCCCAAGTTATGCCACTGGCACCTTTGGTTGAGCTTCAAGGCTGCAGTGCACTGTAACAGGCCACCCTGGTAGCAAGTGTGCAGAGTAAAGAGGCTGGAGGACTTGCTGAATGACTGTAGCATAACACAGACATTTCCACAGTTCTTCTTTATCAACGAAAATAATAATCCAATTTTCACTTAACACTGGGTTTCAGAGTCCACCCCCATTTTATGACTACCATTTCCTGTTTTTAAACTTTCTCTACTACGGCTTAACTTGACTAGATACTAGATACAGGCTATTTCTAGCGCTTCTTTTTGCCAAGCCCAAAGTTTGTTGTCTTTAAACTCCCTATCGGGCTGCAAACAAACTTTCTCTCATCCTATTCCCCTGGGGAACAGTATAAAATAAGCAATATCAAAGCACCTGGAAATTTCCGATCATATGTAAACACCTTATATATTCTAGATTAAACTGATTTCTCTGCTTCAATTTCTGAGTGGTGGCTAGGCTGGGGGTGGTGTGTCACAGATTCTTGAGTGTTGCGTATATTTTGCTGTGGTCATAGACAGGTTTACTGTCATTTGCTGTGTTTGCTCACGCTGAGGACATCAGGTGAGCTGCTCGCTGGCTAATTATTTTTGTAGGATTTAGAGTCCCTTTTAGATGGTTTTAAATTCTCCACTCACAATATTTTCTTCACCTCACAGAGTATGTTGCTGCAACCCACAAATGCCTTGCTTGCTCTCCTCTTGTTTTTGTTTCACCATTGTCCCCTCTTCTCACCCCTTGATAAAGCCTGACCTTCTAATGGCCATTTTACTTCATGGTCTGGCAGCAGTGGGGCAGCTTCTATCTGGAATCCTCCACATTGGCTGTATTGGGCTCACATGGATGGCAAATGCACAGTAATGTGCAAGGCCGCGGGTAAGCCCAACAGGCTGCTTGCTTCCACATGGGATGTGCAACCCGGGAAGAAGTGAGTATCCAGGTGGTCATGTTCTTTGGTTCAGCGGTGCCAGTGATTTTTGACTGGCCCTTCCCTTAACCAGATCAAATATGTTCCTTGTCGGCCACATGCCAAGATACCATTTTATTGCAAAATAAACCAATGATCTATGGTCAGAAGCATGTCTGTAGCATTGGATCATCCATTTTCCTCTATTTAGAAGATCTGTACAATTGCAACAACCCTATTGTTCCAGATACGCCGAAGACGTTGTGTGTGGAAGGTGCAAGCTTTTACTAAGCACATCAACTTACATCCATATCATGGCAAGATGGGCCAATAGAAAAACCTACATGGACAGGTAATGGAGATGGAGACACACTCCGGAAGGAGAACTGGGTGACCTGATGGTAGGACTAGGACTGCTATAAGGCCCTCTTGAGACTATCAGAACACACCTTTACAAAAGTAGTTGCACAACTGTCACCACTTTTGCTATTATTTTCACCGGAATAAGACTAGAGAACATTGGTCCAATCAAAGTAAATAATTGTGAGGTCCACCAGAGAAACTTATTTGTGGGGTGCACCAGAGACAATAATTATTGGGAACCACCAGAGGAAATTAATCTTAGGGGTTCTTGGTGTCAACCAGAAGAAGTACATTTTGGGGCATGCCCTTCAACTATAAAGAAATAAGTCCAATGTGAGAAACTGTGATGTTTATTAACCAAATAACACAATAAAAGTATTATACTGAAAAGATAACAAACTCACAAAACAATTCAGGAAAATCTGAAACATTATGTCAGTCTTGAATGTCCTGTGCTTCCCTGATAATGAACCTGGGTCTGTGCTAGGGGCCAACTAGAAGATCCACCGGTACTCTGGCGGGCCAGTCTGATGCAAAAAAACAGGTGTTTTGCCATTTTAATGGGTTACTTTACTTGCAACACACAGTATTTCACAAGGTATTCTTGTACCCACAGCGCGTGTTTGGGCCTCTGGTGGCATCCCTGCTCTGCACACTTGCCGCCCTCAGTAGACTTGTCTGCTGGCAGGCCACACAGGCTGGAGGGAGCAGGGATGCTGCAGGGTGTTGCTGGAGTTTGGCAAAGCTTTGCCACATCTGTGGGATCAAGAACTGTGGTAAGGATGCATGAAAAAATGGGAGGTTTCACACTGCACAGCATCCCAAATCAGGGTGTTTCTTCTCAAAGAGGGTAAACTCACTTAATAATTTTGGTTCATTTTAACTATGTGTGCCCCCACCCTACTCTTTTAACCCCTTAGGACCCTCCAAGACAGTAGCATAAATAAGGTGAAGGAGCAACAAAGATTGGGCCCCCCTGACTTCTGGGCCCTGGTGCACCCCCTGCAACCCCCCAAGTTACTCCCCTGACCCAAGATCTGCATCCTTTGTGCTCCCCGATCTGGCATTTAACCTCCTTCACCCTTCCTTGACTTCACTGTCTGCTTTTAGCTCCTTGAACCCTCTCCCACTGATAAGAATCTTTCTGTGGCTTGGGGGGAACCATCGGGGTGGGGGGGTCAGTTAATTTTTGGGGGTTGATGGCTCCTACTCTACATATTACATGTTGGATGGCTGAGCCCACCCTGCATATTAAAATTAAAGCATGATCCTTGCACACTGTGTGTATTCAAAACACGTTAAGATTGCGTTAGGGACCCACTGCTTATTATTATTGGGTAATGTGTTATTTATTTTAACCATAGTACTTTTGTACTGTGACACAATACTGATTATTGAACTCAAGTGAATTTACATTTGCAATGATGTACATGTTTTGCTATTTGATATAATTTTCGATTTCACTACTGTGTCTGACAGTGTATATATATTTCTAGTTTGGGGGATTTTTTCAATTTTTTTCTCTAACAAAATAAAGATTGGTTTTATTCTTTGACATTTTTTTTTTTTTTTTTTTTTGGAATGTCAGGTTCTTGGTTCTAGTATTAATGCATTATTTTTTTTACATCTTGGTCTTATTTACAGTATCAGTTTTTCAAATCAATACATATCTCAAAATATTCTGGAAGAAAAAAAACACATGCTCAAATTGGGAGAAAACCTTAAAGAAGTTGTATCGTGAAATTGTGTAATATTAAAAATCCATATAAAGAAGTCATCTAATGAGAGGTGGGGTCCTGCCAAGCTTGTGGTTTCTTCTTCTGGTTGGAATAAAATCCAGGGGCGCTAGGTTTGTGTGTATCGGGGAGGGGGGGGGGGGCAGGTTCTGTTTCCCTTGATATACTCAAACCTAGAACCCCTGGAGTGTATTCTGACCAGGAGAAGAAACCACAAGCTTTCCTCTTCCTTCCATTAAAGAAAAAAAACCTGGATGGATATTTCTTAATAGTTGGTGTATAAGTGACCCCCTCCTCCCACCATCCAGCATATTTATATGGATTTTTAACATTGGGCCATTTTTTTTGTGATAGTCCTCCTTTAAGTTACACAAGGTTTTCTTTAGAAAGTTTACCCCAAACTAGAGTTTATTAACTGAAAAAGCATAGAAACATATGATAAGGCGATTGCAGTGCTACCTACAAGCCCTGTAGCAAGATTGTTATACTTGGTAGCCATGAATGTTACAGAAGTGCAATAAAGGTCAACTTGCCTGCAATTTCTGAGTACCATTAACCATTTCCCGGCTGAGCTGACCTGTCTGTTGATTTAGCTGAGCACGAGGAGCCTTCACAGTTATTTTATGCCAACAAATATCCTTTTTAGGCAGTCCAGTCTGTTAAGTATCACAAGGCCTCCTTTAAAATGCAACAAAGTAAAGGTCACAGAAGAGGAGATGAAAGCAGAACTTGTAATAAGGAAAAAGAAATAAAAAATAATGGTGGAAATAAATTGTCATAAGAGGGGACACAGTTATGATTTATTGTGATATTCTACAAATTTGGAGGTGATTAAAAGACACCTAAAATTCACATTAACAAGTCACATAAAAAGGGAATTAAACTAGTGGGCATAATGTGCAAGGGCATAAAGAAAAATCATGACAGGCATAATTTGACAGAAGAATGATATGGTTCAACTTTTTACTCCCGCTGTGTCATTCTGACAGTCGACTAGTATTTTAATCTCCGAGTTGCGGTTGAGTTTTTGGAGTTCATTAAAAGGGCTGCATTAGAACTATCGTAAAAAGAAAAAGAAAAAAAATAGGGAGAATTAGTGACCATAATGTGGCACTGCGAGTAAAGCAACACAAAAAAAAGTGACAGGGATAAATTGACATTAGAATGATACACTTAATGTTTCACGCTGACACCCCCTATTAATAGGCCGCGGCATGCCGGAGCAAATGTCATTCATATTTTAGCCAACAACCATTTCGCTAATTAGCGCCAGCTTTCTGCATCGGAATTAAATTTGAGATTCCTCACTTTTTTTTTTTTCTAGAGTAGGATTCATTTGAATTTTAAAAGGGAAGAGCAGGTGACAGGGAAAGAATAAAATAAAGAGAGAAAAAAACTTTTCAAAAATGTTAGACTTGAATTTTTTTTTTCTAATGAGATCGCCCCCCACCTCCTCCGTCTTTTTCCCCCCACGTTTCTCGAACCTGTAATTGCTGATTATGTTGTAACACTATATCAGCTCTCTTCTCTCTCCTCCCCATCATTATGATTTAGCCTGGCATATCGAAATGCTTCAAACGTGCGCGCCCAACTACATCGAGCCTAATTTTGCCCTCAATGAGGCGGCAGGTACTGAGCAAGGTAAACAGTGCATTGTTATAATTAATTACCCCTTAGGCCCTGCCAGGTTGCCTTTGTTTCAGCTGACCCTTGTAATAATAAGGCTTAGGGGCATATTGTATTTCTTTTGACAGATTAATTAGAAATTCAGCCATGGAGGTACAAAGCAAGCCTGTCATGAATATTTAAATGGCCTGACACAAAAAATCATGAAAGGGCTGCTGAACTACATGACAGACAGGGGATATTAGAGGAGTGATTCTAATCAATAATCTCTTGATCTCCTACATATTAATACACTGCCTGGTGTTATTAAGCTCCATAATAAGGAAGGAGAGAGAAAGTTAGTGTAGCTCTGCTGTAGGCCTTTGTTAGGCCCCTGGTGTATAGGCTAACTGACTGCGAAAATGCGCTGAGGAACCAATCCACTGCCTCTTCAATCTAATCCAATCTTAAGGAATGGCAGCTGTGAGCATCACCGGCTGGATAATTATTGGCCCTGACAAGGTGAAGGCGTTTGCAGGCAAATGAGATAGGAAGTAGGATAAGTCCCCAGACCACCCAGCACAGGGCACGATTAAAAACCAACTGCACACGGCTGTTTCCAGTCTTGTCTGCTCTTTAAAAGAGAATCGCATCGCTGGTGAGTCATGTTGAAGGGTCAATGACAGCTGCTGGCTGCGAGCGCATTGTTGCCGTTTTTTTCAATGTTAACATAGAGTCTCCTGGACTCACCTGAGGGCGTCTGACTGGTCTCCAGTGCCTTCAAGGAGATTTAATGAATTAAACACACTTGCTGGGATTTCAGATGCTATTTTAAAGAAGGTGTCCTGAATTAAACAAAAAAAAAAAAAAAATTAAAACAAAAACACCCGAAATCTAAAAAAATCTAAGCAAAAGTGTAGTCTGAGGAAATCAACAGTGTGTAGTGTTTGTGACTTGCGTATCTGTGTGTGAAAGTGCAATGCTGAGTATGCAATACAAATTAGCCACTAAACACCTACAATAATTATTAAAAGTCTGCACGCCCCTGTTAAAATCAGATCAAATCAAGAAGTTTGTTTTTTCAGGAAACTTCCATCTTTATTTTACTTAAAATCTGTACAATCCCATTAAATTTGAAATCCTTTAGAGTGGAATAGAAATAATGCAGTTAAATAATGCGGTTGCATTAATCTGCACACTCTTATTCTGATACTTTAGCGGCAATTCAGTGCTGGTCAAGATTTTTTCATTTCCCATGCTGAGCCCAACTCCCATGAGAGATTTTTTGTGTTCTTGTCTGATTCCCCCCCGCCTCCGCTCCAGCCAATGGGGTCACAGCCATCGCCGTCACCCGCTGCCACTCAGGCTTGTGGAAGGAAGAGCCGCTAAGGCCCGTCCCGTGAGGTCATGGGGCATTTTTTTTACCATATTTTTTACAGGAGCACTATCACAAAAAGATGACCCAGTGATAAAAATCCATATAAATTAGCTGGTTGACAGGAGGAGGGGACATTTAGGCACCCCATTATCAAGAAATATCCAGCCAGGCTTGTTTCTTCCTTTTAATGGAAGGTTCTGTATCATCTGATTCACTCAAACCTGGCACCCCTGAAATTGATTCCTACCAGGAGAAGAAAATCACAAGCATGACTGGAGATTTTTTCAGTTCATATGTATAAGTGACTCCTCCTCCTCCCATTAGCCAATGTGTTTCTATGGATTTTTAACATTGCACATTTTCGTGATAAAGTTCCTTTAGAATTAAATTGGGCAACGGGTTCATCCACATCCCTGTCATCCTAAATGGGAGAGCGGATAATCATGAAGAGTACCACCGGTATTGGCAGGTGACATGGCGCCCCCCTACTCTGTGTACTGGTATAAGGGGGTCCCCTGCGCCCTTACCAGTCCACCACAAATGTAACAAATAAAACTCACTCCCCCCAAAAAAAATAATATTCTAGATTTCAATACATACTGGTCTCTATCATCATTCTTTTGTCCCCCACTAGACGTCATCCTTATCTGCTCTGGCATGGTCACTGGCCCACTTTCTTGTCTTCTTTCAATCTTCAGGGCACTTTGGGGCCCCATCCACCTTCTTCCTTAGGCAGTGCCTAAACCAGTTGTAGAACAGGGTCCCCCTTCCTTTCATCCCAGCTTACCAGCGGGCTTCTATACAGACATGAATTCAGATGTTACAGGAGAGGAGGGGGATTAAGGGGGTTTCTCCAGGACCAGTTTTAGAAATTGGGTTTTTGGGTTGGGTTGTTGAAATTTCTCTTCCTATTTTAGCAAAGACCTAAAAGTTTTATCTGGCTGCCACTGGATTTCATTGCAAATGTTTAGTAGGTTTAGTAGCCAGTCAGGGCTCCACCAACCTTTGAGTTATGGTCCGGTCCAGGAGGCTTTTCAGTCTTTGGTCTGACAGTCCAGCTCAATGCAGGGAACTGTTTTCTGCTGGACCAGCTGGGCAACTAAACCCCCCCCCCACCCAGAATGGCAAGGCAGGAGCAGCACCCACACAAGGGTGACCCAAGGGACTTGATCTGACTTTCCAGTAACAAGGCGTGCACCAGGCAACCACCAATCAGATACTTGGTTGCACAAAAATACTGGAACAAAAATACTGTATCTGGGACCTCCACCAGATTTTGTGCCTAGGGGCCTCCACCACATTTAATCCGGCCCTGTAGCCAATAATTAAAGTAAAAACATAGTTAACAGTTCCTCTGGGGTTTCACACACACACATTCCGTCCTACTCTAGATGTGGGCCCTCGAGTTCCGAACAGGAAACAACCCAGCTATTGAAGATTCCTCACCACAGATGCCTAGGTCTAGTCCCCTAAATTCAGCTTTCAATATCATATAAAGATATCTGTGCCCACAGATATTTGAATTGTATCCTTTAAATCCAGGTACAGATATGGCACATATGGTTCTTCAATATTCTCGATAAAACCTTGACTTGATTTGTAATATTACTAAAGCATATTCAAATCAATGCTGCATCATGTACAGTATGTTGTGTTTGTTTTCATTTCGAAATACAGTAACATTCTTTAGGATTCTTTAAGTATTTTTTTCTAACGTGCATAAAGCATAGCTTGTATTGACTTTGGGATTCTGCACCATAACCTTTATTCTGTGCACCTTTTTTCCATTTATAGAGAGACTATTAAAATGATAGCCGGAAAGACTGATCGAAAACATCAGTAGATGTACTTTAGAAAACACGACTGACTTTAAATCATCCATAAAAACAAGTGATTTGTGGAAGTGAATGCTGTGAGCCATGTTTGCAGTCTTCACATGGAGAAAGGAAAAAAAAAACATTGCGGGTGGTGAAGGTCTGGGAAGAATTAGATCTTCAGCATCATGTAAAAGTTGACAGATGTTTTGTAAATGTCAGAGTTCATTGCTTTTCCTCTACCCTATGAAAACAACATAACTGTAGAGACAGATTATCTTTTAAGTATTTTCAGTGTAAGGACATTATTCAAATAGTGAATAGATCATTATAATAATACTCATTTGATGGGCTTAAGGAATGTATTCTATTTCACAATGATGGAAAATCAGGACAGCTTATGGACATGACCACGAGCTAATGAGCTGAATTTACTTTCTTGCTTTAGGTCAAGAATGTTTTTTTTTTTATTAAGACTGGGAAAGTTAAATGCAATCTGTGAGCAAAAATATTGGCTCATGAAATGTTGTGGGTCTTTAGCATGATCCAGATCCCCAGATGGTTTCCACACATTTTGGACTGCCTTTAAGTATTCTGTTATCCAGTTGGAGCCATTTACCCACTGCCCCAGATGAAGCCCCCCCCCCCCAGGCAATCCTTATTTTGGACTTTCAACACCCTGGTTCCACTATATATCTTGGGATTCAATTCCATTGCACATGCACGCGCATTCTAGCACTCGTGCTTACACCGACACCAGCATTTATAACTGGCTGGCAGGAGGTGCATGCAGAGGAGGGGAGCAGCCAGGGGGAGGTGCCCCTGCTTTCCATTCAATCAGAATAGATTCTCAGGCATTAATATGCAAAGTAATCTATTCTGATTGGATGAGAGCTTGCATCCTTTTCAGACCATGGCAGAAACATGGCACTGCTTCGTGGCTGCCATGGAGGTTGCAAGTTGAATGAATTTTCATTCTCAATATCTACAGTCACTGTGCAGGGACTGTGTGACTGACATGTCACTTTATACCTAGTTAGATAAGGAGTTACCAAAAGAAAAGAAATTGTTACTAAAGAAATTGCTAAGCCAATTGGGGTAAGTCATTGGGCTTACCAATGAGAAGGCTTGCCTTAGCAATACCAATGTTTCCTTAGTAGGTAACTCCTTATCTAACTAGGTAGGGGTGCTGTATTGACACCTCTTCACTCTCATATCAAGCTTATATTCTCCAACTGCAGGTTCTTTGCAGACCCAATGCTTTAGCCCCTGTAGGAGTAGTGGCTAAAGGCTAGCTATTAATAGGGCTAACTGTACAAGTTGACATGTGTTTCCTAAAAGAAAAGAAAAAGATTAAATTAGGTTAAATTATGTACGTTTTGGCATGTTTCAACTCCTGGTAGCCTAAGTGCTAGCAATAGTAACAATTGCAGGAGGGTTATGTTATATGATATGGTCAATTTAAAAAATGAAATTTGCCTGAAAAAAGTGTTTCCTTACAAACCCATAATTCAGAAACAATGCCCAAATCCCATTTTAAACACATGGGCCGAGAACGATCATGTTAAGCAAAATCTGGGCTATGTGTCTGGAAGCAATTATTAGCAAGTCAAAGATGGCTGAATCCCATAATAGCCAATTGGACAACAGCAGATGCTGCATTCCAAAGGTATTTTCTGACTCTACTTTCTGGAGCTTAGCAGCATCTACTTGTTTTCAGTGAACCATTAAATAAAATAGACATCGTCGAGTGAACGGCCAGGAGGAAAGGGATGAAGCCGATTACAAGACAGAATCTGAAATAATAGCTTAAATAAGCCCACTGTAGGATTTTAACATCTCATGATGGCTCTTAATCGTGAGGTTCAGCTGAACTGTCCTGGATGCTACACAAAGTAAAGCCAAAACATTCCTGTACTTTTTTCCACTCCTTCTGCAGCACAAAACAGGATATGCTATTAATTTGTAAGCATTAACGTGCCATGTAAATTTGTAACAAAATGACAAGGGATAAAGGGGGTGATCCGCAAAGTTTAATAGGTCTTCCATTAATGTGTCTCAGCAACCCATCCCTATTAGGCAGAATTATGGGATTTTTATTGAAGCTTTTCCTTTTCTTATTTGATTTAAAAATGAGACTTTCTAACTTTAAAACGGCAACACCTGGTTAACGTGTCAGTTGATCCGTTTAGTTGTGCATTGTTAATTTAATAGACATGCACATGGGGATTTGAAAGGGTCCCATTGTTGCACTCACGGGTGGGTTCATGAACTACTGGGGAATAAAAACAGATCACATGATTTTTAATATGACTTAAAAATGTAATCTGATAATTTGACCAAACTTGTTGCCAAGTTATGGGTCGGGGGGGGGGGGGTGTTCTTCAGTGTCGGAGAAACATAATTCTTGTCTTATTTACGGCATTAGACTAATCTAGACAACGGCATTGCTAGCTAAATCCTTATAATCTTTAAGTTACAACTATTGTGCCAGATGCTCGAGGAGTGGAAAAAAAAAGCGGTACAGTTTCACACGCCGCCCAGAATGCTCACAGGGGTGATTTTTTAATTGGGATATTTTCTTACCAGATGAAATTTTTGGGGGCACTGGGAACTTTTATTCGCTTTTTAAACAACACACCATAAATCATTTGAGTTATATAAAAAGGACTCTCAATTAATATTGGGTTACAGCTCACTGGATTGTGTTACCTTTTAGCATTGCAGATGTGAAATAAAAATCTATTCTTCAAGAGACCCTGTACCCACTACTAAGCAACTTAAAGCGAATAAGAGTCTATCTTATATGTTTCCCACACCCTGTACATACAGATTGCTCACATTAAAAATCATCCTACCTGCATCTACTGCATGTTATGAGCTTTTAAACATCCAAGATGGCGATTCATGGCGATTCATTCTGCCCCCTGTACTTTATCCCGCTTTCCTCTCCTCAGAAAGTGTGATGCTTCTGAATCAAGATGGCGGCGCCCATATCCTAAAGTCCTGAACAGAGTTGCAGCCCAGTGGGGGAAAGAATAATATGTGACTAAAATCTTAAAATATATTAACTTTAGATGCTGGGGAATAGTTTTTTAAGGGTTTGGACTTTTCAATAAATCATGGTGAAGGTCCGGTTTAACATAACCTTTGAAAAAATATGACCTTCAAAACAGCAGCACATACATAAACCTTCTAATACATACTTGTGATTATCAAGTTATTTTTATTTTAAGCACTGGGGTGAGTGTGTCCCCTTATACCACATCTAACTGTAAAGACTGGGGTGATAGTGTCCCCTTAAACCTCAACTAGTTGTAAAGGGGACACTCTCACCCCAGTCTTTAAAGCTAGTTGTGATGTAAGGGGACACACTCACTCCAGGCTTTATAGCTAGTTGTGGTATAAGGGAACATTCTCATCCCAGTCTTTACAGCTAGTTGTGGTATAAGGGGACACTATACCAAAACTAGCTGTAAAGACTGGGGTGAGTGTGTCCCCTTATACCAAAACTATCTGTAAAGACTAGGGTGAGTCCCCTTATACCACATCTAGCTCTAAAGACTGGGATGAGAGTGTTCCCTTATGCCACAACTAGCTGTAAGCACTGGGTTGAGTGTGTCCCCTTAGCAGCTAATTAGAAAGCGCCGGCCCCTTAAGGAGGCGCCCACATGACTGGCTGAGCTCCTATCGGGAGCTGGACCAGTCTGCCGGGGGGGATTGTGGGGAGGGAGGAGGGGGGGGCACTATAAAGAGGCCAGGAAGTCCCTCCCTCTCCCTCTTTGACCCCATCGTCCTCCCGGCACTGGACTGAGCTGTCTGCCTGATGCTCGTCCAGTGCCAAAGAATCCTCTCATCCTGCGGGCCATGGCATCTGGGGGACTGGGTAAGTGCTCCTCTTCCAACCCTGGCCTCCGGCTGCCCCATGGCCCGCAGCATGACTCCTACCTCCCCGTTTCATTAGATGGAGCCCTTCCTCAGTCTTGTGCCCTCACCCCCGGCCCTCTCTCACGGCACGTGGGGCGACAGGGGCTCTCAGCCCCATCCCCTCCCAACCCCCCCCCCCCCCCCCCCCGCCGGGCGCCCGGCGTGCTGGAGGACTGGCCGGCTTCCCTGCTGGCTGTCAGTGAGGGTGGTGAGGGAGCCCCCGCCTTACCTCCTCCCGCCTCATCTCCTCTGGCTGGGCTGTGTGCGCGGTATTGTGCGGCCCACCGCATTGTGTTGTGGGGGATTCCCTCCCCCTCCCCTGTCAGCAGACCTCGCGCGCCGCTGGGCGCTCCCACCCTCCCCCCGCCGAGTGTCGGGAGGGCAGAGACCCTCCCCCCCCCATCGATCGCTGCCGGCCGACGGGCTTCCCCGCCGCGAGCCCTCTCCCCCCGCCCCCCACCTTACCTCTCTTCTGGCCATCCACGCTGCGGCTGTGTAGTCCCGTGTGGCCGGCCGGTCAGCTGCGCTGCAGTGTGGGGATACCCCCCCCCTCTTCCTCTCCCCTCTCTCCTGTTATCGGGCTGCACAGGACTTGCGTGCTGCGCCCAACCCCCCCCCCGTCGGTGCGCCCCCCCCCTCACCAGGTGTCATTTTACACACCCGCTTTGCCCCGGGGCCCCAGCTCCTCACCTGCCGCTCGCCACCTCCTGGAACCGCCGGTGCAGGTGCTGTTGGCTGTCCCCCCCCCTCCCCCCGGTTTGCGGCATTTGTGGGGGGGGGCAGTTTCCGCCGCCTCACATTTCGTCTCCTGCTTTCGCCTCTACTGCCAGGGTGGCTGGGGTGATTCCTCCCATCTGGCACGGGGGACCCATCGTGGGAGGGGGGGGGTCAGAGCCCCACCTGTTCATGCAGGTGGGTGGGGACCGGGGCTAGGTGGTTACCCATCTGGCCCTGGTGTAGCTGCCCCCGGGTGCCTTACCGGCATCCGGCGGTACCGTCATGGGGGGGGTGGGGGTTTACGGCTCACCCTCCCCCCCTTTTTTTTTCTCCCACACTCCTAGGTCGGGCGGCGCATGGCCAGGCCACTCAATCACCTGATCGGCACAAGCCGAAAGCCCGCCACCTTCCCCCCCCCCCCCCCCCCAATGGAGTTCGCGTCAGCGGCCTGCCCGGCCATGGCGGGACCAGTTAGCAGCACGGTGGTGGTACCAGGCAGTGGCGGTACCGGGACATCACTCCAGTGACACGAGATCACGTGGAGTTTGCGGCGGCGGCCCAATCGGCCAGGACAGGACCAGTTATCTGCAAGGTGGCGGTACCAGGCATCGGCGGTACCAGGACATCGGTCCAGCGACACGAGCTACGCTCGTCCGGGTGGCGGGCAGAGTCGCCTGCGCACCTTCAAGGTATGCCCAGCTGGTCGTCGTGTATGTTTGTCGTTTGATCTGGTTTAAGAACTATGCATTCGGGGGAATTTCGAAGAGGCAGGAGGAAGGGTTTGATCAGGGTGGTAGAGGGTATGGCGAGACAAATAAACGGCAGGAGTTGGGCGCTCAGGAGATAGGGTTAGGGGGCATAGGGTAGTCAGCCTGCCAATTGTTAAAAGGGTGATTTGAGGGAGGATTGTAAGGGGGTGGTCATGGGAAGCCAGGAGGGTGCTCGTTAAAGGGTAGGGGTGTGGTGAGTTACATTTCCTTACCGTCAGGGTACTGGCACTTCGTGAGGACCTTCAGGTGTGGCGGGCTTGAGGGGGTGTACGGAGCATTGAGGGGATGGAAATAGGCGTGTAGGTATGGTTAACCCCCATTAGATCTGGGATTGGTAACAATTGGGGCGTGGTGGTGTGAAGTGAAAGGACAGGTTCGGGGTCAGGAGGCGTCTGGGTACTTGAAGGCAAGCGGACGGTGCGCTGCTGAAGGAACAAAAGTAAGGGGGGATGGGGGATTGTTTGAAGCTTGGGATTCCAAGTTATGCACGGCAGACATGGATGAGGCAAAGGCAAGCCCGCTGTTGGATGGGGGGGGGGGTTTGGAGGAGCAAGGATGGGTTACTCTGCATATCAATGACTGGGGAATCTGGATTGGGAATAGTTATAGAGGTGGTAGGATGGGGGGTTGAATTAAACAAGTGCTAATAAAAAAAAAAAAAAAAAAAGCTTATCGGTTTTAGTTGGTTTGGTTGGGGTGGAGGTTTGGAGGATGGCCACCATTCGGTCCGGTTCAGTATCTGGGAGAGGGTAAATGATCTAAGGGGAAGTGAGCAGCGTGCTGCTCCAAGGTTGGAATTGGGGACTTTGGCCCGAGGACAGACGTGATCGGATTAGGGGATGAGCACCATGGCAGGGAAGCAGCTTGCGTTTGGGGTTATTCAAGGATGAAGGGGGGCCAGAGTCTGTCAGGGGAATGCTTAAGGGGGGGCTGGTTCCTTTTCGGGGTACGGTTGGTGGCCCCTGAAAGTGGGAGTAAGAAGCTGCCTGGGGCTTGGGGGTGTGTAAAAGGCAATGGCCGAAGTAGGTGGGTACATGGAATATATGGGAAAGTGAGTTGGGCTCATTGTATATTAAGGTTGAATGTAGGAAGCGGTTCGGTGGGGGGAATGGATCATGGATTGTCACCCGATGGTGGGAAGGACCAGAAGGGTCGCAATGCGTGGCCTCGGAAGTGAGTGGGGTGCCCACGTAAGGACGGAGGTGGATTGTTTGGTCTGATCGTCTGAGGTTGGAGCGATGGTGGATGGGACCTCCTTGAATGTGTTAGAATCAGCTGGGGTTTTTTCAGGCACTCATGGCAGGTGGATTATGGAGGTCCATTCAGAAGGGCCGAGAGGGTATGATATGATAGGACTCGGGGATGTCGGAGATTGTGGAGTACTCGGATTGGTGGAGGACGCAAGATGTATTGGTGGATTAGGGGCCACTGTGGAGGGGCCAAGAGTGCGACATGCGGATTGTCGGTTGTTCAGATTGTTGGAACCCCTCCCTCCCTTAATATGATAGAATCGGCAGAGAGAGTTTTATTCAGACACTCATATTGGTGGATTATGGGGGGCCCACTGTGGAGGGACCAAGAGTGCGACATGTTAAAACTTGGTGGGTTCAGCAGATTATAGGATACGCAGATTGGTCTAGGACGTGGCCCACTGAGTAAGCGGGAGAGCCCTTAATAGGTTGGAATCGGCGGGGGTTGTCGGACATTCATGCTGGTGGATTATGGGGGCCCACTGTGGGGGGGGCCAAGAGCGCGAATTATATATTAAGATCGGCGTGCTCGGCGGATTATTGGTTACTCAGATTGGTGGAGGATGTGGCCCACTGAGTAATGGCGAGAGCCCTTAATGGGTTAGAATCGGCGGGGGTTTTTTAAACATCCATACTGGTGGATTTTGGGGGGCCCACTGGGGAGGGGCCAGGAGCGCCGATTATGATACGTTTGGCGCGTTCAGCGGATAATTGGTGATTCAGATTGGTGGAGGACGTGGCCCACTGATTACAGGCAAGAGCCCTTAATAGGATAGAATCAGCGGGGTTTTGGACATCCATGCGAGTGGATTATGTGGGGCCCGCGGTGGAGGGGCCAAAAAGTGCGAATTTTATTAAGATCGGCGTGTTCGGCGGATTATCGGGTACTCAGATTGGTGGAGGACGTGGCCCACTGAGTACGGGCAAAAGCACTTAATTGGATAGAATCGGCGGGGTTTTTTGGACATTCATACTGGTGGATTATGTGGGGCCCACGGTGGAGGGGCCAAAAAGTGCGTATTTTATTAAGATCGGCGTGTTCGGCGGATTATCGGGTACTCATTGGTGGAGGACGTGGCCCACTGAGTACGGGAAAGAGCCCTTAATAGGATAGAATTGGCGGGGTTTTTGGGGCATTCATACTGGTGGATTGGGTGGGGCACTCGGTGGAGGGGCCAAGAGTGCAAATTTTATTAAGATCGGCGTGTTCGGCGGATTATCGGGTACTCATTGGTGGAGGACGTGGCCCACTGAGTACAGGAAAGAGCCCTTAATAGGATAGAATCGGCGGGTTTTTTTGGGCATTCATACTGGTGGATTGGGTGGGGCACTCGGTGGAGGGGCCAAGAGTGCAAATTTTATTAAGATCGGCGTGTTCGGCGGATTATCGGGTACTCATTGGTGGAGGACGTGGCCCACTGAGTACGGGCTAAAGCCCTTAATTGGATAGAATCGGCTGGGTTTTTGGACATTCATACTGGTGGATTATGTGGGGCCCACGGTGGGGGGGCCAAAAAGTGTGAATTTTATTAAGATCGGCGTGTTCGGCGGATTATCGGGTACTCATTGGTGGAGGACGTGGCCCACTGAGTACAGGAAAGAGCCCTTAATAGGATAGAATCGGCTGGGTTTTTTCGGACATTTATACTGGTGGATTGTGTGGGGCCCACGGTGGAGGGGCCAAGAGTGCAAATTTTATTAAGATCGGCGGGTTCGGCGAATTATTGGGTACTCAGAAGGGTGGAGGACGTGGCCTACTGAGAAGGGGTGAGAACTCTTAATATGATAGAAACGGCAGGGTTTGTTCGGACATTCATATGGATAAATTATGGGGCCCACTGTAGAGAGGCCAAGATCGCTTAATGTAAGACTGGGCGTGTTTGGTGGATTATTAAATATTCAGATTGGGGGAGGTCGTGGCCACTAGGAAAGGGCAAGAGCCACTAATAAGGTTAAATAAGAAGGGGTTGTGGTCGATCAGGTTGGGGGATTCCGGGACCCTCTAGGTAGGGGCCGAGAGCACTTGATGTGATAATATTAGCATGTTTGGCGAACTGTGAGATATTCATATCAGTGAATTATGGGGCCCATTGGGAAGAGTCCGGGAGGCCTGAATAGGAGGGACTTGGGGGTGTTCGTGGGTTATCAGATATGCATATGGGGGAATGACGCGGCTTGGGTAGTGGGCAGAGAGCTCTTATGATAATGGGTCGCAGAGCATAGAGTAGTGATTTTACTGGAGTATGAGGCCTCTGGAGTATGAGCCCCCCCCCCCCTCTTTTAAGTTGGGGGAAGCGGCAGACTATGGGATGCGATTTAGGCGGATTAAGTGACCCCCTGGGGACGTGGCAAGGGGGGGGGGCCCTTATGTGGATATTAGCAATAGTTTATTGAATACCTATTTCCGTGGATTACGTTGCCCGCTGGGGAGGAGATGGGAGAGGTCCATCATTTGATAAAATTGGCAGATCATCGGATAGGCATCGTAGGGCGTTACATGGCATGGTGATGGGGGGAAGGCTCTTAATCTGTTTAATTACATAGGGGGGGGTAGCAGATGGGTTACTCCAACTGGAGGGGTGCCATTTAAGTTTTTAGTAGGCATGGCCGAGGGTATGTTTTAAGGGGCACTGCAGGGTACATCATGGAGGCTTCAGCTGAACAGTAGGTTTGGGTTTGGCTCCGCAGGGGGGGGATTAGGGTTGGTCAATGTGTTGGGAGATCGGATTGAATGGTCGATCGTGGTTGGCGGGCTGGCCAGTGTTAAGGAGTCAACGCTGGCCAGCTATGGCGGTCTCCTCACTTTCGGGTCTGAGTGGGCAGGTTAGATGAGTACTGAGGCGTAGAAACGCGGCTGTTTTTCGACCGGGAAAACGAGCCAGGATGGCCAGCGTAGGGGCGAGGATGGCTACAATTTGGGGTAGCCAGGCTGTTGTCATTTTGCACCTTGGCGGTTAGCCCGGTTGAGCTCTGAGCCTAACGGAGATTGCGGCTGAGCTTAAGAAAATGGCTTCCGTTTAGTCAGGTGCATCCAGGATTTCCTCCTCGTCAATCTCGCAGGCTTAGTTTGGTTGGTTACCACTCAGACTCGATTAAGGGGTTCGGAGATTTTTGTGTTGTCTTGTATTTATTTGTTCAGCTGTGGCCGATTAAATCATTCCAAAGATTTATACGTTGTGCAGTGTTTTATTGAGGGGAGCGGGAGGAACAGCGGGAGATGACATGGAGCTCTAGCCCAGTCAAGAAAGCGCCGGCCCCTTAAGGAGGCGCCCACATGACTGGCTGAGCTCCTATCGGGAGCTGGACCAGTCTGCCGGGGGGGATTGTGGGGAGGGAGGAGGGGGGGCACTATAAAGAGGCCAGGAAGTCCCTCCCTCTCCCTCTTTGACCCCATCGTCCTCCCGGCACTGGACTGAGCTGTCCCACCCGCCCTCCCCTGTATTGGATAAATTTAGTGATTTTGTTTGACAGCAGGGATTATGTATGATTCTGGGTGGGGTGTAATAGTTGTATATTAAGATAAATAAATTGTAAAAAATAATAATAATACGCTTGAAGGTTTAGGCTTTGCCAATGTAGTTTTTTATTTTTTAATCATTCTGTTTAAAAAAAAAAAAAAAAAAGAATATATAATTGTTAAAAAAAAAAAAAAAAAAAAAAATAAAAGATATAAGGGAATATAAAATGTGATAATGATTGTATGGTATTATGTTAAATGCCTGGGTGAGTAGTATGTGACTTTCGTATGTATTGATATTTACTGTTTAGTCACAGCCGGTGGGCGGTCTCCTCACTTTCGGGTCTGAGTGGGCAGGTTAGATGAGTACTGAGGCGTAGAAACGCGGCTGTTTTTCGACCGGGAAAACGAGCCAGGATGGCCAGCGTAGGGGCGAGGATGGCTACAATTTGGGGTAGCCAGGCTGTTGTCATTTTGCACCTTGGCGGTTAGCCCGGTTGAGCTCTGAGCCTAACGGAGATTGCGGCTGAGCTTAAGAAAATGGCTTCCGTTTAGTCAGGT
>CM051235.1:511337602-511372602 GCA_027917425.1 Gastrophryne carolinensis | reverse complement strand
AACTACTTTTAACACATCGCCGCCAGCGCTCAGGGGTTTAAACATGCATTTTACAGCGCGAGAATTTTTTGAGCGTAATTTGTTAATGAATATGCTGGGAGCCGTTCGCTATGGCCATTCGTTGTCATGCGCTCCCATACAGCGCGGAACCTGTCAAACAGCGACTCCTAACCCCGTATTCAACATTACCGCACACCGACACACACCGAGTCGCTGTCAACAACCGAACAATGGCCAAGCACAGCGAATACTAGCCGGTGCTGTGAAAATCACGCTACTGTCGCTACCTGGCGCTATTAATAAATCGGCCTCCCCGTCTTGATCTTGATGAAGTTAATGGTGCTTAACATGCAATAATTGTAAGCTAGCTGACCTTCTGATTTTTTTATATTAAATGCAGCAACCATCAGCCTCCACTAATGTTGGACGAACCCCTAGCAGCTCGGGGTCAGCGAACAAAAGTTTGGTTCGGATACCTAAACTTGTACAGAACCTGAAACCTGTCCCCATTGAAATCAATCAACCAAACTTCAGGGGGCGATTCTACCTTTGGGGCCCCCAATCCTGACTCACTGGGCAGAGTGAGCAAGTACACTTTCTTGATGTCCAAGTGGCAATTAAAGACCATATGATCACTACAGATCTGTATAAAAAGGAGACCGATAGGAATAAATTTTTACATTTCAGCAGCTTTCATCCTAAGAACATGAAAGAGAGTCTCCCATATAGTCAATATGTTAGACTCAGAAGGATTATCACGGATGATAACGCATTTTTGGAGAGAGCCAATACCCTTACATCAGATTTTTTGGCCAGAGGTTACCCGAGACACATTCTGGAGACAGCTAAAAATAAGGCTTTTGCACAACCACGACATGCATTGCTTAAACACAAACCCAAACAGGTACAGACACGAATACCTATGATACTTACATATTCCCGGATGTCCCCACACATCGAACGAATCATTAAAAAACATTGGCACGTACTCACCTCTGATGAACGTCTAAGTGACATTTTCACACAACCACCATTGTTCATCAAAAAACGTCCAAAGAATCTTCGTGATCAACTCATTAAGGCAGAGCCCAATCGGAGTACTAGAAGCACACCCTCACATACTTGGCTTACTTCCTTACCGGTAGTCCAGGGTATGTACCCATGTGGGCATTGTGCTCAATGTCACTTTGTCATTAAGAGCGATCATTTCACACATCCACAAACAGGCAAAAAATTTCCGATTAGGTCCTTCCTCAACTGTAGTTCAGATTTCGTGATTTACATTCTTAAATGTCCATGCGGGCTTCCATATGTTGGGAAAACGATTAGGGAACTACGGGCTCGTATTAGCGAACATCGAAGTTCAATCCGTAGAACAAACCTTGACTCCCCCCTCACACGCCACTTCATTGAGGTTGGACATCAGGTCTCACAATTGAGATTCCAAGCTATTGAGCAGATCCAGCCCCCATTGAGAGGAGGAGACAGGAATTTATCACTCCTGAAACGTGAATTATTTTGGATTCAAACCTTGCAGACTATGGCACCTAGGGGCCTAAACGAAGAAATGGATTTCACACCCTTTTTATAGTATCTTCAGATATTCTAAATCACTTAGTTGAATTATCTAGCATTGTACTAATTTTTTACTTTTTGTCATTTCCAAGAAGCTACCATAATCCTTCATCCACTGAGTGAATCCCTCCATGCCCTAGTACTCTTCCACCACATACATATCTCTAATACAATCAGGTAAAAGAAGCCTTTTTTGCATAATAGTGACCGACTACCACTTTTACAGACTGTGTATATACCACCTTTTGCCAACTTTTATATCGATAATATGACAGCATCATACCAGACTACTCACTTTCTGTAAGATATCCCACTAAGGCAACATTATGGGTCATATAATTGCGGTTCCAGATAAGTGAATTAATCTAATATTTATTGAATTGAATTAACCTAGTTTCTTTTCATTCTATCTAAACCGCGCAATTATAGCCGACTGTTTCTGATAGACATCATTTTTTCCCATTCACTTCACTAAATTTCTAGGATAGAGTATACAATACAGATAGGTGTCCTCTGTCATGGATAGACATCCTCTGTTAACAGCCATCAGTGGTACCGCCTAACAGCCATCTGTCATGGATGGGCATCCTCGGTCAACAGCCATCAGGTGGTACCGCCAGATAGCAGTAAAAGATCAGTCTTCAATGTTATATGACCCCTTAATCACCCCTTCTATTTAACTAGCGGTCACTCACATCAGTCTTTCTACGATTTGGAGTTACAATAATGATGGTGTTAGTATCCCTAACCAAAGAATCTAATAGTGAGATGTGATCATTCAATAAAGGGTTAGCACCTCCCTACACACATTACCTTCCGGGTTATATCTTCCCCACTTATGAATAAATAATATTGCATTCTGTACATATTGACCCTGATCTATGTTTTTAAACTCATTGTTTTTAATCATCTTTTCATAGGCAAGCTGCTGACTCCTCCCTGTAGAAAAAAAGAAAAAAAGAACTCCCCAGCTTCCTATTACAGAACAGCAACAGCCGTCATTTGACAGCGCGTCCATTCAGTCAACAACTGCCTGCATTTCCTTTTGTCAATAAAGCTTTTTCACACTGACAAGTAGCAGCTATCCGGTGCGAGCAGGCCCCGCGCGCTGACGTCACACGGTGAAGGTTGGCACTCGTTTACAGTGCCAGCCGACACCGGATGTGATGTCAGCCGGGACCGCGGCACCGGATGTGACGTTCCGGAAAGCGCTCGGCGAGCGCTTCCGCATACGCCACACTGGCCGGCCAGGGGGAGATGGCGCACGCTTTAAAAACAGGTTCCGTTCTTTTCTTCTGGCATCGCAGCCTTGACAAAGGGGCCGGGTTGCCCCGAAACATAGGCAGGTTACGCGATCAGGGTATCTCTATTACTGGTAATGTTATGATGCATTGTATCTATGTACATTGTATGATGGACGTCATGATTTAATAACATGCATATTTCCTGTCTGTGACATATTCTCGCATATCTGGTATGATGTCCTCCATACAGTATAGACGCTGACCAGAATCTTTTGTTTCATGACATGTAATATATGCCTGTTTCTTCCTTAACCTATGGACATATAGCTCCATTCTTTGTGACATTCTTCAGGACCGATTGCACAACCACCTCACAATCTCTATGGGTAATTGTTCTTTCTTCATTTGATCATGTCTTCATAAAAATCACTGTTACTGATGGACTTTGCTCTCTTTTTTGCTGAGGTGGTTACCGATCCTGGAGACTGGGAATATTTTGCACATATTTGGTATCCTTTTTGAGCCTATGTGAGATTATTATTGTATGAACTACCAATAAAATTTTTTATTTGCAACTTTAAAACGGTGTGGTGTGCATTAGTCCAATTTCTTTCCAGAGTGGGACCCGTCGGCAGGTATGGGGGGGGGCTTAAGTGGCAGCCTACCTAGAGTTGTTGCCAGACCATTTTTGACTATTTTGCACTACATATGTTATATGTGATTTTTGGGAGGGATTTCCCAGGAAAATATATACTGTTTTTTGGCTTTAACACAGTCTGGGCTTTAACATGAAATGTCTTGTATGTCATCTGTATGTATATTCTCAATATTTTTTGGGTGAAATATGTGCAAAAATTTGTAGTGTTTTTGTAATGTAAGTTTTTCAATAAAATCTTATTGCATGTGAAATGCCCCTTTCTCCCAGTTACAGCAGTACCACATATGAATTGGTAAACACCCCTTTCTGCCCAGGAGACTCCCCCAAAGTGAAACAGTGCTTTAGGAGATTTTCAGATAAAATATAACTGCTATGCACACCTTGCAGTCTTTCAAGAAAAACAACAAGAGAAACCACCCTTTACATTTGAAATCCCCCCCCCCAACAAACGCTAGCTGCAGGTGACTTGCCAGCCCCCTAAACCTTGAGAACTGGTACAGGGGTCTCATGGTTCCTTTACCAGTTCACAAAGAGTTAAATGTAAAAAAAACACACCACATAGAGAAAAAAATATTTTACTAATTGTATTTAATTATTTTTATCTCACCGCCGATCCCCTGGTCATCCAATGACAGTTGCCGAGGTGATCGCTGGAGGGGGGCTGAGGGCTCACAGCCCCCTGCCCCTCTAGCCCTCTCCGGTGAACACTTTGATGGCACTATGGATCTTCTGGTGGGTACGGGATTATGTCACTGGATGACATCATCTGCTCTGTCCACAAAAGGCGACGCAACAGTGGAAGCTGGGGAGAGGGCCTATTTTGTGCCTTCTCATAATGGCAGAAGAGTCCAGGGGGTGGTTTGGAGGCCCCCCGGATGAAGAGGAGATGCGACGGGAGGGATCACAGGCACAGTGAATAAATGTTATTATTTATTTTTATTTTTTTAGCAGAGGAGGCAGGAGTGGGGGAGGGCTCTTTTGGGCCCTCTCCTGAAGCCGGAAGAGCCCCAGGGAGGATCAGATGCCCCCCAAATGAAAAGAAGACCCGGCGGATCAATCTAGGGGTCAGGTGAGTTTTTAACTTTTAAACTTTTTTTTCTGTGGGGGTTTAAAGTCAACTATGTGTGTCATGTAGCTGCCACTTTCTGATTGGAGAGGCAGCTACGTGAGACTCACATAGCTGGCACTAGAAGGGTTAAACTGCAGAGTGTACAGCAATCCCATTGGTGTAGGGCATTCTTCCTGCTGTCAAACAGGCTACAGCCTGGGCTTCAGAAAGATGGCTGCCTCTTCCATTAGTGAGGACACTAGCAGAAGGTAGCAGCAGTTCTAGTGCCAGCTGCCAGTGTCCTTACTAATGAGAGTGACAGCCATCTTTCTTAAGCCCCAGCCTTAGCCTATTTGACAGTGGAAAGAATGCAGACTGCCAAGCAGTCCATTAACCAGCTTTTCCAGGTTCCATCCGAATGCTGAACTCAAACAGGGACTTTTTGCTGCAGCCCATGCTGGGGTTTGGGAATCCGAACTCTCAAAGTTTGGTACGAATCTGAACTTTGCGGTTTGGGTTCACCCAGCACTAGCTTCACTTCTCTGGCACTTTAAAATTTCAATTGTCTGAAAATCAACATACTGGGCCAAGATAACCACTGAGGCTTGTTGTTGCTGTTTAGCAGTTTAACTGTATTAGTATTGCATGATCAAGGAGACAGATTACCCTGTGCAGCAATTATGTTTCCTGTACTCTACACCCTGCGTGACTTTGAATTAAGAGATTGAACAGACATAATTTACTTACCAGTTACTACAGGCTCACTATAATATAGTTACTACTCACAGTACTTAAAACATTATTAAATTGACCTACAAGCACAGCAGCACACTATTGTGGCATTATAGTGTTTTATCAGCCTGTGTGCAATACCAGCAGTACAGCAGGCATGGTGGGTAAACTCCCTGGCAATTTTGGTCCCAAACCTTGCCTGATGCTAAGAAAAGATATCCTTAACCCATGTTTTGGAAAAAAATGGTTTGTCTCCAGGATTTGACCACTAGAAAACCATTTTAAAATTGGATGAAATATGAAGTACCGGTATATGTTTTCCCTTTAACATATGGGTCTGCAAGTTTGCCCACCTTCTGCCCTGGCTGCTCACAGTCCAGCTGCCAAGGTGAGGATGTGGTCTGTGTCACATTCTTTCACTTCAAACTCACACCCGTCCTTAAAAATATTGCGGACCAGGACTTTATTACAGAACCCCGCCTCTCTCTGATTATGCGAGTGGGAAATTCCCCATCGGCCATTCCTTCCCCAGTGGAAAGCAAGTGCCATCCAGAATGGACCAGCTCTAGTGGCCCAGAACCAACCCTTTCTACTCATCCTCTTTTACAGGAGCCAGCCAGAAGTCTGGCAGTAGGAGGTCGTTATTTGCTGTTGGTTACAGCCCTTCACCTAGCTTTATCTACCAGAAGTAAAAAGGTAAAGAGAGGTAATGAAAGGGGGAGTAAAAAAAACACCCAGTGCCAGTTACATTGGAAGCTGGGAGCACCCTAACCCCCCCCCCCCCCCCCCCCACATGGGAAGAAGCATGGTTATAATTTACGAAATGCTGCGATACATTCCATTAGAGAAACCTTAAAATCTAAATGTAGAGCCCATCTGAGCAATTAGTTACCTTGGGGGGGGTAAAACAAATACACCAGCCCTTCTCAGGTGTAGCTGAGTAGAGGGAGCAGGGATGCTGCAGCTGTGCAGCCTCGCTCTGGTGGATGCCACTGTGAGAACAAAATTGCTGCCAGGACCAGGACATTTTTTACCTGAACATCGGGATGGGGGGAGCTTTACATTTACACTTTGGGGGCTAATTCAGCTAATGATTTTATGTGCATGCAGGGCAGCATGAAGTCGAATCCCCCTCCCCACCCTGTGTAATCACAAAAATCACTTTAGGCTTCCAGCCCATGGCACAGCCCTATCGTCCTTGCTATGTATGTTCATTGTGCCCAGTAGAATTTAATATCTGCATGTACATAGGAGAAGGGTAGAATGGAATGTCACAGCATAGAACAGTAAACAGTGGTGCTTAATCTATGCTGTAGCACCACATGACACCCCCTGCTTCCCTCACCACAGTCCCATGCACCTACGGGGATTCAAATACAGCAAGAAGGTTTGGATAAGACCAAGCATGCATCATGGGATTGAGGTCTGTAGTGAGTATATTATAATTCATTTGGTTTTATACAGCAGGGGAGCAAAACTGAGTGATTGGTGGCATCTAAAATTAAGGAAGGTTTATACATTTATCGTCCAAAATGAAGCATATAAGATGTGCATTTTTATTATATTAATTAAGATTTTTGGTAGATATACCAGTGTATTTATCTTAGGTTTTCCGGTTGCATTTCTCAGTTTACCCACTACTCCACACAGCAGCTGCATTGCTTAGGCACTGTACTTAGGCAAAGCATATTGCCCCTAACAGTATCATAGAGAGTAATATTAACCTAAGAATGTATGCCAAAAATGTCAGCTACAATGGCACATCCTATTTAAAAGTAAAGAAATCAAGGGGACATGTCTGTGCTCTGAGTAATGAATTCTCTAATGGCAGAACATACAGAAAGAAGTGACAGTTTGGGGAGAATACATGGTTCCTTTTATGTTTATTTCAGTCACATGACTGCATCTGAATCATTTTTGTTAAGAAACATATGTGGGGTAAAGGTGACAGGATTCCTTCAGGGTGGTAACTGCCACTAAATGCAAGCCTGTGAAGTGGGCTGATGCCTTAGACAGGATGAGGGTGGAAATCCATTTTTGCCTGCATATCTGCTTTGAAAGCATCTGAAAAATGGGGTAAAGGCTTAAATATTATCGATGGGAACAGAGATAATAATATGTACCATGGGGCAGACCACTGATTCTTCAGTTTTACCCCATCTGCTAGCCAAAAGATATGCTGCAGCTGATCATTGGGGAGAGGGCTAGGAGGGGCAAGGTACTGTTATCCCTTGCCTCTCTAGCACCCCCTCCACCAATCACCCAGCAGCTCGGATAGCCCGGAACACAGGATCGAAGGTGAGTAAAGAAAAAAAAATAATAAATTAATTTTTGATCTGGTGTGGTGTCTTCTTTTCCTGTTAACCCTTTGTGAACTGGTAAGGAATACATGGGAGCCCTATACCAGTTCACAAGGCTAGAGGGTCTGGCAAGTCACCTGTGGCTAGCGAGTGACTTGCCATTAGCCCCCACCCCCCCCCGGGAAGGGGAACCCCACGCCATTTGTTTAACCCTTAATAGAGTGGATAGTAGTTGTATTTCATTTGTTAATGTTATAAAGTGCTCTTTTCAGTTTGGGGGTCTCTTGGGCATGGGGGGCTACTAATATATATGTGATACCAGTGTATCAGGAGAAATGGGGCTTTCACATGCAATATGGTTTTCTTTTATAAAAATACCATTTTGTGAGTACTCACCTGTAAAATGGGTATTACGAGTATGTCACACACCCCGCTTCCAACATCCATGACACTTGGGAACCCGGCCTGTAGAGGGCGATCTTGCAGAGATGACATGGAAAAAAGGAGCCCCCTCCTGGTCCATAAGTACCCGGGACCTCCCACCATTCCCCAGTCTTTTAAAAAAGCAGTGAGAAACCAGAAAGAGCAAATTATATAATATAAGAAACACCATATAAAGGACCCCAGAACAAAAAAGGGCAGGGGAAGCGGGGGGTTTTACAGTTGAGTACTCACAAAATGGTATTATTCCTAGTATGTCACACACCCCGCTTCCAACATCCATGACACTTGGGACATCCAAAAGCAGTGTAAATAATGGTTGGGGACCCAAGAAGAAAAACAAGGCATAACTTAAATTACTGCAGCTTGCAGAACTTTGCGGCCAAAAGCAGCATCCGCTGAGGCCCACACATCAACCTTGTAAAACTTAGAAAAAGTATGCACCAAAGACCAAGTAGCAGCCTTACAAACCTGCTCAACAGAAGCCTGGTGCTGAAAAGCCCAAGAAGCCCCAACAGCACGAGTAGAATGAGCAGTAACACGAAAAGGGGGAGCAGGAAAGAGAGTCATCTTCTGAATGCTTCGCCGACTGCAGAGACAAAAAGACTGGGGAATGGTGGGAGGTCCCGGGTACTTATGGACCAGGAGGGGTTCCTTTTTTCCATGTCATCTCTGCAAGATTGCCCTCTACAGGCCGGGTTCCCAAGTGTCATGGATGTTGGAAGCGGGGTGTGTGACATACTAGGAATATAAATGTTTTGTTTAAAAAGTTTTTTACTCAAAAATACTTTTAAAAAACACAGGAAAAATTACAAACAAGACATTTCATGTTAAAGCCTAAACCCTGACACAAAATAATAATTATAATTTTCTTGGAAATTCCTGCAAAAATTATAGTTAAACATAGCGCAAAATGGTGAAAAATAAACTTGTTAACAGAGGGTGACAAAATCTCAAGTAGGCTGATTGTCCTGTTCGAGGGAGCTTGTTCTTTTAGATTTAGCTTGTTATTTCTTGTTTGCATATTGATATTTTAGGAAAATGTGTTTTTTATTCTGCTTTTTTATAAAAAAATTTTTTAGAGAAACCCTGTAAACCAAAGAATTCTTCGATGGATTACTTCCAAAAGATGAGTCCACTAAAAAAGCTGGGTATGACTAGAAAACTTAACATGTGTACTTTCAAGGAATATATGGTTTATGGGGGGGGGGGGGTTCAAATGTAAAGGGTTGTTTTGGTTGAAAAAGTTCAAGAGTCAGCGCTTTGTCTGCTTAGTGGAAATTTTCAAGTAAAATTACCCGTATGCACAAGCTTTACTTTGGGGTGTTTGGCAACTCTTCCCTTGACAGTAGCTATGCATGTTGGGCATTGTTCTGTTTGGCGGACCTTGTTTTTTTCTTGTTGTACATTATTTATTTTTTTTCTCCCTCAAAGAATTCATTGAGGGATTACTTTCACAAAACTGCTACCATGTCAACAAGCCTGGTACACCTAGAAAGCTTGAGGTGTGTACTTTCAGAAATATATAATTTGTAGGGAGGAGTATTTCAGCAGTTGTATTTTATCTGGAAATCTCCTAAATCGCTGTTTGGGGAGCCTCTCATGTTAAAGCCCAGACAATATATAATTTTCCTGGAAAATCCCTAGAAATCTCTTTAAAAATCACAGTTCTAACAAAAAATGCCAAAGAATTTACCAAAAAATAAAATATAAACCTGCAGACACTTTAAGTGTGAAATGGGATGCATTTAAAAACTGCTTTTAATAAAACACTTAAAAGTGAAAAAAATGCAATTAAAAAATAAAAAGCCCATGAACCAGCTTTTCTATGTGCGGGCTGAACGCGGAAACCCGGCACATACTTCTGGCTGGAGTCACCTAGTCACTGGCAGTCACATGATTGCCAGCCATACATGAATGAGGAGGTGGTTAACATATGGTTATCGTTACTCTTTTAGTCACACTCATAGATCCCTAAAGTTGAAATACAAATGTAATATTAGGAGATACATTTTTTACCCAAAATTTGTGTCAACTCCAAACTGCTCCTGCATCTGCAGAAGCTTTGTCTGTAATGCAGAGTGGGATAGTGAAAAAGCTGTAAGCCCTGGCTATAGAACAGAAAATATATCAGAACTGTATTTCTCAGTAGGCACCCCTAGGTCTGTGCTTAGGGTGTCTAGCTCAGACGGCCATGATACAGCACCATAATGGTGTTCCAGTAAAACCTCTCCATACTCTGCCCTCCAGGATTGCATATAAAACAAACAAACCTCCCATGATGTTCCATCTCATGAAACAAAAAATCTCATTGGACACCTGCCTACCTACTACTCCTGGTTACTTCAAAAAGTAAACACTTTACTGTATTTTTTCCATTTACTTCATACAAAAATTATAATATTACATCATCATAAGTGTACATGCTCAGAATACAATGTATACATGGAAAAATGTGATGTTAATATTAAAAGAGAATATATAAATCTGTGCCGCTGGTGAGTATGCAAAGATAACCCTCCAATGCATTTTATGTGTGGGCTTCCTCAGGGAAGGATCAACCAACTCCGCTATTAAAACTAAAATAAAAACATAGAACCAATGAATCACATGCATATACACCATATTAATCTTTCCAGTTTGTATTTATACTTTTGTCATCACTTACATTTCCAGGGTGTTCTTAATGTGCCTCTGTTGCCCCCAGCAGTATTTTTCATCAGTTCTTCCCACTGCTCAACCTCATAGCCCATTGGCCTTTTAAGATGGAGCTGTGCCCATACTGAGAGTCATCTGAGCTGTGCATTTCGGCAATCAGCTGAGCTCTAGGGAGTGAGGGAAGCTGGCAATGTTGTTCGGCCACTCCGACCATGAACATGGACTTCTGGGAGAGTTTTCTGTGTCAACTTCAAAAGTGTTGGTGCCCTCAATGTATGCTTGGGCTTATGATTTATTACTATATCTATAACTATAAAACATTAATTGACTGGATTTATTGATAACATGAATGTGCAACAGTGTGCAACCAATGGGCTTCTATAACGGATTTAAAAAAGATTATGAGAAATGTGTACAAACTGCCCCTGAATGCTGGATATGTTATGCTTGGTAATGCATATTTTTATTCAATACAGACATGCATTTCGAGTATGTAAATATATACACTGAGAGTGAGGGTATAAAAGATCAGACAGAATTTGAGATATAATAGAGATTTAGTGATATAGGGTATAGAGTGGACACATTCCAAGACGTGAACTTTGGAATATGGTAAGTATTTAATATGTATAGACATTTCTCAGGTTCTTTGATTGACAAAACCCGCTAAAGTTCAGCCTGATAAAGTCTTCGTAGGATCCTGGAAGCCTAAACGTGTGCTATTGTTAACATTCTTTAGTAATTCCTGGCAGGGAGCAGGTCAACCATTGACCTGCTAATGCTTTCCAAGAAATACTACAGCTTTTCCACATTCTACCCTAATCTGAGTTTTATATTGCACCACAACCCAGTTTATTGAGCTTCCTGCAAGGCTGTTGGCTCGGGTTAGAGTCTCACATGTGAGCAAACTTTTAAACGTTCCTCCTGTATGAAAGGCTGCAAAAAGACTGTGAAGCCTAAACCAGTGCACAAAGTAGCACTGTAGGTCATTGCTGACCATTGATGGGGCTTCTATCGTGTTCAGCACTGCTGTTCCTCACCAATCACATTGAAATCAAGAAATAGAAAATACGGGCATGGTGTGGGCCATCCCAAATACAGGCAGTGTGTAGTTTCCATGCCGCAGCCATCTCCTGCAGACCTAAACACATAGGGAGAGAGAGACACACACACAATTACAGAAGATACATACTGCTCCCTGCTGCTCTTGCCAAATGCCGCCCTCTGACACCTCTGCTGCCCACTGCCTGCACATAAATAAGCTCCCATAGTGTCAGTTTTGGCTTCCTGGTGGGTATGGCCTGTGGCTCGCGTCTGCAACATTGGACACTGGCACAAGTCACAGGCCACGTCCACCTGGTTGCTGATGGAACCGGTTCCCAGAGAAAACATGTGTTTATATGCAGGGGGGCAGCAGTGGAGACAGCAGATGGCGACAGACGAGGGCAGCCTGGAGTGGTAATGTATTTTCTGTGTGTGTGTGTGTGTGTGTGTGTGTGTGTGTGTGTGTGTGTGCGTGTGTCTGTGTGTGTGTCTGTGTGTGTGTGTGTCTTTTACTGACATCCCCCCCACACCTTTTGGGGGAAACTACGTCTTTAGGACGAAAAATGTGGTACATGATTCATTCTAAAATTGCTGACAAGCATATGGCTTACAGCAAGTGAGCAACACTAATTCAACTACAAGGAGTAATGGACTGGGGTTCTCTTCATGTGTTGGTCTAGGTTCTTCGATAAGGCCTGTGCTTCCTACTTTGTGGCATCAGTTTGAGAGCCCTTTTCAGTTTCAGCATAACAGGTATTTAGCTAGTCTGAATCTTTGGGATGATGTTGATCAGCCCTATGACCCTATTTTGTTCTGGACCTTGTGGTTGCCTTCGGACTGACTACTATAGGGGGCTGGGATTTCTAGACTTAAAATGTGCCTGCCCATGCCCCCATGACCTGTACCTCAACCCAGTCAAGAATCTACTTGTATACCGACTGATCTGTCAGGCTGACCAGATGCATGTCCCAGGTAGGTCAGTATTAAACCTGTCCCCACTATCATGGGCCTCACCAGTGGACCTGCTCCAAGTCTCTAGGCCCTGGGTACATCTGTGCTTGAAAAACACCAGAGACCATCACCTTTCAATCCTAATTCAGTTTCTGCAGTTGCTACCTTCAATACCGCAATTTCTTTACTGAGCACATGTACTCCTGTAGAATTGGTTTATTCTCCTCATACATGCATGCTACATGAGAAAGATTTGCCAAGGCTAAAGAAGCAAATAGATTTAAAGAGGTATGTGGCCTTTAGTCATACCCTGCAGTCCCTGTGAAAATCACTGACGTAGTCATAGAAGGTGTCTGCCTTTGACAAGTCAGAATTATTACAGTAAACCAACTGAAATTAGCACCTATGCATGTATGTCAAAGCCTAGGTTTCCCATCTAAAATAAAATATCCTCCCTACCCAGCAGCCTACCTAATCTTGAAGCCAGAGCTCCTTCTCACACATTAGTAGCACATTCCACCATTGTTATTGGGCACACACAGATGATTATTTACATCAATAACAATCAGGAGATGATACAGCCTACCCCTTGTAAAGAGCAGATACAGCTTCTGGATCATATAAGCCTCTGTCAGTAGAGGTCAGTGAGTACAGAAGGTTGATTTTAGCTAAAGAGATGAAGACTGCGCCATAGGTTAATCCTCTGAAGCTTTCCTTTGCGTAGGCTGAGGCTGAAGGAGCCTGCTGTCTGCTAAAAAAGACCTGACTGTAGTTTGAGCATTTGCATCTGACTGAGGCTGCCAGGCAAGTGGGGAATATTCCTTGAAACCTATACAGTATTTGTATGATTATAAAGTAAAAATATAGAGTAAAATACTGTATGTGTTGGTCACTGGCTTTATTCTTCTTCTGCACAGTGGTTCTCACAAACACCGTCAATAATCAGCAAAATGGCTTTTTTATGAGATCAGCTTGGTGACATTAAATTATGGTATGGTAGGTAGCTTGGTTGAATGAAAAGGTTTAGGATATGCTGACTTCTATTGCTCTATGCTGAAGTCCAAAGCAATATTTTTTATTGTATTTGTACATATGTATATTTAAAATCCAAATCAGCTCATTTATGGTGCATAATTGAAGGTTCTTGGACATTTTAAAACTATATTACAACACTCTGCAGCTGTGAAATTCTGCTTTAAGCAATAGCTGTAAGGCTTTAAATGACATTTTCATATGGATACTATCTGTAAATTCAATCAGAGTTGTAAACTGAGAAATGCACCTTTGCCAGAGAGCAATAAAATATTTGGTCCAATATTAGACATTAATAGTTACTTTTTCCCTTGAAAATCTAGTATATTGCAACCACTACAACACTTTCTGCCACATTAATATTACTTTTATTTCACAACTTTCACTGCCAGTTGTATAACGATTTCAAAGCTGCACTCCAGCCAAAAGTCTTCTTTAGTTTTGGACATGATCCGAAGCGTTAGAGCTCACAGTAATGTTCTCTATGTTGTCTGTGACCCCATTGGGAAGATTAAAACTTATTTACAGTTTGGACAAGACAGCCAGGGAGTTTATATAACAGAAAATCCAGACATGTCCCTTTGGCCACAACATCAACACTGGCACAGGAAAGCCAGTCACCACTTTCAGTCTTGATGACAACCCCTAGATATTCTATTATTGAACTTCCTGTCTCTTGGATGTGGTGAAAAAACTGGATGTGAGGATAGATCTTACCAACAAAGTAGCAGGCAGCAAAAAGTACATTGTAATAACACTATCATCAAAAACCTAAAATTACAGTTATTGTCTATTCAAAATAGAAGTGATTGGTAAAAAGTAACTAAAATACTATCATAGATCAATACAGTATATCAAGAACTTGAACTTAACTGGCAAACAGCCAGGCAATAGTGTATAGGTAATGAAAACTACCATGGTCATTAGTCTACAACTGTAAACACAACATGCCAAGTCTCTTTGTGCTGATATCTGTCTTTCATGTTTGCATGGACCTCTGGCTCTGCCATAGCTTACAACATTGGCATACACAGTATGTTCGCCCTATAAGACGCACCTGCCCATAGAACGCACCTTTGGATTGAGGAAAATAAGAAAATAAATATTCTGAACCAAATGTTGTGCTAAAACAGCATCCCCCCAAGAACCAAATAATAGGCAAGGTCCAGAATCCCAGCATTACAGGCAGAATGGCATTCTCCTCCCATCCCCCATTACCAGTACGGCATTCCCCCAAAAAATCCCATTTCCATAGGCAGTGTGTCCTCCCCCTTCCATTCCCCATATAGACAGTGTGGCATTTCCCCCTTCCATTCCCCATAGGGAGTGTGGCATCCCCCCTCCCATTCCTCGTATAGGCAGTGTGGCATTCCCCCTTCCCATTCCCCATAGGCAGTGTGACATTCCCTCCTCCCATTTCCCATGTAGACAGTGTGGCATTTCCCCCTTCCATTCCTATAGACAATGTGGCATTCCCCCCTCCCATTCCCCATATAGGCAGTGTGGCATTCCCCCCTCCCATTCCCTATAAGCAAAAGTAATAAAAAAAAGAAAAGTAAACTCACCTTTTCATCCTTCCTGCTGTCCCAGCTGCCTTTGCTGTATCTGCCGCTGCTGCCTGCACACACAGACAACCAGTTCAGTACAGTGGTGGGTGTGGCCAGTGCCCGATCTTCGGCTATGCCCACCCGCTATAGGCCGGGTGTCTGTGTGTGCTGACATGGAGAAGGAGCCGCAGATACAGCTGCCTCTGCCACTTCTTCTCCATGGTACCAGCACACACAGAGTGAACATCCAGCTCTGTCCAGAGGGACAGCGCGAGCGGCAGATATAGCTGCCTTCGCCGCTCGTGCTGTCCCCACCACTTCTTCTCTGCGGCGCCTGCACACACAGACACCCGGCTTCATACAGTGGTGGGCGTGGCCGATGCCCAAGCATCAGCTATGTCCACCTGCTGTACAGAGCCAGATGTCTGTGTGTGCTGGAGCAGCAGAGAAGGAGGCAGATACAGTGAAGACGGCAGGGACAGCGCGAGCGGGAAGGATGGAAATGAGTTGACTTTTTTCCCTTTTTTTCTACATTCACCTGATAAGAATGTAAGAAAATAAGTGTGCTGTATAGGGTGAAAAAATATGGTATTTCCTGGATGCTTTTAATCTGGTTTATGGACTGATCATTTGTTGCTAAATCTAGCTTGCCAGATGACTTCTTGTTCCGGTACATCAGTCTAGCCCAGAGCCAGCTTCAATCAAGCTGCCACCACCCAGAGGGCAAATCTTGGAGAGGACTAGGCGTACGTTATACTCAGTATCCAAGGCTAGGCATAGTTAAAGAAGCAAACTCGTGAAAAATGGCCCAATGATAAAAATCTATATAAATATGCTGGATGGCGGTAGGACAGGTCACTTATATACCTGGCATTAGAGATGAGCGAACCGGTTCGGACGAACCGGAATTCGCTCCGAATTTCAGGAAATATTCGATTCGGCACGAACCCGAATATTTTGTGGTTCGTGCCGATCAAATTTTTCCTGAAATTAAAAAAAAAAAATGCCGGCATGGTGGGAGCGGGCCGGCCGGTTCCGCTGTCAGCGGGCCGGTAAAGCCGGCCGGCCCGCTCCCACCATGCCGGCATTTAAAAAACAAAGAAAAAAAAAAAAAAGAAAAAATGCCGGTATGGTGGGAGCTGACATCATGACGCGCCCTCAGATGACAGCTGAGAGCGGCGCCGGCCTCCACGCTCCGGACCTGCAGGTAAGTGTTTGCCTATTTTCTCAAATGCCGGCATGGTGGGAGCGGGCCGGCCGGTTCCGCTGACAGCGGAGCCGGCCGGCCCGCTCCCACCATGCCGGCAAAAATGCTTTTTTTTTTTTTTTTTTTTAAATGCCCGCATGGTGGGAGCGGGCCGGCCGGCTCCGCTGTCAGCGGAACCGGCCGGCCCGCTCCCACCATGCCGGCATTTTTGATGCGGAACTTCGTAAAAGTTCGATTTGGCCGAACCCGAATTTCTTTGTGAAATTCGGCGAATCGGCCGAATCGAAATTTTCAAAAGTTCGCGCATCTCTACCTGGCATCAAGAAATACCCAGCCAGGCTTGTTTTTATTATTTTAATGGGAGAAAGAGATACACTTAACTTGTTTTATTCAGTTCGGGTGTATACGTCACCAGTCGTTAGACTACGTGTTTATATGGATTTTTAATATTGCACAGTGTTGCGATAGTGCTCCTTTAAAATTACAGTCAGCCCTCATGACTAGACCTGGCCTTTATCTCAATCCACAGATTCCTAGTTTTGGCCCAGGCCTCCTTCTGCTCCTGGCTGCACTTTGTTGCATACTCCTTTCTCCCGCCTACACATGCTTCTTGTTGCTTCCCCCCCTAAAAAACATACACAATTAGTTCTGCAGTCCCATCCGGCTACAACATTGTTGTGTGGAACTTTCCAGACTCTTAGGGGAGTCTATAAACATGTCTAACTACTTAAAGTGGGCCAAAACCCTGGGGCACCAGATTCCAAGAGCATACTACAGCAGAATTCAGTGGTGTGTCTGCAGAAATCATTTAATTACAGTAGCATAGCAATAATGCACCATGAAAACACATTATAAAGGAAGGGTTGGGTAGTTTGGACACAGGCTTACATGTACAGCAACATTAACAGGCAGTGGTAGAATATCCCCGATTTTGCATGCCAGGGGGTTTTGAGCCACATTAAATTCTGTGAACAGTTCTCAGCTTTACCCAGTAATTCTTCATTCTTAGGTTTAGGAAGCTTAGACATTATCTCACACCCACAATCATGAAGATCGTTGAAAGGCTGATGCTCTCGTACCTTAAGGTAGCAAATGAAAATCACATTAATCCATTGCAATTCGCATACAGAGCAAATAGGTCAGTAGTGGAGGCAGTGAATCTGGTCCTCCACCTCCTATTGGAACACTTATATCTCCCAGGAACATATGCAATTTAACACTATAAACCTGAACACTCCAAGTTGCTCCAATTCAATATTTCCAATATATTTGCTCATGGGTTAAGAGCTTCCTTACTGGCAGGAATCAACAAGTAAAATTGGCTTCTCTCTGGTCCGGGGTTAGATCCACCAACATAGACGCTCCTCAGGGATGCAGCCTCTCCCCTCTGCTGTTCTCCATATATATACTAGTGACTGTGTCTCGGCTAAGTAGCATACCGCTCTGATATTGACAAGCTGGGGCAGGGGTGCAGGTTCAACGATCTAATAATAAACAGACAATAGAATTCAGGAAAGATTCCCCTCCCCATTCTTCAATTTCCATCTTCGGACAGCCGGTGGTGGAGGTCCAAGAATCCAAGTTTCATTTAAAAAACTTAGGTTGAGAGAGCAATACCCAAGCTATCCTCATGTCCCTCCTTGTAGGACTTCAGCACCAAAAAAGCTTCTCCTGAACAGCCATCTGACTTCTTAATAGTAGGTAAGTTTATCGGTTCTTCAAGCAGGTCAGTTAATGTTTGAGTAGGCATTCTTGTACATTTGTTACATAGTTACATAGTAACTATTTGAACTACACTATATTATTATATCACTTTGCACCTTGTACATTTGTACTACACCATATTGTATTATATCACTTTGTACATTTGTACTACAGTTTGTTGTATTATACCACTTTGCACCTTGTATCTTGCTCATACTCTTGTATTGTTGAGGACTAGTTTGACTAGTGTCTTTTGTTAGATAATAACAAAATAATAATAATAAGTAGTGTTAGGACTTTTGCTTGGTTTTGCCTGGTCAGCTGAATATGTGCCCATTTATAGTGCTTAGATGCCACAACTCACTATTATCTGTCTGCTATGTCATTGTCAGAATTCTGAGGTGGCCCAATAGAATTAGGTGCGTGGAACAGAGTAGCCCAGTGGTCACTATTAACCCTTTAAATGCCAAGCACGTAGTTTCTACGTGGTTGCTTCTCCTACCGTTAAGTGCCAAGCACGTAGAAACTACGTGCCTGGCATTTCCCCCAAACAGTTAAAAAATAGAAAAAAAAAATCACTTACCTCCGGTATCCCTGTGAAGCCTGGGGTCCCCTCTTCCTTGGGGGGGCATCCGATCGCCCCCCCGTCGTCCTCCGTCTTCAGGGGGGGGCCCGAAACCAGCCGCCCCCCCCCCCCCCGTTTCCAGCGCTGACTCGCCGCTGTAAAAAAAAATAAAAAATAAAACTGTCATTTACTCACCTCCGCGCCCGAGCCTTCTGTCCGGGTCTCCTCTTCACCAGGGGGGGGTCCGATCCCCCCCCTGGGCTGCGCAGTCTTCAGGTGAGGACCCTCTTCCGGGTCCTCACCTCTTGTAATGGCGGCGATGGCCGCCGCCGCTTAGCCCCGCCCATTGTGGGAGGAGCGGGATGACGTCATCCCGCTCCTCCTATACCCCCTCCGAGCTCCGGCATCTGTCAGATGCCGGTGGTGATCGGAGCAGAGCGGGTGTCAGGTGAGGAGGCTCCGATCGGAGCCCCCTCGCCTGTCACCCGCCCTGCGCCGATCACCACCGGCATCTGTCAGTGAGGTGATCGGCGCGGGACAGCGGCGAGGGACGTCGGATCGGAGGTGAGTATGGTGTAAAAAAAGAAAAATAAAATTTTTTTTTTCTCTGTGTGTGTGTCATTTTTTTTAATATTAACCCCTTGTGAACTGGTAAGGGGTCCATGACCCCTATACCAGTTCACAAGGCTGGGGAGATGGCAAGCCACCTGCGCTAGCGGGTGGCTTGCCATTAACCCCTGGCACCCCCATTACCTGCCTCCCCAAAGGCCAGGGGGGGGCAGAAGAGCCCGGGCCCACATGGGCTATGTGGGCTCGTAGGCTGCAGGGTGGGGGGGCCACATAAGCTGGCCCCCCCACTCTGTGCCTACAAGCCCCCATAGCTGGTCCCGGGCTGGTTACTGTGGGTAAGGGGGACCCCACGTCAATTTTTTTTTTGATTTTTAAGGGTTTTTAACCCTTAAAAATAAAAAAAAAATGGGGTCCGCCCCCCCTGGGAGGGGGGACCCTATGTCATTTTTTTTTTTTGATTAACCCTTTGTAATCTGTCATCCAGCAGCTATAAAAGGCTTCTAGCAAGTGAGCAGAAGCCAGTGATCGCCGAGGGACAGAGGGCTCCAGGATGGATGGGAGGTGAGTACAGTGTAAAAAAAAAAAAAAAATTAATAAAATATTTTTTTCTTTATGTGTGTCTGTGTCATTATTTACTTTTAACCCCTTGTGAACTGGTAAGGGGTCCATGACCCCTATACCAGTTCACAAGGCTGGGGAGATGGCAAGCCACCTGCGCTAGCGGGTGGCTTGCCATTAACCCCTGGCACCCCCATTACCTGCCTCCCCAAAGGCCAGGGGGGGGCAGAAGAGCCCGGGCCCACATGGGCTATGTGGGCTCGTAGGCTGCAGGGTGGGGGGGCCACAAAAGCTGGCCCCCCCACTCTGTGCCTACAAGCCCCCATAGCTGGTCCCGGGCTGGTTACTTTGGGTAAGGGGGACCCCACGTCAATTTTTCTTTTGATTTTTAAGGGTTTTTAACCCTTAAAAATCAAAAAAAAAATGGGGTCTCCCTCCCCTGGGAGGGGGGACCCTATGTCATTTTTTTTCCCGATTTAACCCTTTGTAGTGTGGATGGTTTTTGTATTTTTTTTGTGAATGTTATAAAATACTTGTTTCAGTTAGGGGGGTCTCCTGGGCAGGAACGGGGGGCTACCGATAAATATGTGGTACCGTTCTAATCGGTAGAAATGGGGCTTTCACATGCAATATGATTTTCCTTAATAAAATACATTTTTTATTTAAAATAAAGGAGTCAATTTTCTAAAAAAATTTTTTTATTTATTTATTTTTTTTTCACTTAATAATATTGTAAAAAAAAAAAAAAAAAATTACAAACAAGACATTTCATGTTAAAGTCTAAACTCTGCTGCAAAAAATATATATATAATTTTTCTGAAAGTTACAGCAAAAATGGCGCAAAACATGTCGCAAAACATGACGCAAAATGGGGAAAATGGCCTGTCAACAGAGGGTGACAAAATCTCAAGTAGGCTGGCAATTAAAAGGGTTAATAGTACCTATGCATGTTGGGTATTGTTCTGTTCGGGGGACCTTGCGCTTTCAGACTTAGCTTGTTTTTTCTGGTTTGCATATTTATATTTTAGGAAAAGGTGTTTTTTATTCAGCTTTTTTATAAATTTTTTAGGGAAACCCTGCGCAACCAAAGAATTCTTTGAGGAATTAATTCCAGAAAGATGAGCCCACTACAACAAGCTGGGTACCCTTAAAAAGCTTAACGTGTGTACTTTCAGGGAATATATGGTTTATGGGGGATATTCCAAATGTAAAGGGTTGTTTTGGTTGAAAAATCGCAAGGTGCGCACTTTGTCTGCAGAGCTGAAATTTTCAAGTAAAATTACCGTTATGCGCATGCTTTACTTTGGGGTGTTTGGCAACTCTTCCCTTGACAGAACCTATGCATGTTGGGTGTTGTTCTGTTCGGGGGATGTTGCGTTTTCAGATTAAACTTGTTTTTTCTTGTTTGTATATAGTTTTTTTAGGAAAATGTGGCTTTGATTCTGCTTTTTTATCCTTTTTTTAGGGAAACTCTTTGCAACCAAAGATTACGTTGAGGGATTACTTCCAGAAAACTATGGCCACATCCACAAGCTTGGTACGCCTAGAAAGCCTGAGGTGTGTACTTCCAGAGAATATATAGTTTGTTGGGGGTATTTCAAATGTAAAGGGTTGTTTTTCTGGAAAAACCGCAAGGTGCGCATATTGCATAGCATAGTTGTATTTTATCTGAAAATCTCCTAAAGCGCTGTTTCAGTTTGGGGGAGTCTCCTGGGCAGGAAAGGGTGTCTACCAATACATATGTGGTACCGCTGTAACCGGGAGAAATTGGGATTTCACACGCAATAAGATTTTATTGACAAACTTACATTTTTTATTCCAAAAAAAACTACAATATGTAAAAATTTTTTTTTTTTTTTTTTTTTTTGCACATATTTCACCCAAAAATATTAAGAATACACCTAACAAATGACAAACAAGACATTTCATGTTAAAGCCCAGACTCTGCTGAAAAAAACAATATATCATTTTCCAGGGAAATCCCTGGAAATCCCTTCAAAAATCACATTTGAACATGGGGAGCGCAAAATAGTGCAAAATGGTCTGGCAACAGAGTGTGACAAAAACTCCAGGTAGGCTGGCACTTAAAGGGTTAAAAATGGCCATCTTAAATGCAACTATGAAAAATGTGAAACAAACTAGCAAGATTAAAAGGAAGAAGAAACCATTATGGTTTACTAGGGAAGTCAGCACTATCATAAAAGATAAGAAGTCTGCCTATAAGAAGTATAAAGTCAGTGGAAGTGTAGCTGACAGAGAGGCGTATAAAATGAAACACAGGGAAGCAAAACTGATTATAAGGACTGCTAAAGGGCAAAAGGAGGAAGAAATGGCCAAATCTATGAAGAGGTAAAACCTTTTTCCGATATATTGGTGACAGAAAGAAGAAAAACAATGCAGTCCCAAAAATTAGAAATAGGGAAAATTATATTGACGGAGATAAGGCTGTGGCTGACCATCTGAATAGCTACTTTTGTTCGGTATTTTCAGATAGTAGCAGGCATGGCCATAGCACAGCATCCAGCTGGGAGGGCACAGCTCCGGAGTTTCTGGAGGCTGATGTCTTAGCCGAGCTGGCACATCTAAAGGTAAGGCGATGGGTCCAGATGGAATCCCCCCTAGAGTTCTAAGGGAACTTAGATCTTGTGATTGCAGCCCCTCTGATTGATTTACTTAACCATTCCCTTTCAACTGGTGAGGTTCCAGATGATTGGAGAATGGCCAATGTCGTACCAATCCATAAAAAGGGGAGTAGAGAAGAAGCCAGTAATTACAGGCCAGTTAGTTTAACATCTATAGTGGTCAAATTAATGGAAACACTCTTAAAAAAACGATAATTTCCCATCTAAAAATAAATGACCTGTTGGACCCAAAACAGCACGGCTTTACTGAGGGCAGATCATGTCAGACCAATCTTATTGATTTCTTTGACAATGTCACTAAAGTGTTAGATGAAGGTGGTGCTGTGGATGTCGCCTATCTGGATTTTAGCAAAGCCTTTGACACTGTACCCCATAAGGAGCTCATAGATAAGTTATTGAAGGTAGGACTCAATCCCTGGATAGTTCAGTGGATTTCCAGTTGGCTGAGGGATCGGTATCAGAGTGTTGTTGTTAATGGTGTGCAATCTGAACAAAGGCGAGTTACAAGTGGTGTGCCACAAGGCTCTGTCCTGGGCCCCATTCTTTTTAATATATTTGTAAGTGACATAGGAGAAGGCTTGGTAGGAAAAGTTTGTCTGTTTGCTGATGATACAAAGGTTAGTAATAGGGTGGATATTCCTGGAGGTGTCTGCAACATGGAAAATGATTTAGCTTTACTGGATAGATGTTCAAAACTGTGGAAACTAGAGTTTAATGTCTCTAAATGTAAAATCATGCACTTGGGTAGAAGGAATCCCTGCTCTAAGTACCGTATGGAAAGTACTGTGTTATCCAGGACCTCGGAAGAGAGGGATTTAGGGGTACTGATTACTGATAGCTGCAAGATGAGTGGACAGTGTAGCCAGGCAGTGGGAAAAGAAAGCAGGATGCTCGGCTGCATAGCTCGAGGCATCACCAGTAGGAAGAGGGAGGTTGTGATGCCGCTGTATAGAGCCCTGGTGAGGCCACAGCTAGAATACTGTGTGCAGTTCTGGAGACCTTACCTGCAAAAAGACATTATTCAAATAGAACGTGTCCAAAGGCGGGCAACGAAAATGGTGGAAGGACTTAAACTTAAAACTTATCAGGAGAGACTTAAAGAACTTAATTTGTACATTCTAGAGGAAAGAAGGGAGAGGGGGGACATGATTGAGACCTTTAAATATGTGAAAGGATTGAATAAGGTTCAGGAGGGAAGTGTTTTTAAGAAGAAGCTTAATGATAGAACAAGCTAGTCGGGGGGAAGATCAGGAGCAATGTTAGAAAATATTATTTTACAGAAAGAGTAGTAGTTGCTTGGAACAAACTTCCAGCAGAGGTAGTTGAAAAATCAACAGTCACTGAATTTAAACATTCCTGGGCTAAGCACACATCTATCCTAAGATAAAGAGTACATATAGTATACACATAAGGGCAGACTAGATGGACCGTATGGTCTCTTTCTGCCATCAACCTTCTATGTTTCTATGTTTCTATGTAATAGGCAATCAACTACATAAACATTAACTTTTGTAGGACCTTGCCCCTAATTGCACTTCCAAACCTCAAAATATTGTCAATTTTCTCTCTGTGACTGCCCGCCAAAACACCTGAATACCTGTCACTGCCCAACTGCTTGTTGCCCTTACAAAAAACATCCCAAAAGTGGATATTTTTGTAGCAGTAAGCAATGCAAATGGTTTAGCTGTATTTTCATAGTAGATATTTTGATAACTTGAGATGATCAGACCCGAAGCTTACTGTTGGGCTTGGTGAGTTAGACAGGCATAGGCTGTAGCTGCAGTAAGGGACAATTAGGGATAGAGAAAAATTTTATAATTGTCCTTTTCAGGGCATGTAGGTAGGAAAAGGAGGCTCATATGGTGAAGGACAGCTAGTAATTTTAAATAATTGCCCATTTCAGGGCAGTGTCAGAAACTGCAAGTGCATACTCATACCATCTTCTACTGCAGTGTCAATCCCTGCAAGTGTATACTCATACCATCTTCTACTGCAGTGTCAATCACTGCAAGTGTATACTCATATCATCTTCTACTGCAGTGTCAGTCCCTGCAAGTGTATACTCATACCATCTTCTACTGCAGTGTCAATCACTGCAAGTGTATACTCATATCATATTCTACTGCAGTGTCAGTCCCTGCAAGTGTATACTCATACCATCTTCTACTGCAGTGTCAATCACTGCAAGTGTATACTCATATCATCTTCTACTGCAGTGTCAGTCCCTGCAAGTGTATACTCATACCATCTTCTACTGCAGTGTCAATCACTGCAAGTGTATACTCATACCATCTTCTACTGCAGTGTCAGTCCCTGCAAGTGCATACTCATATCATATTCTACTGCAGTGTCAATCCCTGCAAGTGTATACTCATACCATCTTCTACTGCAGTGTCAATCACTGCAAGTGTATACTCATATCATCTTCTACTGCAGTGTCAGTCCCTGCAAGTGTATACTCATACCATCTTCTACTGCAGTGTCAATCACTGCAAGTGTATACTCATATCATCTTCTACCGCAATGTCAGTCCCTGCAAGTGCATACTCATATCATATTCTACTGCAGTGTCAATCACTGCAAGTGTATACTCATATCATCTTCTACTGCAGTGTCAGTATCTGCAAGTGCATACTCATACCATCTTCTACTGCAGTGTCAGTCCCTGCAAGTGCATACTCATATCATCTTCTACTGCAGTGTCAATCACTGCAAGTGTATACTCATATCATATTCTACTGCAGTGTCAATCACTGCAAGTGTATACTCATATCATATTCTACTGCAGTGTCAATCACTGCAAGTGTATACTCATATCATATTCTACTGCAGTATCAGTCCCCGCAAGTGTATACTCATATCATCTTCTACTGCAGTGTCAATCACTGCAAGTGTATACTTATAGCATCTTCTACTGCAGTGTCAATCACTGCAAGTGTATACTCATATCATATTCTACTGCAGTGTCAGTATCTGCAAGTGTATACTCATATCATCTTCTACTGCAGTGTCAATCACTGCAAGTGTATACTCATATCATATTCTACTGCAGTGTCAATCACTGCAAGTGTATACTCATATCATATTCTACTGCAGTGTCAGTCCCTGCAAGTGTATACTCATATCATCTTCTACTGCAGTGTCAATCACTGCAAGTGTATACTTATAGCATCTTCTACTGCAGTGTCAATCGATGCAAGTGTATACTCATATCATATTCTACTGCAGTGTCAATCGATGCAAGTGTATACTCATATCATATTCTACTGCAGTGTCAATCACTGCAAGTGTATACTCATATCATATTCTACTGCAGTGTCAATCACTGCAAGTGTATACTCATATCATATTCTACTGCAGTGTCAGTCCCTGCAAGTGTATACTCATACCATCTTCTACTGCATTGTCAATCACTGCAAGTGTATACTCATATCATATTCTACTGCAGTGTCAATCACTGCAAGTGTATACTCATATCATATTCTACTGCAGTGTCAGTGTCTGCAAGTGTATACCCATATCATATTCTACTGCAGTGTCAGTCCCTGCAAGTGTATACTCATACCATCTTCTACTGCAGTGTCAATCACTGCAAGTGTATACTCATATCATATTCTACTGCAGTGTCAATCACTGCAAGTGTATACTCATATCATATTCTACTGCAGTGTCAGTATCTGCAAGTGTATACCCATATCATATTCTACTGCAGTGTCAGTCCCTGCAAGTGTATACTCATACCATCTTCTACTGCAGTGTCAGTCCCTGCAAGTGCATACTCATATCATATTCTACTGCAGTGTCAGTCCCTGCAAGTGCATACTCATATAATATTCTACTGCAGTGTCAGTCCCTGCAAGTGTATACTCATATCATATTCTACTGCAGTGTCAATCACTGCAAGTGTATACTCATATCATATTCTACTGCAGTGTCAGTCCCTGCAAGTGTATACTCATATCATCTTCTACTGCAGTGTCAATCACTGCAAGTGTATACTCATATCATATTCTACTGCAGTGTCAGTCACTGCAAGTGTATACTCATATCATCTTCTACTGCAGTGTCAATCACTGCAAGTGTATACTCATATCATATTCTACTGCAGTGTCAGTATCTGCAAGTGTATATTCATATCATATTCTACTGCAGTGTCAGTCCCTGCAAGTGTATACTCATATCATATTCTACTGCAGTGTCAGTCCCTGCAAGTGTATACTCATATCATATTCTACTGCAGTATCAATCACTGCAAGTGTATACTCATATCATATTCTACTGCAGTGTCAGTCCCTGCAAGTGTATACTCATATCATATTCTACTGCAGTGTCAATCACTGCAAGTGTATACTCATATCATATTCTACTGCAGTATCAATCACTGCAAGTGTATACTCATATCATATTCTACTGCAGTGTCAGTCCCTGCAAGTGTATACTCATATCATCTTCTACTGCAGTGTCAATCACTGCAAGTGTATACTCATATCATATTCTACTGCAGTGTCAGTCCCTGCAAGTGTATACTCATATCATATTCTACTGCAGTGTCAGTATCTGCAAGTGTATACTCATATCATCTTCTACTGCAGTGTCAGTCCCTGCAAGTGTATACTCATACCATCTTCTACTGCAGTGTCAATCACTGCAAGTGTATACTCATATCATATTCTACTGCAGTGTCAATCACTGCAAGTGTATACTCATATCATATTCTACTGCAGTGTCAATCACTGCAAGTGTATACTCATATCATATTCTACTGCAGTGTCAATCATTGCAAGTGTATACTCATATCATATTCTACTGCAGTGTCAGTCCCTGCAAGTGTATACTCATATCATATTCTACTGCAGTGTCAGTCCCTGCAAGTGCATACTCATATCATATTCTACTGCAGTGTCAGTCCCTGCAAGTGTATACTCATATCATATTCTACTGCAGTGTCAATCACTGCAAGTGTATACTCATATCATATTCTACTGCAGTGTCAGTCCCTGCAAGTGTATACTCATATCATCTTCTACTGCAGTGTCAATCACTGCAAGTGTATACTCATATCATCTTCTACTGCAGTGTCAATCACTGCAAGTGTATACTCATATCATATTCTACTGCAGTGTCAGTCCCTGCAAGTGTATACTCATATCATATTCTACTGCAGTGTCAGTCCCTGCAAGTGCATACTCATATCATATTCTACTGCAGTGTCAGTCCCTGCAAGTGTATACTCATATCATATTCTACTGCAGTGTCAATCACTGCAAGTGTATACTCATATCATATTCTATTGCAGTGTCAATCACTGCAAGTGCATACTCATATCATATTCTACTGCAGTGTCAATCACTGCAAGTGTATACTCATATCATATTCTACTGCAGTGTCAATCACTGCAAGTGTATACTCATATCATATTCTACTGCAGTGTCAGTCCCTGCAAGTGCATACTCATATCATATTCTACTGCAGTGTCAGTCCCTGCAAGTGCATACTCATATCATATTCTACTGCAGTGTCAGTCCCTGCAAGTGTATACTCATATCATATTCTACTGCAGTGTCAGTCCCTGCAAGTGTATACTCATATCATATTCTACTGCAGTATCAATCACTGCAAGTGTATACTCATATCATATTCTACTGCAGTGTCAATCACTGCAAGTGCATACTCATATCATATTCTACTGCAGTGTCAGTCCCTGCAAGTGTATACTCATATCATATTCTACTGCAGTGTCAGTCCCTGCAAGTGTATACTCATATCATATTCTACTGCAGTGTCAATCACTGCACGTGCATACTCATATCATATTCTACTGCAGTGTCAATCACTGCAAGTGCATACTCATATCATATTCTACTGCAGTGTCAATCACTGCAAGTGCATACTCATATCATATTCTACTGCAGTGTCAGTAACTGCAAGTGCATACTCATATCATATTCTACTGCAGTATCAATCACTGCAAGTGCATACTCATATCATATTCTACTGCAGTGTCAGTCCCTGCAAGTGTATACTCATATCATATTCTACTGCAGTGTCAATCACTGCACGTGCATACTCATATCATATTCTACTGCAGTGTCAATCACTGCAAGTGCATACTCATATCATATTCTACTGCAGTGTCAATCACTGCAAGTGCATACTCATATCATATTCTACTGCAGTGTCAGTAACTGCAAGTGTATACTCATATCATATTCTACTGCAGTGTCAGTAACTGCAAGTGTATACTCATATCATATTCTACTGCAGTGTCAATCACTGCAAGTGCATACTCATATCATATTCTACTGCAGTGTCAGTAACTGCAAGTGCATACTCATATCATATTCTACTGCAGTATCAATCACTGCAAGTGCATACTCATATCATATTCTACTGCAGTGTCAGTCCCTGCAAGTGTATACTCATATCATATTCTACTGCAGTGTCAATCACTGCACGTGCATACTCATATCATATTCTACTGCAGTGTCAATCACTGCAAGTGCATACTCATATCATATTCTACTGCAGTGTCAATCACTGCAAGTGCATACTCATATCATATTCTACTGCAGTGTGAGTAACTGCAAGTGTATACTCATATCATATTCTACTGCAGTGTCAGTAACTGCAAGTGTATACTCATATCATATTCTACTGCAGTGTCAATCACTGCAAGTGCATACTCATATCATATTCTACTGCAGTGTCAGTCACTGCAAGTGTATACTCATATCATATTCTACTGCAGTGTCAGTCCCTGCAAGTGTATACTCATATCATATTCTACTGCAGTGTCAGTCCCTGCAAGTGCATACTCATATCATATTCTACTGCAGTGTCAGTCCCTGCAAGTGTATACTCATATCATATTCTACTGCAGTGTCAGTCCCTGCAAGTGCATACTCATATCATATTCTACTGCAGTGTCAGTCCCTGCAAGTGTATACTCATATCATATTCTACTGCAGTGTCAATCACTGCAAGTGCATACTCATATCATATTCTACTGCAGTGTCAGTAACTGCAAGTGCATACTCATATCATATTCTACTGCAGTGTCAGTATCTGCAAGTGCATACTCATATCATATTCTACTGCAGTGTCAGTCCCTGCAAGTGTATACTCATACCATCTTCTACTGCAGTGTCAATCACTGCAAGTGCATACTCATATCATATTCTACTGCAGTGTCAGTATCTGCAAGTGCATACTCATATCATATTCTACTGCAGTGTCAGTCCCTGCAAGTGTATACTCATACCATCTTCTACTGCAGTGTCAATCACTGCAAGTGTATACTCATATCATATTCTACTGCAGTGTCAATCACTGCAAGTGTATACTCATATCATATTCTACTGCAGTGTCAGTCCCTGCAAGTGTATACTCATATCATATTCTACTGCAGTGTCAGTCCCTGCAAGTGTATACTCATACCATCTTCTACTGCAGTGTCAGTCCCTGCAAGTGTATACTCATATCATATTCTACTGCAGTGTCAATCACTGCAAGTGCATACTCATATCATATTCTACTGCAGTGTCAGTAACTGCAAGTGCATACTCATATCATATTCTACTGCAGTGTCAGTCCCTGCAAGTGCATACTCATATCATATTCTACTGCAGTGTCAGTATCTGCAAGTGCATACTCATATCATATTCTACTGCAGTATCAATCACTGCAAGTGCATACTCATATCATATTCTACTGCAGTGTCAGTCCCTGCAAGTGTATACTCATATCATATTCTACTGCAGTGTCAGTCCCTGCAAGTGTATACTCATATCATATTCTACTGCAGTGTCAGTCCCTGCAAGTGTATACTCATATCATATTCTACTGCAGTGTCAGTCCCTGCAAGTGTATACTCATACCATCTTCTACTGCAGTGTCAATCACTGCAAGTGCATACTCATATCATATTCTACTGCAGTGTCAATCACTGCAAGTGCATACTCATATCATATTCTATTGCAGTGTCAATCACTGCAAGTGTATACTCATATCATATTCTACTGCAGTGTCAGTCCCTGCAAGTGCATACTCATATCATATTCTACTGCAGTGTCAGTCCCTGCAAGTGCATACTCATATCATATTCTACTGCAGTGTCAGTAACTGCAAGTGTATACTCATATCAAATTCTACTGCAGTGTCAATCACTGCAAGTGTACACTCATATGATATTCTACTGCAGTGTCAATCACTGCAAGTGTATACTCATATCATATTCTACTGCAGTGTCAGTCCCTGCAAGTGTATACTCATATCATATTCTACTGCAGTGTCAATCACTGCAAGTGTATACTCATATCATATTCTACTGCAGTGTCAATCACTGCAAGTGTATACTCATACCATCTTCTACTGCAGTGTCAATCACTGCAAGTGTATACTCATATCATATTCTACTGCAGTGTCAATCACTGCAAGTGTATACTCATATCATATTCTACTGCAGTATCAATCACTGCAAGTGTATGCTCATATCATATTCTACTGCAGTGTCAGTCCTTGCAAGTGTATACTCATATCATATTCTACTGCAGTGTCAATCACTGCAAGTGTATACTCATATCATATTCTACTGCAGTGTCAGTAACTGCAAGTGCATACTCATATCATATTCTACTGCAGTGTCAATCACTGCAAGTGTATACTCATATCATATTCTACTGCAGTGTCAGTCCCTGCAAGTGTATACTCATATCATATTCTACTGCAGTGTCAGTCCCTGCAAGTGTATACTCATATCATATTCTACTGCAGCGTCAATCACTGCAAGTGTATACTCATATCATATTCTACTGCAGAGTCAGTCCCTACAAGTGTATACTCATATCATATTCTACTGTAGTGTCAATCACTGCAAGTGTATACTCATATCATATTCTACTGCAGTGTCAGTCCCTGCAAGTGTATACTCATATCATATTCTACTGCAGAGTCAGTCCCTACAAGTGTATACTCATATCATATTCTACTGTAGTGTCAATCACTGCAAGTGTATACTTTGCAGTGCAAGTGCCCTGTTACTACCCCCTTCTTACAGCTATTTTTGTGACACCAAGTTTGATTTCAATGGAATTTGGATTCGGGTCAAATTCAGGTACCCAAACCGGACTTTTGTTCAGCCGAACTTGCTGAACCTTTACAGGTTCACTCAACACTATTGATAACCATCTGACTGGCTCCCCTTTCTACTCTTGCCTAGTCCTCAGGGGGCGGGAGGTTCCCCAGGAGAGCCGTGGAAGAAGACATTCATTGTCTTTAACATTTTCACATTTTAAAATATATTTTCCATTAAAAAGAAAGGGTCCATGTTAGATGACTTTTTAATTAAATCGGAACTGCTCCCTTGTTTACCCGCCTACCACTCTCCCAGATAAAGTAAATGGAAGATCTCAATGCCAGGTCACTTTTGACTTTCTTCTCAAACTGGAAGTGTGTGATGGAGGACAAGGCTAATCTGAGGCCTTTGTCTTATTTCATTACTAAGCAAACATACCATTAGGACCGATATCCACATGTACAGGACCCAACACTAGTGGCTTCAGGAGGGCTATGTAATATAATAAGATATATTATATAATTTGCAGCATAGGATCAGGAGCCGTTGAGCAATCAATGGTGGCTTTGATCTGCCCAATGCTGTGGACTTTACCTATGAACTCAATTTCTTTATAACCCAGTTCAGCAGCATTTTATGTCTGTATCAGAGTTTTGCTTTTCTTTAATTCACAACTGCTTGTTAGATAATCATGTTCAATGCTTCATTTAATTTAGACAATTTTCTCTCACTCTCGCTATTAAATCAGTGAAATGACAGGTTTGTGACAGTGTAAAACACCACAAGAGATGCTTCAGAATATTTAAAAATCATTAGATCAACAAACTAACCGGAACAGTCAAGTCAATTACAGAAGTCTACCCAAAGATTTCCACCATGTTAGTTGCAAAACTACAGAAACCCATCAAAGAAAGCAATCACAATCCCTTTATTTAAGCCATGAAACAGATTTCGCTATACTGTAAAATGAATTTATATCTGAAATGACGTCATGGGGAACTGTGCGGATTTAGCTTCCACGGTTTAGGTTTTGCAAACAGCCCGAAAAAGTTGCCAATTTTTTACTCCGTCTACTGCGTGAAGTTTCAACACACCTAGGTGTCACCCTGAAACAATGGGTGACAGAACTGCCTATAAAGCTGTGAATAGCCTGTTACACATAAAGCGAGTTTTATAGAGCAGGTGTGCCTACATTTATCGATATTGTAAAGGAATGAGATCATGGCAGTAATAAAATAAAGAAGGGAAAAAATCCATTAATTAAAAATGTGATAAGCTAAATAAAACCAAATGGGGTCTTTAATAAATCTACATGGCGTTCTGTATTGTGTTATTTATACTGGTTGTCAAGAGTGTTCCAAGGTCCTATTATATAAGGTGCAAGTACAATTCAGGAAAAAGATTTATTTGAAAACTATTAAAAAGAAAAAAGAATGAAAGCCGGATTTAGGTGAAAACAGTTATGCAAAAGGATCAAATTAATAAGATCAGCTTGCCACTGCTAAAAAAGTTTTGTGCTCTTAATAGGACATGAATGCTAAAAATTAGGAATAGGAAATCCTGCTGCAGGTTTTATTACCGACTTCCTTAAGGGAAGATGGCATTGTTTAGCTCCACAATGAATGGGGAAAGGGTGTAAAGTAAGACAAGGCGTGTGACACACATTCTTCAAAGCAAGAGGTGAATTGTGTTTTTTCGACTTCTATGGAATGGCTGGGCTATTTATAAGCATAGCAATGTACGGACTATGTTTTACGTATTCTCAAAAGGCCACTTGGCATAATGTTTTGATTAAGTGAGATATTTTAGAAATAAAAAGGTTTGTTTCATGTGTCATGTGTGAGCTGCCAGTGTTTTGTGGCCGGGCAATATGTGAGCTGAGTGACCAACTTTTTGGAACTTCATTTTCTGAATTGTGTGGCATAAATATGGACTAATTCAACAATCATTAGGAGAATGCAGTCATTTGATTGCGTTTTTTCTAGCGAATCATTAATACATTGTATGGTTTTAGCTATTTAAACCAGATACAGTATGTGGCCTGTTTTGATACATTATATTGCTACAGGTAGTAGTAGAATGATAGAGGAAGGAGTGGTATTTTTTCTGTAAAATATTGAGATGTAAACGCTAATCTAAATCAGACTTCTCTGTGTCACGTTTTTTTTTTCATTCATATTTTTCATGGTGGGAGACGTGGTATGTGTTTTCTTTTTTTTCAGTATATTTTTAAATCCATATCCAGGTATTTATTTATATTTTCATGCCTATTTGGGAGTTTTTTAATGTTCATTTCAGGAGTTTAGCAGAATTTCCTCCAAATAGTTGAATTTATCGGAGCAGGACGATGTACTCTTCTGTCCCGCAATGGTCTCTGCAGCATCCAGCGGCCCGGATGGGCTCCCGGCATTTCTGCTCCCCACTACAGGAAGGGGCATTTATACCAGGAGTGAGCTCACCTCAGCTCATTCTTCTATATATAAATAACCCCTCCCTGCAACAGGGTGCAGAGATGTCAGAAGCGGGGTGTCTCCAACGATCTCTCCCATGTCAATGACAGCAGCAGCACGGGACACAGCAGCTTGGATTTCTGTAGAGACGGTAATGGATTAAAAGTAAATATGGGAGGAAAATAATAAAGGTATTTTATTCTTGTGTCTGTGTGTTTTTCTTTTACATTTGACTATTTGTGAACTGGTAAGTGGTCCTTGAGACCCCTATTCCAGTCCATAGTCAGGAGGGGCTAGCAAGTCACCTGCCAGCAAGCGGGTGATTTACCATATCCCCCCGCCTCATTACCTGAATCCCCAAAGCCCAGGGGGTGCAGAACAACTCGCGGCCCATGAGGGCTATGCGGCCCTGCAGCCTTCAAGGCCAAGGGCCAGCCACTTGGCCTCCGCGCCCTGGTCTACAAGTCCCCATAGCTGGGGTCTGGGCTGCTTTTGCTGGATAGGGTGGGGTTCGCCCCTTTTTAACTTTTATGGGTTAAACACTTACAAACTAAAAATAAAAACGACATAGAGTCCCCCTCACCAAGCGGGCTATATAAATATATATATATATATATATATATATATATATATATATATATATATATCCTGTTTCTTTAAAAATAAGACAGGTCTTATTTTAATTGTCGTTCCAAAATATGCATTCCTTGGCATTCCAGCTGCTCTCTTCCAGGGTCCACTGCATTACAAGTGTGGCGGTCAACACCCCCCCCCCCCCCCCCGCTGGTAACCAGAAGCAACCACAAGGCTCTCATTTATATCTCAGTATTGAGGTGACTCCAGTGGGACTACTTGATGTGTGTGTGGGCCATGCTAGGGCTTATTTTTCGGGTAGGTATACACACACACACCTTATGTCAGGAAGGGGTTAAATACTAGAAAATGTGCAGATGATGCTAGTTTCCCATATCTGTGCTCAGTATACTTTTTAGGCTTTGCAA